>JABSNV010001332.1:0-174190 GCA_024085815.1 Flaveria linearis
ATCAGTGAAGAACTTGCTCAAGGTATAACACTTGGTGAATATCAAAACCCAATATGTATCTCAGGTCGAAGGATACCAAATGATATTCGTCTTTACTCAAATTTACTTATGATCAATCAATAAGATTCCATGTAGTAAAATTTGAGATGCGGGTTAGTCCAATATTGTATCCCACAAATATCTATGAACCTTGGTAGCAACCCATTGCTCTATATTCATCCTTATGAATATCAACCAATCCAAGTTCATAATAGTCTTACCCTCATACTTGTTCCCACAAGTATGAACGACTACGGACATTTAGAGTAAATAATTTACTCATGGATTAAACATGCTAAATTTGGAACATTAATTGAGACATTATAACCAAATAATTTTACTCAAATAATAAAGAGTTCCATATATTCAAATACAAAATTTGATCAAGTCCAATCACTAGAATATCGAAGTCCTAAGGCATAGGTATGACTTTCATGCTTTGCCCTTTCAAGGAGCTTCGTGAGTGGATCCGCAATGTTTTGATCAAAGTGAACTTTGCGAATACATATCTTTCCCTTTTCAACTTCATCCCTTATGTAGTGAATCTCCGCTCATTGTGCCTAATCTTTTGATGTGCACGGGGTCCTTGATTTGAACAATCGCACCCTCGTCATCACAAAGATTTCTAAGGAGTCTTGAATGGTAGAGACCATCCTTAGATTGGTGATAAACCTTTTTATCCATGCAGCTTCCCAAGCTGCTAATGAGGCGGCTATGTATTCGAATTCTGTAGTGGACAACGCTACCCTATTCATAATGGAGACGTACCCGATTGTGATCGAGAATCATCTCGATCAGTTTGGAAACTAGCATTCGTGTAACCCTTTACAACTAGTTCCTCTTCATCAGATCCGTATATTAGAAACATATCCTTAGTCCTCCTAAGGTATTCCAATGTACTTTCAACAGCTATCCAATGGGTGTTACATGGATTCTGCTGATATCTACTTGTCATGCTTAACGCGCATGACATGTCCAGTCTAGTGCATATTATCGCATACATGACGGATCCTATAGCAGACGCATATGGGATGTCCTTCATACGATGTTGCTCATCCTTTGAGCTTGGACATTGAGATGCACTCAATATTGTCCCTCTTTGAATAGGTACCATACCTTTCTTAGAGTTTTCCATCTTGAACCTTTTCAAGATTTTATCAATGTATGCACTTTGGTTTAACCCTATCAACCGCCTCGATCTATCCCTATAGATCTTATTTCCAAAATATAGGCGGTTTCACCGAGATCTTTTATGGAAAAACAACTTCCAAGCCAGGTTTTAACACCTTCCATGGTTGGAATGTCATTTCCAAAATTTAGTATGTGATCAACATACAATACTAAGAACGTAATTGTGCTCCCACTAGCCTTCTTATACACACAAGCCTTGTCAGTATCCAAGTTTCCATGCATATTTGTTTCTTCTCGAAAACCCACTTGTATCCAACCGGTTTGGAGTTAGGTGGAGGGTCAACCAATTCCTAAACTTGGTTGTCATACATGGATTGCATCTCTACATTCATGGATGTAGGATTCTATGTGCCCAAGACACTTAGAATATTGATGTGGTTAGTACGTTATGATCCAAGTCGGGTTATACCCAATAACAAGCTTAGCAAACACCAATTAATATTTAATTGATGATATGATCATGCAATAAAATATTAACACCAATTTAGAAAATGGGTTTTCTAAACAAGTTGCATATGAGATGGAACAATTTATAAGGATATTTTGTTCAATGATATTATTTGTAATGTTACTTATATTAATTAGATGACATTACAATTAATAATGGCATTTGATATGTTATACAATTAAATGGTTAGTTGTGTACATATAATAAAAGTTCTAGTAACAAGACCCTTTTACAACATGTGTAATGTGTTGAATAAAAAGGGGGGAAACCCTTTTTTAAACTCATTTGGCCGCCCCCCCTTTTATTCCTATTGGACCAACAACCTTGAATAGACAATACACATTAAGGGGTCTTTAGTGAACCTTTCAATCAGCCATATCTCATTCATGCAAACAAAAGAAAACTCTCTCCATCTCTCTCAAGACTCACGGTTTTGGCAGCAGGTTTTGGAGGGGTTTTGGTTTTGATCTTGGTGTTTCTCATCCTAACAAGAGTGGTGCTTGTTTAGAAGCTTGGGGTAAACACACTTGAGGAGTCCTCCTTTGGGTTCTTGGCCGTTTATGTGACATTCAAGCTCATCTACAAGCTGCTGAAAGTCCATGTTTGAAGGTGTTCTAGCAGCTTATATCTTGGTGTTCTAGTGTCCAAATCCAAGCAAGTGTGAGGCTATCTTGGAGCTTTGTGGGAGCCAAAGTTTGAAGACTTCCTCCTTGGGGTTCTTGGCTATCTTGGAGTATCTAACACCTCCATTTTGGTCGTTTCTAGCTGCTCAAAGAGGTAGAAAATCACAGCTCATTGTGGCTGTGATTTTATGTGTTTTTTACATGTCATATAGCTTGTTTTATCCATATAAATGATCCTTATTGTTATGGGTTTGTTTTTCATCTTAAAACACATTTAGAACACGAAATTTTCAGATTATAAACTTGTTATAATCCATTATATCCGCTGCGTTTTCTAAAAAGTTTAAAGGTTAAACTATGTTTTAGTGTTCTACAAAACCATCAATGGCATCAAGAGCCGGTTATATGGATGGCTTGCTTGATTCATCTCTTGAAATTGGTTTTAAAAGATGATATTAGACATGTTATAGGCTGATTTTGGGCTGTTATAGTTTATATGAATGATTCCCCAAACTTTCAAGGTCATATCACACATGCTAGTGATTAGACCTGATAGAAACATGCTATGAAATGTTGGTTGTTTGGACAATGATTAAAACCCAAAAATTTCAGTTTATGTTGGCTGAAATTTGGGGTTTTAAATGGGGTTTTCATTATATGAAAAGATGATATGATCATTGGTTGTTAAAGTGCATAACCTAGCTTAAGGCCTTGTGTTGTTTGGATGATTCAAGTGGTTGTTTATTCATTCAATTTGGTTGTAATATTTTGTGTTTATTCATTTGGGTTGTAATTATTCATTCATTTGGTTATGTAATAATAGATTAGGTTCATTTCCTTTACTAGAAAAATGTATTAGGATACAATTTTGTAAAAGGAAGATGTACAAGATCAAGACCCAAAGATGGACACAAAGACACAAGAAACATGGAGCATTTGGATGCGGTTTCTAGTGGGAGGTTCTTGGAACCTTATGATATGTTTGACCCTTAGAAAGACCAAAGACAACACTTGTGATGGCAAACAAGTGTTGTCAACATAAGGGCTATGGTTATGCACATATGATTGTTAATGTTTATGCTTGGTTGATTGTTTGTTATTTTGATTGTTTGGTTGATATTTGGATATTCAAAACAAACTTATTAACAAACTTAACAAGCTGAAAATGATGATTATTAAAGGTTAATAAAAGGTTATTAAAATAATTTAATGGTTTTAAAGATTAAATAGGTTTTAATCAAAGAACCATAGGGTACCTTGTATTTGAAAGCATGCAAATACAAGTACATAGAGTTTTCTAAACTAGAATTATGAAACCTCTAAACATTTAACAAACAAGTTTAACACCATCCTTTTGCACAACACTTAAGTCATTTGGAAACTCTAAATGGGATAAAGGTCACCTAACCATTTTGAGGGAACTTGTGACTTAAGGTGAGAATACCACATTGGTGGGATAAAGGTCACCTAACCACCTATGTTGGTAAACTCACATGTGTGTGCAAGTAGGGTAACTTGATTTGCAAACCATGTTGAATGGATCACCTAAAATATGGTTTCCAAATAGGTGTTGATGGGATTAACATGCCGACTTTGCATATGATGTTTAAAGTCGATCCCATACCTCTAGAAGTTGCAAATGGTTGCAATCGTCAAACGTTGACCACCTTATTAATTTAAATAGTGGGATAAAGGTCACCTAACCACAATTTAAATGTAATGTTGGGTTCTAGATTTTAATATAAAATTGACCTTAAAAGGCATTAAGTATTAAAATTAACAATATCGAAAATACTAAAATTGATCTTTGTTAAATTTTGTAGATGGCCACCAATAATGAAAATCACGATAACTCGTCCGCGTCAAACCAATCACTACGAGCGATCCTCCAAAAGGAACGTCTAAATCATAACAATTTTATTGATTGGTATCGAAACTTGAGAATTGTTCTCAAGCAAGAGAGAAGATCATATGTTTTAGACGACCCTATCCCCGATCAACCTAACGAGGATGATGAGGAGGCCTTTAATGATTGGCTGAAATACACTGAGGACTCCGTCCAAGTGTCTTGTCTCATGCTAGCGAGCATGACTCCGGATCTCCAAAAGGAGTATGAACATCACGGAGCTTACGACATGATAACCCAGCTGAAGGAAACGTTCCAACAGCAAGCGAGGGTTGAGCGGTTCGAAACGGTTCGAGCGCTCCATGCATGTCGTATGGACGACAACCAATCTGTTTCGTCTTATGTACTTAAGATGAAAAGTCATATTGACCGCCTCGAGAGGCTAAATTGTCCCGTCTCGAAGGAGTTGGCCACGGATTTGATCCTAAATGGCCTAACCAAGAGGTTCGAGACATTCGTGTTGAACTACAACATGAATGCATGGGACAAAAGCATTGGTGAGCTTCACTCAACGCTCAAAACGGCCGAGGCGGCCATGGGTAAAAAGGTTTTACCCGTTCTCACCATCAATGAAGGTGGGAACAACAAAAGGCCTCATCCCGCACCCAAGGCAAAGGTTGCCAAGGGTAAGGGACCTGCTTGGGGAAAGGGAAAAGGGGTGGTAAGGGTACCACCCAAACCACAAGAGAAGAAGCAAAAGGTTGCTACTAATGACCCATGCTTCAAGTGTGGGGAGATAGGACATTGGGCAAGAAATTGTCCTGTCCATCTCCAAGAGTTGAAAGCAAAGAGGGATGCCGGGCAGACCTCAGGTACAATATACATGATACATATTGATCTTAATGTTACATCTTCAAACACATGGGTATTGGATACCGGATGTGGAACTCATATTTGCAATTTGTTGCAGGGGTTCACAAGAAGTAAGGACTTCAAGAAAGGGGATGTTAGCCTCTTCATGGGCAATGGAACTAAAGTCTTAGTTGAAGCTCGTGGGGACTACATCCTAAGACTTCCAAATGGTTTGGAAGTTATTTTGAAGAATGTTTTGTATGCTCCTAGTTTGACTAGGAACATTATTTCTGTATCTCAATTAAGACATTATGATTATGTATTATCTTTTATTGAAAATGATATTCATGTTTCTTTAAATGGGATGTTCTATTTTAAAGCTATACCAATTAATGGTATTTATGAATTGGTTCATGAAAATACTTTAAATAGTTCATTGTACCAAGCAAACACCAAGAAACTCAAGTTGGACTTGAGTGATACCTATCTTTGGCATTGTCGTCTTGGTCATATAAACAAGAAACGTTTACAAACACTTCAAAAGAATGGTCTTTTAAAAGCAAATGAATGTGATTCATTTGATGTTTGTGAATCTTGTTTACAAGGCAAGATGACTAAGGCGCCCTTTAGTGGAACTACTGAAAGGGCAAAAGATTTATTAGGAATCATACATTCGGATGTATGTGGTCCTTTTAAGCCAATGACTAGGAATGGTGAAAGATACTTCATTACCTTTACCGACGACTATAGTCGCTATGGGTATGTGTACTTATTGAGGCACAAAGATGAAGCTTTTGAAATGTTCAAAATCTTCAAGAATGAAGTAGAAAATCAACACAATAAGTCAATTAAAATTCTCCGTACCAATAGAGGAGGTGAGTACCTAAGTGATGTTTTTCAAGATCATCTTAGGAGTTGTGGGATTGTCTCACAACTCACTCCACCTGGAACACCACAACATAATGGTGTGTCTGAGAGGAGGAATCGAACCTTATTGGATATGGTCCGATCTATGATGGCTAGAAGCACATTACCTCTATCATTTTGGGGTTTCGCTTTGCTCTCCGTGGCCCGTATTCTAAATATGGCCCCAACCAAAAGGTGGAAAGGACACCTTTTGAGATATGGCATGGAAGAGTTCCATCCCTATCATACTTAAGGGTTTGGGGATGTGAGGCTTATGTTAAGACTCCCACCCCAAACAAATTGGAAGTCCGATCCACCAAGTGTATTTTTGTTGGATATCCTAGAGATTCTATGGGATATTATTTCTACGATCCACTGGAACAAAAGGTGTTTGTTGCCAGAAAGGGTGAGTTCTTAGAAGCTAAGTTCCTTATGGAAGGAGCTGGCAGTAGAACAGTGGATCTTGAAGAGGATCAAGAACCACAACCCGATACACGTTTGGTTGAAACTAGCACTCAACATGAGGATGTTGAGGAAGATCAAGGGGTTGATCAATACACACAAGACGTTCGCAGAAGTGGTAGAACTAGTAATCCACCTGAAAGATATGGATTTTTCATGGATGGATGCTATGTGGTAGATTCTGATGAACCAACCACATACCATAATGCAATGTCCAATACGGATTGTGACAAATGGCTAGAAGCCATGAACGTTGAGATGCAATCCATGTATGACAACCAAGTTTGGGAACGTGTTGTACCACCTCTTAATTCCAAAGTAGTTGGAAGTAAGTGGGTTTTCAAGAAGAAAACCGATATGCATGGAAACTTGGATACTTATAAAGCTAGACTTGTAGCAAAGGGTTTCACTCAAACTCAAGGGGTTGATTATGATGAAACCTTCTCACCTGTTGCGATGCTAAAGTCTATAAGGATATTGTTTGCCATAGCTGCTCATTATGATTATGAGATTTGGCAAATGGATGTCAAAACCGCTTTCCTAAATGGATATCTTGAGGAAGATGTCTATATGGTTCAGCCTGAAGGTTTTGTTGATCCAAAACATCCCAATAAAGTATGCAAGTTAAAGAAATCAATCTATGGATTGAAACAAGCATCGAGAAGCTGGAATCATCATTTTGATGAGGAGGTCAAGAAATTTGGCTTCATCAAAAACGCTGATGAGGCTTGCGTGTATAAAAAGGCTAGTGGGAGCATAATAACTTTCCTAGTATTGTATGTTGATGACATACTACTATTTGGAAATGACATTCCAACCTTGGAAGGTGTAAAAACCTGGCTTGGAAGTTGTTTTTCCATCAAGGATCTAGGTGAAGCCGCCTATATTCTGGGAATAAAGATCTATAGGGATAGATCAAGGCGGTTGATTGGTTTGAATCAAAGTGCATACATTGATAAGATCTTGAAAGGTTCAAGATGGAAAACTCTAAGAAAGGTACAGTACCTATTCAAAGAGGAACGATATTGAGTACGACTCAATGTCCAAGCTCAAAGGATGAGCAAGACAGCATGAAGGTAATCCCATACGCATCTGCTATAGGATCCATCATGTATGCAATGATATGCACTCGACCGGATGTGTCATGCGCCTTAAGCATGACAAGCCGTTACCAGCAGAATCCTGGAAACAGTCATTGGATGGCTGTTAAGAACATACTTAAGTACCTAAGGAGGACAAGAGATATGTTCCTAATCTATGGATCTGGTGACGAGGAACTCGTTGTAAAAGGTTACACGGATGCAAGTTTCCAAACCGATCGTGATGATTCTCGGTCACAATCGGGATACATTTCATTCTGAATGGAGGAGCGGTTTCTTGGAAGAGCTCCAAGCAGGATGTGGTGGCTCTATCAACTACAGAATCAGAATACGTCGCCGCCTCATTGGCAGCTCAAGAAGCTGCATGGTTGAAGAAATTCATTGCCGATCTAGGGGTTGTCCCTTCATTCAGGACCCCCTAGAGATCTTTTGTGATAACGAGGGTGCGATTGCACAAATCAAGGAACCCCGTGCTCATCAAAAGACTAGGCACATTGAGCGGAGATTCAACTACATACGAGATGAAGTTGAAAAGGGAAAGATATGTATTCGCAAAGTTCACACGGATCAAAACATTGCGGATCCTCTCACGAAGCTCCTTGAAAAGGCAAAGCATGAAGGTCATACTTGTGCCATGGGACTTCGATATTCTAGTGATTGGATTTGATCTGTAAATTTTGTATTTGGATATATGGAAATTTCTATTATTTGAATAAAATTATTTGGTTATAATGTTTCAAATAATATTCCAATTTGGCATGTTTAATCCATGAGTAAAATGTTTACTCTAAATATCCGTAGTCGTTCACACTTGTGGGAACAAGTTTGAAGGTAAGACTATTATGAACTTGGATTGGTTGATATTCATAAGGATGAATATAGAGCAATGGGTTGCTACCAAGGTTCATAGATATTTGTGGGATACAAATATTGGACTAACCCGCATCTCAATTTACTACATGGAATCTTATTGATTGATCATAAGTAAATTTGAGTAAAGGCGAATATCATTTGGTATCCTCCGACCTGAGATACATATTGGTTTTGATATTCACCAAATATTATACCTTGAGCATATTCTTCACTGTCCTGAAATAGTGGACAGTACATAAGGATATGTTCAGGTATAACACGAGGTGTTTGTGAGAAACGTATGTAGTCAAGATGGGATTTGTTCCTCTTATTCGTTGAGAGTTAGATGTCTAAGGCCTGATAAGTTAAATCAACAAGAAATGATCATTCTATGTTCTTGGATTTAACATGACATCTGTAACAAAAGGATAGATGATTGATTCACCTAAATCATTTCAAGTAGGGTACTTGAAAGGGATGATGTTATTGAATGGCCATAAGTCATGCGTATTAAGGGTAGTAAACCGTTGTTAGGTGGTATTTACTGCTTGCATCAATATTCTATGAATCTTGGGCAAGTGGGAGATTGTAGGATTCTATGTGCCCAAGACACTTAGAATATTGATGTGGTTAGTACGTTATGATCCAAGTCGGGTTATACCCAATAACAAGCTTAGCAAACACCAATTAATATTTAATTGATGATATGATCATGCAATAAAATATTAACACCAATTTAGAAAATGGGTTTCTAAACAAGTTGCATATGAGATGGAACAATTTATAAGGATATTTTGTTCAATGATATTATTTGTAATGTTACTTATATTAATTAGATGACATTACAAATTAATAATGGCATTTGATATGTTATACAATTAAATGGTTAGTTGTGTACATATAATAAAAGTTCTAGTAACAAGACCCTTTTACAACATGTGTAATGTGTTGAATAAAAAGGGGGGAAACCCTTTTTTAAACTCATTTGGCCGCCCCCCCCCCTTTTATTCCTATTGGACCAACAACCTTGAATAGACAATACACATTAAGGGGTCTTTAGTGAACCTTTCAATCAGCCATATCTCATTCATGCAAACAAAAGAAAACTCTCTCCATCTCTCTCAAGACTCACGGTTTTGGCAGCAGGTTTTGGAGGGGTTTTGGTTTTGATCTTGGTGTTTCTCATCCTAACAAGAGTGGTGCTTGTTTAGAAGCTTGGGGTAAACACACTTGAGGAGTCCTCCTTTGGGTTCTTGGCCGTTTATGTGACATTCAAGCTCATCTACAAGCTGCTGAAAGTCCACGTTTTGAAGGTGTTCTGGCAACTTATATCTTGGTGTTCTAGTGTCCAAATCCAAGCAAGTGTGAGGCTATCTTGGAGCTTTGTGGGAGCCAAAGTTTGAAGACTTCCTTCTTGGGTTCTTGGCTATCTTGGAGTATCTAACACCTCCATTTTGGTCGTTTCTAGCTGCTCAAAGAGGTAGAAAATCACAGCTCATTGTGGCTGTGATTTTATGTGTTTTTTACATGTCATATAGCTTGTTTTATCCATATAAATGATCCTTATTGTTATGGGTTTGTTTTTCATCTTAAAAACACATTTAGAACACGAAATTTTCAGATTATAAACTTGTTATAATCCATTATATCCGCTGCGTTTTCTGAAAAGTTTAAAGGTTAAACTATGTTTTAGTGTTCTACAAAACCCATCAATGGCTTCCAGCCATTTGTCACAATCCGAATTGGACATTGCATCATGGTATGTAGTTGGCTCATCGGAGTCAACCTCATAGCATCGATCCATGAAAAATCCCATATATTTCAGGTGAAATGCTAACTCTACCAGATCTATGAATGTTTTGTGTGCATTGATCAACCTCTTGATCATCATCAACAACCTCTTGTTGAGAGCTAGTGTCAACCAAACGTGTATCGGCTTGTGGATCTTGATCTTCATCAAATTCCACTGTTCTATGCGTCATTCCTTCCATAAGGAACTTGGCTTTCAAGAACTTTGCCTTTTGAGCAATAAATACCTTTTGCTCTGTTGGATCAAAGAAGTAGTATCCTATACAGTCCTTTTGGATATCCAACAAATATACACTAAGTGAATCGACTTTCAGTTGGTTTGGGTGTTAAGCTTAACATAAGCTTCATGACCCATAATTTTAAATATGATAGCGATGGAACTATTCCATTCCATATTTCAAAAGTCGTCGAATCCACTTTCTTGGTTTGGGCCATATTCAAAATACGAGCCTCGGAGAGTAGTGCGAAACCCCAAAATTATAGAGGTGGTGAGCTTATAGCCATCATAGGTCGAACCATATCCAATAGGGTTCGATCTCCTTTCAGACACACCATAATATTGTGGTGTTCCGGGAAGAGTAAGTTGTGAGACAATCTTACAACTTCCTAGATGATCCCAAAAAGCCTCACTTAGGCATTCACCTCCTCTATCTAAACGGAGAACTTTGGTAGTTCTATCGAGTTGATTTTCAACTTCATTCTTGAAGTTTTGAACATTTCAAATTCTTCATGTTTATGTGCCATCAAGTACACATGACCATAGCGACTATAATCGTTGGCTAAGGTAATGAAGTAAGTTTATCATACCTTGTCATTGTCTTAAAAGGACCACATACATCCAAATGTATGATTCCTAATAAGTCTTTTGCCCTCTCATTAGTACTACTAAAGGGCGTGTTGGTCATCTTACCTTGTAAACAAGATTCACACTTATCAAATGAACGATTTTCATTTGTTTTCAAAAGACCATTCTTTTAAAGTGTTCAAATCCGATTCTTGTTTATGTAACCAAGATGACAATGACAAGAATAAGAGTTACTTAAACCATTTTAAGTCTCTTGGCGTATGATAGGTATAATGTGTTATTATAGGACGAATCATCATGAACCAATTCATAAATATCATTAGAAGGCATAGCCTTGAAATAATATACATCATCCATATAAACATAAATACCATCATTTACTAACTTTTAAAACATAACCATATCGTTTTAAAAAGGAAACTTAAATCATGTTCCTAGTCAAACTAGGGGCATATAACTGTTTTGAAGACCAACTTCCAAACTTTGAAAGTTTCAAAACATAGTCTCCTTTCTTAAAGTGCTTATTTCTTTTGAACCCTTGCAACAGATTGCAATAGTGAGTTCCACATGTGGTATCCAATTACCCATGTGCTTGAGGAAATAACATTTAAGTAAATATGGATTATGAAAGTTGTGCTTGAGGTTTGCCCAGCATCCCTCTTATTTCTCAACTCATTGAGATAGGTTGGATGATTCCCTTTCAAATGACCTATCTCACCATACTCAAAGCATGGATCGTTTTTCGTTACCTTAGGCTTCATAAGCTTAGGTTTTGGAGGTTCCCCTTTGATCTTCCCATCCCCTTTGCCTTTGATGTGCCCCTTTCCTTTGGCAACATTTGCCTTGGGATCGGGATTGGCCTTTCCATTGCCTCCCTTATTGATCTAGAGAATAGGTAGAACCTTTCTACCCATCCCTGCCTTAGCTGTTGTGAGCATTGCGCGAAACTCACCAATGCTCTTGTCCTATCCATTCATATTGTAATTCATTATAAACGTCTCAAACTTTTAGTTGGGCCATTAAGGATCAAATCCTTGGCCAACTCCTTTGAGACAGGACAGCTAAGCCTCTCGAGGCGGCCTCACATCGTCAGGGTCGGGTGGTTAGGAATAGGATCGTCAAGGACATTTGCCTTTGCTCTTGCTTGAGAACAATTCTCAATTTCGAGACCAGTCCATAAGGTTATTATGGTACAGACGATCCCTCTCTAAAATATTTCTCAGTGATAGGGTATGGACGGTCGGGTGGTAGCATTATTGTTTGCGGTCATTCTACAAATTTTACAAAGTTCTTTTTAGTATTTCTTAAAATTTCATTTTAATTATTAATACCCTTTATGTCTCATAGACAATTAATAATTAAATCTAGAATCCAACGTTACATTCAAATAATGGTTAGGTGACCTTTATCCCATTATTCAAATTAACAAGGTAGTCAACTTTTGACAATTGCAACCTTTTGCAACTTCTAGCGGTATGGGATCGACTTTAAACATCACATGCAAGGTCGGCATGTTAATCCCATCAACACCATTTGGAAACCATATTTTAGGTGATCCATTCAACATGGTTTGCAAATCAAGTCACCCTACTTGCACACACACATGTGAGTTTACCAACACAAGTGGTTAGGTGACCTTTATCCCACTAATGTGGTATTCCCACCTTAAGTCATAAGTTCCCTCAAAATGGTTAGGTGACCTTTATCTCATTAGAGTTTCCAAATGACTTAAGTGTTGTGCAAAAGGACGGTGTTAAACTTGTTTGAAAAGGGATTTTTAGTTTTCATTAATTCTAGTTTTGAAAACTCTATGTACCTTGTATTTGCATGCTTTCAAATACAAGGTATCCTATGGTTCATTTTAATAAAACCTCTTTTATTAAATCATCAATCCTTTTAATAACCTCTTATTAATCACTTAATGATTAAGAACCATAGATGCAAGGTATCTTATGGTTTTATTTTTAATAAAACCTCTTTTATTAAATCATTAATCCTTTTAATAACCTCTTATTAACCACTTAATGATTAGAAACCATAAATTTCCAGCTTGTTAAGTTTGCTAATGAGTTTGTTATGCATATCCAAATATCAAACAACAATCATACAACAAACAACCAACAAGCATAATATAAACAACCACAATGTGCATAACCATAGCTACTATTGTGACCACACTTGTTTGCCATCACAAGTGTGGTCATTTGTCTTTCCTAAGGGTTGAATACAACACAAAATAGAGGTCTCCTTAGACTCCCACTTGAACTTGCATCCATATGCTTCAAGTCCCTTTTTTTGTGTCTTTGATGTCCATCTTTGGGTCTTCATCTTGTGCATCTTCCTTTTACAAAAATTATATCCTAATACATTTTTCTAATAAAAGAAATGCACCTAATCTATTTATTACATAACCAAATGAATAAATAATTACAACCCAATAATAAACATAAATATAACAACCCAATTGAATGAATTATAACAACCATTAAAACCATCCAAATCACACAAGGCCTTAAGCTAGGTTATGCACTTTAACAACCAATGATCATATCATTTATTCATATAATGAAACCCCACTTAAAACCACCAAATTTCAGCCAACATAAACTGAAATTTTTTGTTTTAAATATGTCCAAACAATCAACATTTTATCAACATGTATTTCTTTCAAGATTTCATCACAAGCATGTATGATAATCTTGAAAGTTGGGATTCATCAAAATAGAAATGTAGCAGCCCATAATCAGCCTATTATGAGTTTAAAATCATCCTCTAAAACTAATTTTAAAGGACAAGAACAAGCAAGCTATCCACATAACCGGCTCTTGATGCCATTGTTGGGTTTGTTAGAACATAAATCATAGTTTAACCATTTAAACTTTCTGAAAACGCAGCGGAATTACAACTTTATAAACCCTTTTATAAGCTGAAAAATATGTTTATTAGATGACCATATTGATGTATAAAACAAACCCAAAGAACAAAGGATCATTTATGTGAATTAGCAAGCTATGAACATAAGTAAAACCACATAAAATCACAGCTTCATTGAGCTGTGAAGATACCTTTCTGCAGCAGCAAAATGTCGACAGAAAATAGGTATTTAGATGCTAAGAATCGACCAAGACTTCAAGTGTAGAGGTCCTCAAGCTTGTATACCCCAAGCTCCTTGCAAACACACTTTCTTGTTAGGTAGAAAACACCAAGAACTTCAAAAACCCAGCTCAAAAACCCTCTTATGCAGCTGCTGAAAACCTCTTTTCTTGGCTGCTAAAATCGTGGCTAGAGAGAGAGTAAGAGCTGATTTTGTTGTTAGTTGCATGTGTATGAGAATCATCATGATGGAGTGCAAGAACCTCACACCAAGAACAACATGAAGATAGCTCAAAATCAGCTCTAATCAAACCTTCAATGCTGCTGCATTTTTTCGTATAGAGAGAGAGAGAGAGGAGCTGAAATGTGAGCTCTTGCATGTGTATTATGAAGGGAAAGAGAGAACATCTCTTTTAACTAGTTAGTGGGTAGACCACCATGCATGTGTGTGTGTATCAAGGGAATAACCTTGCATGTTTTGTCCCCCACTCAAGAAAACAAGTCACATGCACACATGTATGTATATATGGACGTTTTTTTTTTGAAGTTTATAAAGAGAAGTTGTCTTTTATAAATTTCAACAATTAACACATATATAACTAGTCTTTTATTAGATATATACAACTAACCTTTTAATTGTATAATCCATACACTCCCATTATTAATTTGTAATGATCTAACTTACTTAAATAACATTACAAATAATATTGTTGAACAAAATATCCTAATATATTGTTCTATCTCATATGCAACTTATTTAGAAAACCCATTTTCTAAATTGGTGTAAATATTTAATTGCATGATCATATCATCAATTAAATATTAATTGGTGTTTGCTAAGCTTGTTATTGGGTATAACCCGACTTGGATCATAACGTACTAACCACATCAATATTTTATGTGTCTTGGGCACATAGAATCCTACAAGGAATTCATCCAACCTTTCATGTATCACAGTTGCGCAAGTGTTTGGCTGATGAGAATGCTTATGTACCTTTGGATGATATAGAAGTGGATGATAAGTTAAACTATGTTGAAAACCTACTGCTATAGTAGACAGTAAGGTAAAAAGGCTGAGGAATAAAACTATTGATTTAGTTAAAGTGCAGTGCAGTGGTCGAATAGAAAGGGATCTGATTTCACTTGGGAATCAGAAGATGAGATGAAAAGAGTTTATCCCCAATTGTTTAAATAGTTGGTTATGATTAATTAAATTAAGTTGAGTTGTTTGAGTGTTAAAGTGTTCAGTCGCATAAGTCATATGCGAATGAACTTCAGTCGCATTAGTTATGTGCGATTGAGACTCAGTCGCACGAATCGTAGGCGTATGAGCTTCAGTCGCACAGTTCAGTCGTACGAATGGTTCAGTCGTACGACTGAAGGTGAGGCGGTTAAGTTTAGTTTATGGATAAGTAGGGCGGTGCAGGGGTTTAAGGGCAGATCTCTATCTGCACCGATTCTGTTCTCTTGTCCCCTTCACACCCAAAAACCCTGTTCTCACGAAATCGACTAGGCGAAACTCCGTTTTGGTAAGTTTGAACATCATGGATCAATCCGGAGATGTTATAAGCTGTGTAACTGGTTGAGTTTGATCCAATAACCTGTTTAAATCAGTAAATTGGTCTGGTCCATTTCTGAATTTAAAATCCAAGAATTCAAATCCAAGTTTTTGTGAAATTTTGATGAAATAATGGTCCTAAACCATTGTAAACGATGTGTATAGGATCTGTTTTGAATATGGTATGATTTGGATGGTTAAAACTCAAGTTTTGAGTGAGTTTGGATCAAAACGTCAAGAACACAGCTGCTGATCCATTTCAGGCGAATGGGCTCAATCGCAGACCTCAGTCGCACGAATGAGAATTTAGTCGTACGACTGAGTGCGAATGGAGGTTCAGTCGTGCGGTTGGAACTCAGTCGCCTGGTTAGAAGGCCGAATGAAGACGAGTGAACACTGGGTACGAATGAGAACTCAATCGTGCGAATGAACGGTTAGTCGTACGACTGAAGGTTCAGTCGCATGGTTTATTCGCATAGGTCCAGTCGTATGATTGCTCATTCGCATAAGTGTTCAATCGCATGAGGGCCTGTTTGAGAATAAGTTATTGAATCAGGGTCTATTGCTTTAGATATACCTTGATTAGAGGAATGACTAGTTATCTTGGGAACGTGGATTGTGTAGACTGTGGTGAGAAAATTGATAAGGTGAGTTCTAAGCCCTTTTTAAATGTTTGGTTTTAACATTCGGGCTAGCACACACATATTGATAAATGAATTGAATGTTTTTAGTACCAGAATTGTGATAGTGATGTTGATATGTTTCTAACAGTTGTCAAGTTGTTAGAGGGAAAGTGGGGGTAAATGATTACCTGAACATTGTTAATCATTACATGATGGTAATGATTGCAATGGGTCAGGTAGAGTGTAAAAGATAGTCATCTGAACATTGTTAATCATTACGTGATGGTAATGATTCCAATGGGTCGGATGAGGTGTGATGATTAATGAAATATGTTAAAACTGGTGCTAAAAGAAAGAATGTGTGGGGTGTGAGTGAATGTGATAATATTGGCAACAAATAAAAGAAATGTTTTTTTTGAAATGGTAATGTGATGTAAATCTCAACAGGCCAGTTAGGGTAAGATGTCTGAGTGTGAAACTGTACAGTTTGATAGGAGTGATGACGATCACTCAGCTTTGTGAACATCTTGTGGTGACGACCCTAGATGATTATTTGGCATCCTACTGGATGAGAGATAGTAACCGGTAGTTGCTGGATGTGGGCAACCGACGTTACTGGGTATGGGAGACTGGTAGTTGCTGGATGTGGGCAACCGACGTCTCTGGATATGGTAACCGGTAGTTGCTAGATGTGGGCAACCGACGTTACCGAGTATGAGAAACTGTAGTTGCTGGATGTGGGCAACCGATGTTTCTGAGTGTAGTAACTGGTAGTTGCTGGATGTGGGCAACCGACGTTACTGGGTATGGGGAACTGGTAGTTGCTAGATGGGGGCAACCGACGTTCGATGGGATAGGTCCAGTGGGACAGAATAATGATAAAAGATGATTTATAATATTGCCAATAAAAAGATAGGTGTGGTGTGTGTGAAAATGTTGTTAATGTTTTAATGAAAATTAGAACTCACCAGTTTATCTGATGTTTTGAGTGTGTTGTGTGTGCTAGGTAAGGAGGGATCCTCTGATAATAGAGAAAAGCAAGTATGAGCTGAACGAGGATGCTATCCGGAGCAGTTTCTGGCATAGGATTTAGGGCTTGTTAATAATGTAAATAGGGCGATGTATAATTAAATACAATCATATGTCAAATGTTTTAAAAAGTTGGGTTAATATCTAATAATGTTTAAAGTCTTCCGCTGTAAATAGAAAGCTCTGATTTGTGTTTAAAATATTAATCCAACTACGTGACGTGCCTCCGGTGCCCTGCCGGGATTAGGGCGTCACAGGATGCCAGCCTTAAAACACTCCCAGTAGCTTATGCATCCATGCCTGCAACTCCTCGGCATCAACAAAATACCTGCTAACTATCATGCATACGAAAGTCAGCGACGCTGAGTGAGTTCTAGTTTTTATAATAAAATACTTTACTTCTTTTAAAATTAGTCATTTCATTCAACCAGTGGTCATGCATCATACGTACATTTATTCTATACTCTTTATTCATTTCGTTCTTTTATTTGCTTTACTATTTATATATTCGTTTATACTTTACGCTGTCTTTTACTTTCGTTTCTCTTACATTCTTTATTTTCGTGTTTTACATTCGTCGTTTGTTATATATCATACATACACAATAGTATCTTCGTCATCATTCGTTCATTCATTCATTCCTTCGCTCGTTACTCATCATTACTCGAATCCTGCCTTATGCAATATCCCCGACTCATGCTCGAAAGCTGATGTTGTGTCAGGGCCTATACAAAAACCCCCAACTCATGCCCCAGAAGACTGACACAGCACCGGGACACACGACAAAGATCCCATCTCGTATGCAACACCCCCGATTCATGTCCGAAGACTGATACTGTGCCGGGGCCTGTAATCAAACCCCTGACTGATGTTCGAAGACACACACAGTACCGGAGCGTGCAACAAGACCTCATCATCATACATCATTATGTCTCATGCAATACCCCCACCTCATGTCCGGAGACTGATATTGTTCCGGGCCTGTAAACAAACCCCCGACTCATGTCCGAAGACTGACACAGTACCGGGGTACGTGACACGGATCTCATCATCCGTCACTTCCATACTCACCATTCATTATCTCATGTGTTGTTCGTTATGTATTTTATCGTATTCGTTCGTTACATAATACTTTACGTTCATTAATTTATTCGTTCATACACCACACCACGTAAAGTCATACATTATGTATTACAAAACATAATACGTACGTTTTGAAAACTCTTTAATGAAGAAAGATAACATATTGCTCACACACATACACATTATAATTTCATCACATTACCATGCACGCATCAAGCATAAGTCATCAGATCATACCAGGGCCTATCTCCCTATTCTACCCCTTAAAATCACTTAGAAACTTCTTAGTCCAAAATGGGTGCATGGGGCTTTTCAGGCGCATGACCATAAAAATTCTAAGTGTAAAACAGTCGGGGCGCATGGGCACTATTTGGGCATTTCTGCCCTGTTTGGGCGTTGGCCACTATGCAGGCGCATGGACACTTAGTCGTTTTGGTAACTTGGGCACATGGACACTATTTGGGGGTTTCTTCCCTGTTTAGGCGTGTTGCTACTATGCAAGCGTCGAACTTATACTTAATCGTTTATACTTAGACGCATGGGCCTATTTAGGCGCATGGGCACTATTGTAGCGTTCGGGCCCTACAGTCATTTTTCTCAGATGTTTGGGTACTATTTAGGCGTATGGGCCTGACTTAGGCGCATGGGCACTTAGGTAGTTGGGAAGTGTTTGGATGTTTGGGTTCTGTGTGGTTGGGCATACTTAGGCAGTTGACCGTTGGATGCATGGGACCATTCTGAATTATTTATAAAGCATCCCATGAAGGATTCTATATGCCCAAGACACATAAAATATTGATGTGGTTAGTACGTCATGATCCAAGTCGGGTTATACCCAATAACAAGCTTAGCAAACACCAATTAATATTTAATTGATGATATGATCATGCAATTAAATATTTACACCAAATTTAGAAAATGGGTTTTCTAAATAACTTGCATGAGAGATGGAACAAATTATAAGGATAATTTGTTGATGAATTTATTGTTATTCTTGTTATTTAAAAGGGATTTAAATAACATAATAATATATGAGTGTACCTTAATTAAATTGTTTAATTAAAGGGGACATATGTAACATTTAACATAAGTCTAGTTAACAAGACATTTTAATGTGTGATGTATAATTTTGAGAGGGAAACTTTTCTTTCAAATACAATCGGCCGCCCCCCTTGTGTCCTATTGGACCAAGTTTGTATTGAAAGAAAACACACATTAAAATGTGTCTTGAACACTCAAAATCTTTTGACTACATTGAAGACATGCAAGAACAAATGAAGCTCCTCTCCTTCTCTCTAAAATTTTCGGAATTTTCAGCAGATTTGGGGGTTCTTTGGAGTGCAATTTTGGTGTTATTCTCCCTAACAAGAAGAGTGTTTGCACACAAGCTTGGGTATACAAGCTTGAGGGATTCTCTCCTTGGATCCTTGGCCATTTTGTGACATCAAAACTCATCAACATAGCTGCTCAAACCCACGGCTGGAAGGCAGCTTCTCATTCTTCTTTTTCTTTTATGTTCTTGAAGCACTTCTCTTCCTAGAACACACACACACTTCACCTACTCTTTTCTCACAATGCAAACCGACACAAGGTTTCTTTCTTTCATCAAAAGGACGGATTTATTGCTGGAAATTGGGTTCCAACAGCCTTGTGAAGTACACTGCTGAAATTCGTTTTCAGTTTGGTTCTTGGTTCGAATTGGTGAACAAATCCTAGCAAAAGGTGTTGCTAAAAGGGCTTGTGGGTATGGACACTTAAGAACATCTATAGTTGATGTTTTGGCCGTCCAAGAGCAGCTTCATCTTCATCATGCATCCACATTTTTGACAGCTTTCACCACGGTTTTTTTGACAGCCTCTAAAGGTAGTACATTGTGTTGATTTGGTTGTTATGTTTGTTTCTTGATAACTAATCCATTCACATATATGATCCTATTGATTTGGGTTTTTGTTTTCATCTTAAACAACATATAGAACATAAGATTTTCAGCTCTAAAATTGGTTTTAAAGCCTTGCATCCGCTGCGTTTTTCAGAATGTTTAAAAGGTTAAACATAGATTTTGTGTTCTAGTAAACCCAACAATGGCATCTAGAGCCGGTTATGTGGATGATTAGTTTCATATGTTCTTGTATATTTGGATATATAAGGTTTAACAACCTTATTAGGGCTGTTTTGTGGTGATTTGATGATACCCCAACCTTTCAAGGTTGTAATCATGCATGCTTATGATTGGATCTTGAAAGGAAATATCAAATTGGTTGATTGTGTTTTTGTTTGGACAACATCTAAACCCAAAATTTTCAGTTTATGTTGGCTGAAAATTCATGGGTTTTGTGGGGATTCATCATTTTGTTTTAATGATATGTTGGATGTTGATAAAGTGCATAACCTAGCCATGACCCTATGTTGATTTGGTTTGTTTGGATGATTCAAGTGGTTGTTTTATTCATTCAATTTGGTTGTAATATTTGTGTTTATTCTTTTGGGTTGTAATTATTCATTCATTTGGGTATGTAATAATAGATTAGGTTCATTTCCTTTACTAGAAAAAAAAAATGTATTAGGATACAATTTTGTAAAAGGAAGATGTACAAGATCAAGACCCAAAGATGGACACAAAGACACAAGAAACATGGAGCATTTGGATGCGGTTTCTAGTGGGAGGTTCTTGGAACCTTTATGATGTGTTTGACCCTTAGAAAGACCAAAGACAACACTTGTGATGGCAAACAAGTGTTGTCAACATAAGGGCTATGGTTATGCACATATGTTTGTACATATATATGCTTGTTTGATTGTTTGTTGTTTGATGGTTTGGTTGATGTTTTTGACATGCATAACAAACTAGTTAATGAACACAACAATCTGAAAATTGATGTTCTTAAAGGTTAATAAAGTTATTAAAATGGTTTAATGATTTTAATGATTAAAATTGGTTTTAATCAAAGAACCATAGGATACCTTGCATTTGAAAGCATGCAAATACAAGGTAAATAGAGTTTTCAAACTAGAATCAATGAAAACTAAAATCCCTTTTTCAAACAAGTTTAACACCGTCCTTTTGCACAACACTTAAGTCATTTGGAAACTCTTAATGGGATAAAGGTCACCTAACCATTTTGAGGGAACTTATGACTTAAGGTGAGAATACCACATTGGTGGGATAAAGGTCACCTAACCACTTGTGTTGGTAAACTCACATGTGTGTGCAAGTAGGGTAACTTGATTTGCAAACCATGTTGAATGGATCACCTAAAATATGGTTTCCAAATGGTGTTGATGGGATAAACATGCCGACTTTGCATATGAAGTTTAAAAGTCGATCCCATACCGCTAGAAGTTGCAAAGGGTTGCAATTGTCAAATATTGACTACCTTGTTAATTGAATAATGGGATAAAGGTCACCTAACCATTATTTGAACATGACGTTGGATTCTAGATTTTAATTATTAATTGTCTATGAGACATAAAGGGTATTAATAATTAAAATGAAATTTTTCAGAAATACTAAAAAGAACTTTGTAAAATTTGTAGAATGACCGCAAACCATAATGCTACCACCCCGACCGTCCATACCCTATCACTGAGAGCTATTTTAGAGGGATCGTCTCTACCATAATAACCTTATGGACTAGTCTCGAAACTTAAGAATTGTTCTCAAGCAAGAGCAAAGCATATGTCCTTGACGATCCCTACACTAACCAACCCGACCCCGACGATGTTGAGGCCATTCCCGATCCTAAGGCAAATGTTGCCAAAGGAGAAGGGCATATCAAAGGCAATGGGTAAGGGTAGATCAAAACGGAACCTCCAAAACCTAAGCTTATGAAGCTTAAGGTAATCGAAAACGATCCATGCTTTATGTATGGTGAGATAGGTCATTTGAAAGGGATTCATCCAACCTATCTCAATGAGTTGAGAAATAAAAGGGATGCTAGGCAAACCTTAAGCATAACTTTCATAATCCATATTGACTTAAGTGTTATTTCTTCAAAGCACATGGGTAATTGGATACCTCATATGGAACTCACTATTGCAATTTGTTGCAAGGGTTCAAAAGAAATAAGCACTTTAAGAAAGGAGACTATGTTTTGAACTTTCAAAAGGTTTGGAAGTTATTCTTCAAAACATGTTATATGCTCCTAGTTTGACTAGGAACATGATTTAAGTTTCCCTTTTAAAATGATATGATTATGATTTAAAGTCAGTAAATGATGGTATTTATGTTCATATGGATGATGTATATTATTTCAAGGCTATGCCCTCTAATGATATTTATGAATGGTTCATGATGATCCGTCCTATAATAACACATTATACCTATCATACACCAAGAGACTTAAAATGGTTTAAGTGACTCTTATTCTTGTCATTGTCATCTTAGTCACATAAACAAGAAACGGACTTAAACACCTTAAAAGAATGGTCTTTTAAAAGCAAATGAAAATTGTTAATTTGATAAGTGTGAATCTTGTTTACAAGGTAAGATGACCAACACGCCCTTTAGTGGTACTAATGAGAGGGCAAAAAGACTTATTAGGAATCATACATTTGGATGTATGTGCTCCTTTTAATACAATGACAAGGTATGGTGAAACTTACTTCATTACCTTAACCGACGATTATAGTCGCCATGGTTATGTGTACTTGATGGCACATAAACATGAAGAATTTGAATGTTCAAAACTTCAAGAATGAAGTAGAAAATCAACTCGATAGAACTACCAAAGTTCTCCGTTTAGATAGAGAAGGTGAATACCTAAGTGAGACTTTTAGGGATCATCTAGGAAGTTGTAAGATTGTCTCACAACTTACTCCTCACAGAACACCATAACATAATGGTGTGTCTGAAAGGAGATCGAACCCTATTGGATATAGTTCGACCTATGATGGCTATAAGCTCACTACCTCTTTAATTTTGGGGTTTCGCACTACTCTCCGCGACTCATATTTTGAATATGGTCCAAACCAAGAAAGTGGATTCGGCGCCTCTTGAAATATGAAATGGAATAGTTCCATCGCTATCATATTTAAAATTATGGGTTATGAAGCTTATATTAAGCTTAACACCCAAACCAACTGCAAGTCGATTCACTAAGTGTATATTTGTTGGATATATAAAAGGACTGTATAGGATACTATTTCTTTGATCCAACAGAGCAAAAGGTATTCATTGCTCAAAAGGCAGAGTTCTTGGAAGCCAAGTTCCTTATGGAAGGAATGACGCATAGAACAGTGGAATTTGATGAGGATCAGGATCCACAAGCCGATACACGTTTGGTTGACACTAGCAATCAACAAGAGGTTGTTGATTATGATCAAGAGGTTGATTAATACACACAAAACGTTCACAGATCTGGTAAAGTTAGCATTCCATATGAAAGATGTGGATTTTCATAGATGGATGCTACGTTGTTGACTCCGAAGAGCCAACTACATACCATGATGCAATGTCCAATTCGGATTGTGACATGTGGCTGGGAGCCATGAACGTAAAGATGCAATTCATGTATGACAACTAAGTTTGGGAATTGGTTGACTCTTCACTTAACTCCAAACCGGTTGGATGCAAGTGGGTTTTCAAGAAGAAAACTGACATACATGAAAACTTGGATACTTACAAGGCAAGACTTGTAGCAAAAGGTTTCACTCTAAGTCAAAGGGTTGATTATGATGAAAACTTCTCGCCAATGGCAATGCTAAAGTCATCCTGATAAAGTATGCAAGTTAAAAATATCAATCTATGGATTGAGACCAGCATCGAGAAATTGGAATCAACGTTTTGATGAAAGATCAAGAAATTGGGTTTCATCAAGAACGCTAACAAGGATTGTGTGTATCAAGGGGCTAGTGGGAGTACAATTACGTTCTTAGTATTGTATGTTGATGACATACTACACTTGGAAATTATCTTTCCAAAAGGGATCTCCGTGAAGTCGTCTCTATTTTAGAAATAAAGATATATAGGGATAGATCGAGGCGGTTGATAGGGTTAAACCAAAGTGCATACATTGATAAAATCTTGAAAAGGTTCAAGATGGTAAACTCTAAGAAAGGTATAGTACCTATTCAAAGATGGACAATATTGAGTGCATCTCAATATCCAAGCTCAAAGGATGAGCAACATCGTGTGAAGGACATCCCATATGCGTCTGCTATAGGATCCATCATATATGCGATGATATGCACTAGACTGGACGAGTCATGCGCGTTAAGCATGACAAATAGATATCAGCAGAATCCTAGTAACAGCCATTGGATGGTTGTTGAAAGTATATTAGAATACCTTAGGAGGACTAAGGATCTGTTTCTAATATACAGATCTGATGAATAGGAACTATGTAAATGGTTACACGAATGCTAGTTTCCAAACTGATCGAGATGATCCTCGATCACAATCGGGGTACATCTCCATTATGGATAGGGTAGCATTGTCCACTACAGAATTCGAATACATAGCCGCCTCATTAGCAGCTTGGGAAGCTGCATGGATAAAAAGGTTTATCACCAATCTAAGGATGGTCTCTACCATTCAAGACTCCTTAGAAATCTTTGTGATGATGAGGGTGCGATTGTTCAAATCAAGGAACCCCGTGCACATCAAAAGATTAGGTACAATGAGCGGAAATTCAACTACATAAGGGATGAAGTTGAAAAGGGAAAGATATGTATTCGCAAAGTTCACTTTGATCAAAACATTGCGGATCCACTCACGAAGCTCCTTGAAAGGGCAAAGCATGAAAGTCACACTTGTGCCTCAGGACTTCGATATTCTAGTGATTGGAATTGATTTGTTAGTATTAATATTAATAATATGGAACAATTGTAATACCTGACTCATCTATATATTCACGTTACCTTGAGTCATGTTCCTTTTAGCATGTTAACATCCATGAATAATTTTATTATTCTAAATGTCCGTAGTCGGTCATATTTGTGGGAACAAATATGAATGTAAGACTATTATGAACTTGGATTGGTGGATATTCATAAGGCATGAATATAGGGCAATTGGTTGCTGCCAAGGTTCATAGATATTCGTGGGATACGAATATTGGACTGACCCGCATCTCAAATCTTACTACATGGAATCTTATTGATTGATCATAAGTAAATTTGAGTAAAGGCGAATATCATTGGTATCCTCCGACCTGAGACACATATTGGGTTTTGATATTCACCAAGTGTTATACCTTGAGCTAGTTCTTCACTGATATGAGATAATTGTCAGTACATAAGACTATGTTCAGATATGACATAAGGTGATTGTGAGAAACGTATGTAGTCAAGATGGGATTTGTTCCTCTTATTCGTTGAGAGTATGATGTCTAAGGCCTGATTAAGTTAAATCAACAAGGAATGATCATTCTGTGTCCTTGGATTTAACATGACATCTGTAACAAAAGGATAAATGATTGATTCACCTAAATCATTTCAAGTTGGATGCTTGAAGGGATGATGTTATTGAATGGCTTCTAAGTCATGCGTATTAAGGGTAGTAAACCGTTGTTAGGCGGTATTTACTGCTTGCATCAATCTTCTATGAATCTTGTGCAAGTGGGAGATTGAAGGATTCTATATGCCCAAGACACATAAAATATTGATGTGGTTAGTACGTCATGATCCAAGTCGGGTTATACCCAATAACAAGCTTAGCAAACACCAATTAATATTTAATTGATGATATGATCATGCAATTAAATATTTACACCAAATTTAGAAAATGGGTTTTCTAAATAACTTGCATGAGAGATGGAACAAATTATAAGGATAATTTGTTGATGAATTTATTGTTATTCTTGTTATTTAAAAGGGATTTAAATAACAATAATAATATATGAGTGTACCTTAATTAAATTGTTTAATTAAAGGGGACATATGTAACATTTAACATAAGTCTAGTTAACAAGACATTTTAATGTGTGATGTATAATTTTTGAGAGGGAAACTTTTCTTTCAAATACAATCGGCCGCCCCCCTTGTGTCCTATTGGACCAAGTTGTATTGAAAGAAAACACACATTAAAATGTGTCTTGAACACTCAAAATCTTTTGACTACATTGAAGACATGCAAGAACAAATGAAGCTCCTCTCCTTCTCTCTAAAATTTTCGGAATTTTCAGCAGATTTGGGGGTTCTTTGGAGTGCAATTTTGGTGTTATTCTCCCTAACAAGAAGAGTGTTTGCACACAAGCTTGGGGTATACAAGCTTGAGGGATTCTCTCCTTGGATCCTTGGCCATTTTGTGACATCAAAACTCATCAACATAGCTGCTCAAACCCACGGCTGGAAGGCAGCTTCTCATTCTTCTTTTTCTTTTATGTTCTTGAAGCACTTCTCTTCCTAGAACACACGCACACTTCACCTACTCTTTTCTCACATGCAAACCGACACAAGGTTTCTTTTCTTTCATCAAAAGGACGGATTTTATTGCTGGAAATTGGGTTCCAACAGCCTTGTGAAGTACACTGCTGAAATTCGTTTCAGTTTGGTTTGGTTCGAATTGGTGAACAAATCCTAGCAAAAGGTGTTGCTAAAAGGGCTTGTGGGTATGGACACTTAAGAACATCTATAGTTGATGTTTTGGCCATCCAAGAGCAGCTTCATCTTCATCATGCATCCACATTTTTGACAGCTTTCATCCACGGTTTTTTTGACAGCCTCTAAAGGTAGTACATTGTGTTGATTTGGTTGTTATGTTTGTTTCTTGATAACTAATCCATTCACATATATATGATCCTATTGATTTGGGTTTTTGTTTTCATCTTAAAACAACATATATAACATAAGATTTTCAGCTCTAAAATTGGTTTTAAAGCCTTGCATCCGCTGCGTTTTTCAGAATGTTTAAAAGGTTAAACATAGATTTTGTGTTCTAGTAAACCCAACATCCCAAGCACAGATTTAGCACACTAAGGCCCTTAAAACATGCTAACAACCATTATAACCACTAAAACATCATCTAAACTAGCATACATAGAACACCATTCGAACAAAATGCATAAACACTCGGTTAACTTTCAAAACATGTGTTCGGTATCATGTTCGGTATGCACAATAGCCCCAATAAGTTGAAAATCAGTAAAGAGGGGTTCTAGAGAGTCACCTGAAGCAATCTTTCAGTAGCACACTTCAAATCCGAGACTCACCTTCAAATTCAGCTCTTAAGTCCCGAGAACAAACACAAATCACCAAGAACTTCGGTTTAGAACTCAAAACCCAGCTGAAACCGGACTCATAATCAAGAAAAACTTACCTTTGTAGCTTCTTCTTCTCTTTCTCTCTCTAGAACCGAGAGCTTTCTCTTGTTCCTCTTCTTCAACCGAGAGCAAAAGTAGTTTTTGCTTTAAAGTGGGCGGCCACATTTTAATATAAAATATTAAACTTTTGTACTTTGTACACTTTACCCCTCCCACTTGTGTTCATTTTCTTTTCTTTCTAGATACTTCTCTTTTGCTCTTCTTTTTAATAAAAATTCGGGGTGTTACAAGTCCACCCCCTTTATATAGGTTTCGTCCCCGCAACCTGTCGCTTCTCGAACAGCTGCGGGTGACACTGTCTTACCTCTTCCTTGTTCTTATATGTGGACTTAGTTCCCTTTGGGATCCACTGCACTTGTACCAGGACACTACCATTCTCCTTAGGCTCTCTCTTCCTTATATCAGAAACGGTCATAAGTTGCTCCTCGTAGTTGATTCCTTCACCCATCTCAGTATCTTCTAGTGACACTATCATATCCTCCTTTATTAAGCACTCTTCTGGACGAAGCCTTCATCATAGTCCATTGTCGTAGGTCGGAACTGAATTTTTGTCGGGCACGGTTAATCAACCCATCTTCTAGCAAGACTTATAAGTTACCATTCAATTCACCCGGAGAGGCATGTCTATCCATCTATATCCGTGCTAAATAGTCTAGTAGGAACAAGCGCTCTCTCTCAATTCTATCACTCAATCCTCTAGGGCATTAGGTGACCTAGTGGACTTACTAATAGCAATTCCGACATCGAAGGGCTCATTGATCTTCTTGCTCCTATCATGCGATATCACCAAAGGTAGCAGAAACAAAACTTACTACTAGCACTACAACCACAGTATAGATGTACAAATCCAGATTACCAGAGACGTACCTGACATTACCTTGAAGTCTGATCTAGCCTCCGCCCAGTCAATGCAAAGGCTCTAGCCTTCATCCTCTATCCTCCTTCCTCGTACTGGAGCTTCCTGCCCTCGACTAGTTGTTGTCCCCGCTCATGTGTCCAGTCTCGCCACAGTTGTAGCATTTAGCCATCCGACAATCCCTCGCCCTGCGACCCTCTTTCCCACATTGGAAGCAGACGTTTAGTCCCCATTTGCACTCACTTCATGACCTCTACCATACTTCTTACATACCTCGTCCTTCCTTGTTATCCTCTCTCGATCATCAACCCTCTTCGTCTTACCTTCAGCCACAATCTCATCATCATTATCTCGCCTTCCATTCCCCTTTTTGACAAGTTCCGCTCTTCCTCTTCGTCCATTATCACCATCACCTCTCGCTCGTCATACAATCTCCCAGCTAAGTCGACCATCGATCTGAATGTACCCGGTCGGGCAGCTATCAAATGTCTATGGATATCTGCTGGCAGCCCTTGAATGTACCTCTTGATCTTTCGTGACACAGGCGCCACCTGATCTGGCACCAGTCTTTCCATCTCGTTGAACTTAGTGGTGTGTTGCAGGTGTGTCATCGTTCCCGCCTCCAGCTGTAAGAACTCTCTCTTGATCTTGTCCAATTCACGGTGAGGACAAAACTCATCGATTACCAGCTTCTTTAGTTTACTCCACCTCATTCTCTCGATTGCCCTGGTACCCTCTGCCTGGACAATGTTTTCCCACCAGCACAAGGCTGAGTCCACCAACGAGTGAGTGGCAAACTTCACCTTCTGGTCCTCTCGGCACTCGCTGATCTCAAGGACACCTCCATCTACCTCACCCATCGGTGAGCAGCAGCAGCAGTGCCATTACCATCAAAGGTAGAGGGCTTGCACCTTTGGAACGCCCTATAATTACAGCCTCGTGCTGCCTCAGGCACAAGCTCTTCTTCCTTCTCTTCCTCATCAGTAGGGATAACCGGCTCGGTCTCCTGTTGCTCTCTCCTTCCTGAGGACCTATTCCTCTCCTTCCTTTCGCCTTCCCTAACAGCTTTAATCACTTCCGTCACTACAGACGGCATAATCATCTGCATAACTTGATGGACCTCTTCTACTACTGCCTCTTTCACCAAGTCCCTCAAGTTCGCGCTCTTATCACCACCGTCCCGATGTTGCATCTCGGGCTTCTTACATGTCCTCTCAGTAGCCCTAGCCCTATTCCTCGTAACACGCGGTTCAGCACCACGTCCTCCCTGTGCTCCACCCTAGAGGCTTTAGATGATCTACCTCCAGCCGTTCTCTAATCACTATTAGATTTAAACACAAGCACGGTCATTCAAGGTAATAGCTTGGATTATGTCAAGTATAGTAAGTCCCTAATTACAGTGGCCGGTTATGATTAGCCACATACTTTACTCTTCACACCCCAAGCATCTCCTATTCTGACTACATCAGTATCTAAACCTACACAAAAGCACACTAGCCACATAACATGCGCACATAATACCAGTTAATGTTAACTTACATAAATCGTTTACATAAAACCTTTACCTGCAGACACGTAGCTACTAGGACTGGCATCCTTTTCCTTTTGTCCCATTCTCAGTTTAAGATTAGGTTTTGAAAATAATTACCTCATTCACTTAAACTTGGCTCTGATACCAACTTCTAAGGCCCCGTTCTCAGGCACCGCACAGTTGGTCATTCATCGCACATAAAAAATTTTAAAACGCACATTTATGTTGTAGAGGAATTAAAACTTCCATTAATAACTAAAAACATGCCATTTCATTACATTACAACATTCTTTTCATATCAAAATACAATAACATGTCAAAATATGGATGCCAGCCTTAAAACGATCCCCGTAGCTTATGCATCCATGACTGCAACTCCTCGGCATCAATAAAATACCTGCCAACTATCATGCATACGAAAAGTTAGCGACGCTGAATGAGTTCTAGTTTTTATAATAAATACTTCACTTCTTTAAAAACTAGTCATTCATTCAACCATGCTAATGCATCATACGTACATTCATTCTATACTCTTTATTCATTTCGTTCTTTTATTTGCTTTACTATTTATACATTCGTTTATACTTTACACTGTCTTTTACTTTCGTTTCTCTTACATTCTTTCTTTTCGTGTTTTACATTCGTCATTTGTCATACATCATACATACATACTAATAATAACTATTATTAGTATCTTCGTCATCATTCGTTCATTCATTTATTCAATTCACCCGGAAGCAACCATAATAATGAACTTTTGTCGGGCACGGTTAATCAACCATCTTCTAGCAATACTCTGGGTTTGCCTCCTAAGTTACCATTCAATTCACCAGGAGAGGCATGTCTATCCACCTACGTCCGTCCTAAATAGTCTAGCAGGAACAAGCGCTCTCTCTCAATTCTATCACTCAATCCTCTAAGGCATTAGGTGACCTGGTGGACTTACTAATAGCAATTCCTACATCGAAGGGCTCATCGATCTTCTCACTCCTATCAAGCGATATCACCGAAGGTAGCAGAAACAAAAACTACTACTAGCACTACAACCACAATATAGATGTACATATCTAGATTACCAGAGACGTACCTGACGTTACCTCGGAGTCTGATCAAGCCTCCTCCCGGTCAATGCAAAGGCTCTAGCCTTCATCCTCTATCCTGTAGGATTCTATATGCCCAAGACACATAAAATATTGATGTGGTTAGTACGTCATGATCCAAGTCGGGTTATACCCAATAACAAGCTTAGCAAACACCAATTAATATTTAATTGATGATATGATCATGCAATAAAATATTAACACCAATTTAGAAAATGGGTTTTCTAAATAAGTTGCATGTGAGTGGGAACAATTTATTAGGATATTTTGTTCAACAATATTATTTGAAGTGTTATTTAAATTAGTTAGATGACACCAAATAATAAGTGAGAATTTACAACTTATAAATTAAGTGGTTAATTGTATAAGTATGTAAATATAAATAGATAACTTGTACATACAATTTATTTAGTAATTTGTATGTCTAGTTAACAAGAATTATAATGTGGTATATAAATTTGAGAGGGAAAGGGTTTTAAAAACCCCAAAATCGGCCACCCCCTCTTGTTTTTCTATTGGACCATGCTTGTTGAAGACCACACACACATTAAATTTAGTCTTGAAGACCAAACTCTCACCTCTCTCAACAAAGAGAACACATGCAATTCAAAGACAAGAAAAACTCTCTCCATCTCTAAAACTTACGGGTTCTACAGCAGTATTTGGAGGTTTTGGGTTTTGATCTTGGTGTTCTACCTAACAAGAAAGGTGCTTTGCAAGGAGGCTGGGGTACAAACACTTGAGGACTTCTTGCTTGAGGTCTTGGTCGATTTGGGAGCATCATCCACCCCTTCTCTGCTCGGTTTTAAGCTGCAGAAAGAAAACGTGTTCTGGCAGCTTATATCTTGGTGTTCTAATGTCCAAATCCAAGCAAGTGTGAAGTTTACTTGGAGCTTTGTGGGAGCCAATGTTCAAAGACATTCCACCTTGAAGTTTTGGCCATCTTGGAGCATCTAACAACTCCTCATTTGGTCGATTTCTTGCTGCTCAAAAGGTAGAAATCACAGCTCATTGTGGCTGTGATTTCATGTACGTTTTTACATGTTCTAGCTTGTTTTATCCACATAAATGATCCTTATTGTTATGGGTTTGTTTTCATAGTAAATGAACATATAGAACATAAGATTTTCAGCTCTAAAATCGGTTTTAAAGCCATGCATCCGCTGCGTTTTTTTCAGAATGTTTTAAAAGGTTAAACATGGATTTTGTGTTCTAATAAACCCAACAGTTAATAAAAGTTATTAAAATGGTTTAATGATTTTAATGATTAAAATTGGTTTTAATCAAAGAACCATAGGGTACCTGTATTTGAAAGCATGCAAATACAAGGTAAATAGAGTTTTCAAACTAGAATCAATGAAAACTAAAAAATCCCTTTTTCAAACAAGTTAACACCATCCTTTTGCACCCACTTGCCCAAGATTCATAGAAGATTGATGCAAGCAGTAAAAGCCTAACAACGGTTTACTACCCTTAATACGCATGACTTATGGCCATTCAATAACATCATCCCATTCAAGCACCCTACTTGAAATGATTTAGGTGAATCAATCATCTATCCTTTTGTTACAGATGTCATGTTAAATCCAAGGACACAGAATGATCATTCCTTGTTAATTTAACTTAATCAGGCTTAGACATCGTACTCTCAACGAATAAGAGGAACAAATCCATCTTGACTACATACGTTCTCACAATCACCTTATGTCATATCTGAACATAGCCTTATGTACTGACAATTATCTCATATCAGTGAAGAACTAGCTCAAGGTATAACACTTGGTGAATATCAAAACCCAATATGTATCTCAGGTCGGAGGATACCAAATGATATTCGCCTTTACTCAAATTTACTTATGATCAATCAATAAGATTCCATGTAGTAAGATTTGAGATGCGGGTCAGTCCAATATTCGTATCCCACGAATATCTATGAACCTTGGTAGCAACCAATTGCTCTATATCATGCCTTATGAACATCCACCAATCCAAGTTCACAATAGTCTACATTCATATTGTTCCCACAAATATAAACGACTACGGACATTTAGAATAATAAAATTATTCATGGATGTAAACATGCTAAAAGGAACATTACTTAAAATATCGTAAACACATAGATAAGTTAAGTATTACTATTGTTCAATTAATAATATTAATACTAAACAGATCAATTCAATCACTAGAATATCGAAGTCCTGAGGCACAAGTATGACTTTCATGCTCTGCCCTTTCAAGGAGCCTCGTGAGTGGATCCGCAATGTTTGATCAAAGTGAACTTTGCGAATACATATCTTTCCTTTTTTCAACTTCATCCCTTATGTAGTTGAATTTCCGCTCATTGTATAATATTTTGATGTGCACGGGGTTCCTTGATTTGAACAATCGCACCTGTCATCACAAAGATTTTTAAGGGGTCTTGAATGGTAGAGACCATCCTTAGATTGGTGATAAACCTTTTTATCCATGCAGCTTCCCAAGCTGCTAATGAGGCGGCTATGTATTCGAATTCTGTAGTGGACAATGCTACCCTATTCATAATGGAGATGTACCCGATTGTGATCGAGGATCATCTCGATCAGTTTGGAAACTAGCATTCGTGTAACCCTTCACAACCAGTTCCTCTTCATCAGATCCATATATTAGAAACATATCCTTAGTCCTCCTAAGGTATTCCAATATACATTCAACAACCATCAATGGCTGTTACTAGGATTCTGCTGATATCTATTTGTCATGCTTAACGCGCATGACTCGTCCAGTCTAATGCACATCATCGCATACATGATGGATCGTATAGCAGACGCATATGGGATGTCCTTCATACGATGTTGCTCATCGTTTGAGCTTGGACATTGAGATGCATTCAATATTGTCCCTCCTTGAATAGGTACTATATCTTTCTTAGAGTTTACCATCTTGAACCTTTTCAAGATTTTATCAATGTATGCACTTTGGTTTAACCCTATCAACCGCCTCGATCTATCCTATAGACCTTTATTTCTAAAATAGAGACGGCTTCACGGAGATCCCTTTTGGAAAGATAATTTCCAAGTGTAGTATGTCATCAACATACAATACTAAGAAGTAATTGTACTCCCACTAGCCCCTTGATACACACAATCCTTGTTAGCGTTCTTGATGAAACCCAATTTCTTGATCTTTCATCAAAACGTTGATTCCAATTTCTCGATGCTGGTCTCAATCCATAGATTGATATTTTAACTTGCATACTTTATCAGGATGACTTTAGCATTGCCATTGGCGAGAAGGTTTCATCATAATCAACCCTTTGATTAGAGTGAAACCTTTTGCTACAAGTCTTGCCTTGTAAGTATCCAAGTTTTCATGCATGTCAGTTTTCTTTTGAAAACCCATTTGCATCCAACCGGTTTGGAGTTAAGTGAAGAGTCAACCAATTCCCAAACTTGGTTGTCATACATGAATTGCATCTTTACGTTCATGGCTCCTAGCCACATATCACAATCCGAATTGGACATTGTATCATGGTATGTAGTGGCTCTTCGGAAGTCAAAAACGTAGCATCCATCTATGAAAAATCCACATCTTTCATGTGAAATGCTAACTTTACCAGATCAGCGAACGTTTTGTGTGTATTGATCAACCTCTTGATCATGATCAACAACCCTTATTGATTGCTAGTGTCAACCAAACGTGTATCGGCTTGTGGATCTTGATCCTCATCAAATTCCACTGTTTATGCGTCATTCTTCCATAAGGAACTTGGCTTCCAAGAACTCTGCCTTTGAGCAGAATGCCTTTGCTCTATTGGATCAAAGAAGTAGTATCCTATACAGTCCTTTATATATCCAACAAATATACACTTAGTGAATCGACTTGCAGTTGCTTTGGGTGTTAAGCTTAACATAAGCTTCATAACCCATAATTTTAATATGATAGCGATGGAACTATTCCATTTCATATTTCAAGAGGCGTCGAATCCACTTTCTTGGTTTGGACCATATTCAAATATGAGCCGCGGAGAGTAGTGCGAAAAACCCAAAATTATAGAGGTAGTGAGCTTATAGGCATCACAGGTCGACCATATCCAATAGGGTTCGATCTCCTTTCAGACACATCATTATATTATGGTGTTTGTGAGGAGTAAGTTGTGAGACATCTTACAACTTCCTAGATGATCCATAAAGTCTCACTTAGGTGTTCACCTTCTCTATCCAAACGGAGAACTTTGGTAGTTCTAACGAGTGATTCCTACTTCATTCTTGAAGCTTTTGAACATTTCAAATTCTTCATGTTTATGTGCCATCACGTACACATAACCATAGTGACTATAATCGTCGGTTAAGGTAATGAAGTAAGTTTCATACCTTGTCATTCTCTTAAAAGGACACATATATTCAAATGTATGACTCCTAATGAGTCTTTTGCCCTCTTATTAGTATCACTAAAGGGCGTGTGGTCATCTTACCTTGTAAACAAGATTCACACTTATCAAACGAACAATTTTCATTTGTTTTCAAAAGACCATTCTTTTAAAGTGTTTAAATCTGATTCTTGTTTATGTAACCAAGATGACAATGACAAGGATAAGAGTTACTTAAACCATTTTAAGTCTCTTGGTACAGATGGGTATGATGTGTTATTATAGGACGAATCTTATGAAACCAATTCATAAATATCATTAAAGGCATAGCCTTGAAATAATAACATCATCCATAGCAACATAAATACCATCATTTACAAACTTTAAATCATAACCATATCGTTTTAAAAGGGAAACTTAAATCATGTTCCTAGTCAAACTAGGAGCATGTAACATGTTTTGACGAAACAACTTCCAAACCTTTTGAAAGTTTCAAAACATAGTCTTCTTTCTTAAAGTGCTTATTTCTTTTGAACCCTTGCAACAAATTGCAATAGTGAGTTCCATATGTGGTATCCAATTACCCATGTGCTTTGAAGAAATAACACTTAAGTCAATATGGATTATGAAAGTTATGCTTAAGGTTTGCCTAGCATCCCTTTTATTTCTCAACTCATTGAGATAGGTTGGATGAATCCCTTTCAAATGACCTATCTCACCATACTCAAAGCATGGATTGTTTTTCGGTTACTTAAGCTTCATAAGCTTGGTTTTGGAGGTTCCGCTTTGATCTACCCTTCCCTTTGCCTTTGATGTGCCCTTCTCCTTTGGCAACATTTGCCTTGGGATCGGGAATGGCCTTTTCAATGCCTACCTTATTGGTCTAGAGAATAGGTAGAACCTTTCTACCCATCCCTGCCTTAGCTGTTGTGAGCATTGCGTGAAACTCACCAATGCTCTTGTCCTATCCATTCATATGGTATTCATTATGAATGTCTCAAAGTTTAGTTAGGTCATAAGGATCAAATCCTTGGCCAACTTTTTGAGACAGGACAGCTAAGCCTCGAGGCGGCCTAAACATCGTCGGGGGTCGGGTTGGTTAGGAATGGGATCGTCAAGTACATTTGTCTTTGCTCTTGCTTGAGAACAATTCTCAAGTTTCGAGACCAGTCCATAAGGTTATTATGGTACAGACGATCCCTATCTAAATAGTTCTCAGTGATAGGGTATGGACGGTCGGGGTGGTAGCATTATTGTTTGCGGCCATTCTACAAATTTTTACAAAGTTCTTTTAGTATTTCTGAAAAATTTCATTTTAATTATTAATACCCTTTATGTCTTATAGACAATTAATAATTAAAATCTAGAATCCAACGTTACATTCTAATAATGGTTAGGTGACCTTTATCCCATTATTCAATTAACAAGGTAGTCAACATTTGACAATTGCAACCCTTTGCAACTTCTAGCGGTATGGGATCAACTTTAAACATCATATGCAAAGTCGGCATGTTAATCCCATCAACACCATTTGGAAACCATATTTTAGGTGATCCATTCAACATGGTTTGCAAATCAAGTTACCCTACTTGCACACACATGTGAGTTTACCAACACAAGTGGTTAGGTGACCTTTATCCCACCAATGTGGTATTCTCACCTTAAGTCATAAGTTCCCTCAAAATGGTTAGGTGACCTTTATCCCATTAAGAGTTTCCAAATGACTTAGGTGTTGTGCAAAAGGATGGTGTTAAACTTGTTTGAAAAAGGGATTTTTTAGTTTTCATTGATTCTAGTTTGAAAAACTCTATTTACCTTGTATTTGCATGCTTTCAAATACAAGGTACCCTATGGTTCTTTGATTAAAACCAATTTAATCATTAAAATCATTAAACCATTTTAATAACTTTTATTAACCTTTAAGAACCATCAATTTTCAGATTGTTGTGTTCATTAACTAGTTTGTTATGCATGTCAAACATCAACCAAACCATCAAACAACAAACAATCAAACAAGTATATATATATACAAACATATGTGCATAACCATAGCCCTTATGTTGACAACACTTGTTTGCCATCACAAGTGTTGTCTTTGGTCTTTCTAAGGGTCAAACATATCATAAAGGTTCCAAGAACCTCCCACTAGAAACCGCATCCAAATGCTCCATGTTTCTTGTGTCTTTGTGTCCATCTTTGGGTCTTGATCTTGTACATCTTCCTTTTACAAAATTGTATCCTAATACATTTTTTTTTAGTAAAGGAAATGAACCTAATCTATTATTACATACCCAAATGAATGAATAATTACAACCCAAAAGAATAAACACAAATATTACAACCAAATTGAATGAATAAAACAACCACTTGAATCATCCAACAAACCAAATCAACATAGGGTCATGGCTAGGTTATGCACTTTATCAACATCCAACATATCATTAAAACAAAATGATGAATCCCCACAAAACCCATGAATTTTCAGCCAACATAAACTGAAAATTTTGGGTTTAGATGTTGTCCAAACAACACAACAAAACAACATATGTATATCTTTCAAGATTTAACTACAAGCATGTATAATATAACCTTGAAAGACGGGATTCAACAAAACAGAAAAAGGGCAGCCCTAAATCAGCCTTATAAGTTTTAAACATCCTTTAAAACCAATTTCAAAAGATAAATCAAGCAAGCCATCCACATAACCGGCTCTTGATGCCATTGTTGGGTTTACTAGAACACAAAATCCATGTTTAACCTTTTAAACATTCTGAAAAACGCAGCGGATGCATGGCTTTAAAACCGATTTTTAGAGCTGAAAATCTTATGTTCTATATGTTCATTTACTATGAAAACAAAACCCATAACAATAAGGATCATTTATGTGGATAAAACAAGCTATGAACATGTAAAAACGTACATGAAATCACAGCCACAATGAGCTGTGATTTCTACCTTTTGAGCAGCAAGAAATCGACCAAATGAGGAGTTGTTAGATGCTCCAAGATGGCCAAAACTTCAAGGTGGAATGTCTTTGAACATTGGCTCCCACAAAGCTCCAAGTAAACTTCACACTTGCTTGGATTTGGACATTAGAACACCAAGATATAAGCTGCCAGAACAACTTTTCTTTCTGCAGCTTAAAACCGAGCAGAGAAGGGGTTGGATGATGCTCCCAAATCGACCAAGACCTCAAGCAAGAAGTCCTCAAGTGTTTGTACCCCAAGCCTCCTTGCAAAGCACCTTTCTTGTTAGGTAGAACACCAAGATCAAAACCCAAAAACCTCCAAATACTGCTGTAGAACCGTAAGTTTTAGAGATGGAGAGAGTTTTCTTGTCTTTGAATTGCATGTGTTCTCTTTTTTTGAGAGAGGTGAGAGTTTGGTCTTCAAGACTAAATTTAATGTGTGTGTGGTCTTCAACAAGCATGGTCCAATAGAAAAACAAGAGGGGTGGGCCGATTTTGGGTTTTTTAAAACCCTTTCCCTCTCAAATTTTATATAACACACATTAATAATGTCTTGTTAACTAGACATACAAATTACTAAATAAATTGTATGTACAAGTTATCTATTTATATTTACATACTTATACAATTAACCACTTAATTTATAAGTTGTAAATTCTCACTTATTATTTGGTGTCATCTAACTAATTTAAATAACACTTCAAATAATATTGTTGAACAAAATATCCTAATAAATTGTTCCCACTCACATGCAACTTATTTAGAAAACCATTTTCTAAATTGGTGTTAATATTTATTGCATGATCATATCATCAATTAAATATTAATTGGTGTTTGCTAAGCTTGTTATTGGGTATAACCCGACTTGGATCATGACGTACTAACCACATCAATATTTTATGTGTCTTGGGCATATAGAATCCTACATTTGCATCCGCGGTTAAGTTTATCTTCTAATACTATGGTAGAAGAAAGTAAGATCAAGATAGAGAAGTTTGATGGTAATGACTACGGGTTCTAAAGAAGGCAAATTCACGATCTGTTATACCAGAAGAGTTTGCACTTATCGATATTGGGAGAGCAACCAAATGATATGTATGATGACGAGTAGAAACTATTTGATTGACAAGCTTTGAGTGTGGTTAGACTTTCTTTGTCAAAGAATGTTACGTATAACCTTGTTAATGAAACGACGACGTACGTGAATCTGAAAGCTTTGTCCAATATGTATGAGAAACCGTTAGCTTCCAACAAGGGTTTCCTCATTAGAAAATTAGTCAACACCAAGATGAAGGAATGTATGTCTGTTGCTACACATATAAATTATTTCTATTCGATTATCTTTCATTTGGCATCTTGTTGGATTGGGTTAAGGACTTAACAAGATTTCCTGTTTGATCAACAGATGACAAATGCAAAATCTAAGTCAACTGTGTTACTTAACAAAACAAATATACTTTAAGTAATAATAAGGATAAAAGAGTTCTTTTAAAGTATACATTTGATTAATCTTTTTTCTGAGTATAATTTATTACAATCAGCAGATATACAAGTGGGCTAACTAGCTATCATCAAAATTATACAAGTTAGAGGTATTTATACTATTAAAGGTAAGCATAAAGAATAGATCGATCACTTCATCTATTCCTGGTTCACAAAAAGGTATGTACAACATAAACAGGCAATCAACACATAATAAGTTAGCAGTTATGATGGTAGGAGGAGGTGATTGTGGTTGAGTGTTAGGTATATGATCGATAGATGCAGTGGGTTCAGTAGCTTCAGACTCTTTCATTTTTCTTTTTTTTCGAAGCCAACCTTGACTTTTCTAGATGAGACTTGTAAATTCTCATCAGCACCTTCTATACTTTCTTTGGCTCAGAGTCATTGCTTGTGTTCCTTAGCCTTAATCTAGTTAGGTCAACCATCTCAAGTCTATTAAAGCATATTAGTTGATTTCTTGAGTAAGCTACACTTCGGCTGTTGATTTGGTGATAAAGTATGTGTCTTTCTTCTGATCATATTCCCATTCCACTATTGGATCATATGTTGATAGTGAAGTTTTAGGGATTTCTTCACCGACCTCAATATTGAATAAGGACAATACATTTTGAAGTAGCATCTTGCACTTCATATTTCTACATCCAAAGATACTGAGGTACTCATAAATTAACTCTATGATGTCAAAGGGCGGATCAAGTATCTCACTCTTATGATCATAGTACATGATCTGACCATTTGCACTCTTGACTACAAACTTTTTAATTGGGATACATACCCAACACCTAAAACTTTTGTTTCTTTGAGTACCTTCTCCTCTACCTCTAGGTCAATCACCCTTTCATTTACTACTCTTTTTGGCATAAATTTTTTTCTTGACAAGGGTTGATTAGATTGGTTGGTTGTCATCAAAGGTAGTGGAGTCAGAGTCAGGAGTCGGTAAATCGGAAGACTTTTGAACAATTTTCTTGGTTTTGGTTTGCTGTCTCTCCTATTGCTCCTAACTGTTTCATACTTTGGGAGCTCACCAGTTGCAATTCTCTTCTTGATTTCTCTAATTTAGATCAAGAGTAAATATACTCATTGGTCCTACTTGTTTAACATGGAAAACATAGTATTTTAGTAATATCTTCATTTATTCTTGTTTTGGTTTCCTGTCTGACTCTCTCTGATTAAGCTTTCTTTCTTCTAGCCAATTCTGTTGATTTTTCCATTTCAGTATGAGTTGCCACTATCATCTTAGACTTCATCTTAGCAAGACTCTACTCCATGACCTCATAAAAGTTGAATCCTTTAACTTAAGAAAATCTACTAGGAGACACCTTTCTTGATCTTTTTCCTTCTTTTTCTAAATGGAGGCCATTGGTGTGGATTCGGCAATTATGGACACCAGAACTTGCTGAGTGGTTGTCATTTGAGTGCTTTTAGCAGTTGGCCTAGATGACTTAGATGGTACTCTTTTGACAAACTTGGCCCTTGGTTTGGATGGAGCTGTTGGTTTTGTTATGCTAGTTTCACCAACAGGGTTGATCCTTTTTTACAGCTCTAGAATCTTTTGCACGGTTAATTAATGGATTATATTTTATATTAAAAGAAGATTCTTGAGCTTTAATAGCATGTAACTCTATGAGTATATTATCAACCTTTTATGGGAACATCTCCATCCATTTAGTCATAAGGAATCTGACCTTTCTTTCTTGAGACTCATTCACAACTTCATTTTTAGTAGTCATAGGTCTCTTACCTTTTTTGAGATAGAGGTTGCAATAGTTTTGACTACTGAAGGTATAGTTGATACACCTGATAGCTCACCATCTGACTTGTGAGCATCAATGTTTGTCTGAACTCTCAGCATACTGGTGACTTTTGGGCCATCTGTTTCCACATTCACTTAGAGTTAACTAGGATTTCAGGTATCAATTTTCTTTTGTACTTTATGAAGAAGCCTCTTGTCTGGCTGTTTCGGTAATTGTATTAGCAACTAATTTCTTCAGCTTTTCAGCTGCTTTCGATAACACTATCAGTAGTGGAGCCTCTTCTTCAGCAGATTCTTTAAAAGTGGCTTCTAGTCTAGCACTAGCTCTCTATTTGATAATACTTATGAGATCTTTTCCTTTTAAGAGATAGCAAATCAGAAGTGTTAAACCTTCTTATTGTAGCCATTCTTCTTTTCCCAAGTTGAACATTTTTGTTAATTCTCCTTATAAATCTTCTAACTTCCATTTACTTCTCTTCTGAACTATCATAGCCATATCTATCAAAAGATCATTTAGTTTGGCTTTAGCTTTAGATAGAGGCTTATAGTCTTCATTCAATCTGGAAGAAAATGGAGTTCTTTATGAAAGGTTAACAATTTCATCAACCAAACCCATAACAGTGTTTTCAGCTTCTTTAAGCTTATCTTTCCTCTTTTTAGTAGCATCATCTGAGATTTTAGATGATACTAAGTGGGTAGAGTAAGGCACATCCAAATGTTCTTATGGTCCTGGTGAGAATCGGAGGCTCAGGATGATGGATTGTTGAAGCTCAATTGTCTCTTGGATTCAACCTTATATTCAAGTTCCATTGCTCTGGCTGCTGACTGTTAAAGAGTTGTGAGTTAATGTTATAGAGAGGTAACTCTTGCAACATGGTCTTGGAAATTCTTGAGTTAAGCCTCAACCTCAGAGACTCTATCTGCTGACACCTTAAACCGACTGTTCTAAACTTCAAGAATTGTGGCTCTTTCAGCATAACCTTGAAGCCTTGCATTCTCTGCTTGTAGGATAGTTAATCTTTGTGCAAGTTCAAGCTTATGGGCTATCAATTCATGTATCTACTGCAAACTTCCCTAATCCACAGTTGTGGAATTCTTAGGACTAAATGAGGTCCTAGGTCGAGCCTCTGCACCCTCACCACCAGATAAGGTTTTTTTGGCACCCTAGATTCCTCTACTTAAGAGATGACTCCAAAGATTCATTCTCAAAGTGAGTTACCATGGTTGAGGTCCTAGTTATGTTATCTTTGTCATGCTGATCAATTGATGAATAAGTAGTAACGACAACCTTTTCCACGTTGACCCTTTTACTCTTAGGGTCAATCTTTCATGTAAAAGATGTTGGTCAGATGTTTGAGCATACACATCAGTCCACATTGTCTGTAATGTATCAGATAGGGAAGACAGTGGGTCATGCCAAATGGCAGTTTAAACATCCTCATCCTAGGTAATAGACATGAGAGTAGGCATATGAGGAGCTGAGTCTAATGGTCTGGGATGTGTGCCAAATCCTAATAAGACTTCTTCCTTGAAAGTTGTCTCAATTATGAGTGTATCTCTTATTGGTGTCACACCCCAACCTTGACGGCGGAATCGTCGAGGTGTGAGGGTTAAGATTGTTCACAACCATATAACGCTATCCTTAAATGAAAATAATATTATCATAAGTTTCAAATGAAATATATTCATAAGTCTCAAACATGAAAAAGTTCCAAACAATACAAGACTTAACATAATCGTTTTATTCATTTAGCTAGGTCCAAATCCTAGTTTATTGCAAGCTTCAAATGATGACTTCAAACTTGGGCATTTCCTGAAACATGTTAAAAATAACGGGTCAACTATAAAGTTGGTGAGTTTCCAAGGATTTCACATACATAATATACCGTGGATTTCAAGTAGCAATTCATGTTATAGGTTATGAGTTAGCAAGTTTATAGAACACATATAGTACAATCAAACCTAGACTAGATTATAAGTTTATACGATTGGCTAAGTGTACTTGATTCCCATGATGAACAAGCATACGTCATCAGGAGCCGGCAATACATCAACTTAGCACAAAATAGGCTTGTCAGGCCCAAAGATCTAAGACGTCGCCAGGCTAGCAATAGTTAATGATTGTAAACAATATATGTATGTCATATAAGACTTATAGTAACACAAATAACCATGACAAAATAAAAGTATGAATTGCATGTGCTTTTATAAGATTTAAACGTTTATAAGTGTATGTTGAATAATGTAACATGTTTCACCCCAAACGGTGTGAAATAACATAAAAAATGGGGCAAGAAAACTCACATGTCAAATAAGTACGCAATGAAGATTAATAAGAATAATAAACATCGTTCCAAGATGAATCGTCACAAGGCACCTAAATATATATGTACATTCACAAGGTTAAAGTTTTAATGATAAGTTTAATGTTTTAACGTGAACTAGGGTTCTAGGTGAAATTTGAGGATTTTGTAAGTATGTTAAATTATTTTAAGTAAGAATTTACCACCTATGTATTTTAATAGAGAGCAAAAATAGAATATACTAATTTGTACATTTTTGTATATAGAAATGCAAAAGGGAAAGATTATTTGTAATAAAATTTAGTTATAAGTTTGAATAAACTTTCATAACTTTTAAAATAATTATCATTTATAAATATATATAGATATTTATTGAACAAATATTTTAGTGATTTAAACCCACTATTTAAAGTCTATTTTATATATAAAAAAAAACTAAATATATTTTTTGTCTAAACTATTTAATACATATATTAAAATATTTTATTAAATAAATTCACAAAAAATAATATGGTGTCTTAAGAATTTAATAAGTTTATAAATCATTTTTTATAAATATATTTAGTTATAATATTTGTAAATAAATTTTGTAATGAAATGTAAAATGTTTTACAAGAACAAATTTTCAGAAAATATTTAGATGGTTTAAAAAAAATATTAGAAATTTGTAAAAATCATTTTTATGTTTATTAAAATTTTCTATAATTTAAAATAGGCTTAAAAAGGTTTAAAAATGCATGAGGGTGCCCGGGCTTGAACTCGAATTCAATGATGATTAGAGTAATAAACATAGGGCTTTTGTTCCCCATGTTTAAACGAACGGATACATGTATTTAATTACCTGATTGCGTTCGAATTGAAGGTGAGCACCACGAAGAACAGTTCGCGGCTGAAAGGTGTGTATTCGAGGGGTAAATGTTGATGATAATCCAATTAAACTTGTGGGTAGCTTCTAATGATGAATAGAACTAGAAGCCCCTTATCAATTCCAGGCATTGATGTCCGAATGGTGATGAACGTTTTGGTTGCAGGTCACGATGAAGAGGGGATTTGAATATAGAGTTCATGTGTTTTTCAGATGCAATTGGAAGTGATATTAGTTTAGAAACAGATAAACGATCGTTTAGAGTTCATTTGATTGAGTAAATTGGGTTTAAATGTTTGAACGGTTCATTCGATTAATGGTTTTGATTAACGATGATTCAAGTAAATAACGGAGGATTTAAACCCAATTAAACCATGCATTTAAGTTCGAATCTTGCACAAAAAGTGATTTGAAACGGTTTTGAGCTTCGAAATCGAATATTTTGGGCGTTTTGGGGTGGCCGGAGGTCGGCCAGAGTTTGGTCGGAGAAGTGGCCGGATTTTCGTGGGTGGAAGGAGAAATAAATTTGATTTTGTTAATATGACAGTTTTGGCCCTTGTGGTTTAATAATCATCACTTATGTTAAAAAAACCTTATTTTAAAGTTTCAAAGTTAACAAAACAACCCCTTTGACTTAAATAAACTTTTATAACTCATTATTATTATTATTATTATTATTATTATTATTATTATTATTATTATCATATTATTGTTATTTTTATTATTGTTATGATTATGATCATTATTATTATTAAAATGCACACCTAAACTAAAAAGAGTTAAAGACCACAAATAAATAAGCATAATTAACCCAGAAGCTTCATGAATGGCGTAAAAGGTCCTTACAAGACATTAACGAAGCTAACTTTTAATTAACCAAAAATTCAAGATGTTACAGTCTCTCAACTTATAAGAATTTCGTCCCGAAATTAAGAATGAAACTTAAAGGAACAGGAGACTTATGATAAAAGATAGGCATACTAACGGATTGTGGTTGGCGTTTGATTACGGGTGAAATACAAAAGTTATCGGCAAACTAAATCTTTAGGGCTTGACACATGAAACGTTGGAAATCGATGATGAGTTCCTGAGGTGTATTAGACTTATAAGTCACAATACCCTCAACATCTAGATTGAAATTATGTTTTAAGGTGACGTCTTGAAACCAATGAAAAAGTCCAGTAATGGAATGAAAGTTTGACCGATGGAATTAAGAATCCCAAGTGCCACTATATATAATGACACATGCTTAACGCATATCTTATGAGTATGTGTTGCTCCTTCGATCAAATCGTCAGATTAAGGATGATACGATATGCTGAGATGTTGAGCTGGGTTCTCGAAGATGATTCGAGACATTGCTAATAACAGAAGGTGAATCGATCATCAGAATTAACGATCGATGTTTAACGTCACACCACGATGACCGACTATTAGAGGTAGGTACGAGTCAATTTCTCGACTCGTTATCTCACACAAGTCAACATGAAATGCACAAAACTAGCCAATCGGTCACTAATGCACCAAATGACATCAGGAAATACAAGGCAATTCGAATATACACCAAGCTATGTCCACTTTTCCCTTATACCAAACCACGAATACCAATTATGGAAATTCATGATCCTGTTTTGTCCACATTGGAATGAATGTAATAACAAATCTTATAAGTCATAATCTTGATAGAGATTTAGAGATTTACAAGGTTAGGGATTCAAAGACGATCCAGAATAATAGGAGTTGCATTCTCAATTATGAGTAAGGAATGGAACAAGATGTTGTTCATGATCAGATCAGAATTTATGTTATTTAGAATATCAATGATAAGGACGATCATGAATAGCTTTCCAGGTATGGCTTGCACACGCGGTTCATCAACTCGCGAACATAACCGTACATCGATATAACCAGAAAGGCATGACATAACTTTATAATGGATTTATCTTGTACGAAGGATCTTTTAGAAGTGTTATCATCATGCAATTAGGTGGTAATGATAACCCGAAGGAAAATCAATACGCAAGAAATAAAAGGTTCCATAAAGATAGGTCAATGTTAGGTGGAAACATAAAAATGTGAGAGAAGGAATCGATTTAGAATTTAAATGTTCCAGGCTTGGAACTAGGGTTAACCTAAAGTGATAAAGACCTCCTTTTGAGTTCAAGATTTATGCTTAAGCTTGACTGTCTAGAACATTATCGTGAATAAATCAGATAACGGTGTTCACCCTTCAAGTTAACACATGTTTCTTGCCAATTGAAGTCTTAAAACCTTGGTAAGTTTGAGATCAAGGAATGGGAATAGTCACCAAGTTGTGGTTATCACTCCTAGCTTGGTGGTGTATTTTCCAAGGTTTGACTCTTAACTACCAAGCGAGAGTTTGATCCTAACTCTTTGTTAAGGATCCACAGGAATAAATAGGGGTAACTTACCATTAAGGTAAGGATAATCACTCCTATCTTAACGGTGAAGTTTAATAGAAACAAAATATAGCAACATGAAAGGCATCAAAGTACAAAATTCACTCCTACTTTGATAAGGTCAATTCATTTGAGGAAAATACTATCCATAAAATTTTAAACGAGTGAAATTATCATCAAGGTATGGATTTCACGCCTATCTTGATGATTGAATTTCATATTAACAAGAAAACAATCAAGAATTGACCTTTGTCACCAAAGTACGGGATTCAATTCTATTTTGGTGAGGTCATTACTTTCGTGAAATACGAATTCCAAAGGGAAGTGATTGAAATCTGTTCTCAAAATAAGGAAGTCACCCCGATTCAGAGAACGAGATTTCATAAAACACACAATAGAAAAATTGAAAACCAACATTGAGATACGAAATTTTACTCCTATTTCAAGGAGTTAATTCCATTGGTATGATACGAGTTCACAAGAAGAAATGGTCATCAAGGTAAGGAATTCACTCCTGTCTTGATGATGCAATTTCATAAGAATAATAATGATGAATAAAAAATCATCACCAAAGTAAGGGAGTCACCCTGTTTTAATAGGATAGAATCATTTAGGAGCTATGAGTGTCCTTAGCCATAAGTTGTCTTGCGGACTCTTGCATTACCTACGGTGCAAATCAGTTAAAAGATCTTACAAAACTCGACTTAGCAAATGAGGAGTATATCGGTTAGAAATTCAGAAACTTCAAATTACATCAATGTAACATTAATAGGAAAGAAAATCATGTTTGCTAGGGTTAAGGTTAAAGTTCGGGATAACAGAGTTAATTGTGATAGGTTCTCAAATCTTGAATGGTTTAAGTCAGGAAACAAGATCAATGACGGAAATGATTCAACTCAAAATGAGATGTAAACGTTCGGTTCCAAATAAAAGGGATTTGCGTTGATTTCTCAAAGCGTTACGTCAACCATAACTTTACGCAAGACATGCGTACCTATAAGTGAACACCCATATCATGAGCTTCAGGTCAGATAAACGGATTCAATGGACGAATCAGGTTTATGTGTATACCTTGCCTAGACAAGGTATCCCGAGATGCAGGTATTCCACCTTTTGGCATTGCATGATTTCAGTTATGGGACACACTTTAAGGACATTAGAGAACCCTAAGTAACAATTTAATTTTTGAAAACCATTTGGTTTAGACGACCAATATCTTTGGATATATTAAGATCCATGTACACGTTGGTCAAGGTATAAAGATAATTACATAAGGCGCACAACGTATAGCGATGTTTGAACGTAGGAATTGAGGAGTGTAACGAGTTCAATATTAGCGGGAACATTTTGTAAGATAGGAATGAGAAGATATTGGAGTTTTGCTGATAATCCAGTCCAAGGAATCAAGGATTTTTGATATTTTAAATACAAATCGGATGGTTCTATTTGGTAACACATTACCATTTGGAAACGTTGACACGTCAAGGTAAATTGACCCATTTGCCTTAGAAACTTGTGTATGTTGACCATAGTTTATCACTCATCCCAGAAATCCCCAGTTAAGCATAACTGGTCTCGCAATGAGATTTATACGATATGCTTGCCTTAGCCTGAAGGCCTTTTGCCAGGAAATCCAGAATACAGTTGTCTATGGGTCACACAAATTTCTTAGGTTCATGATATCAAAACCTTGATGAGATTTTCATAGATTAGACATAGAGTCTAAGAAATTAAACCCACGATAATAAGTGTAGATTTCACATGTCGTCCAGAATAAGATTAAGGAGTTTCATTTGTCGGGGAGAATTAAAGAATCAAAGATAAGTTTAGGGGAGTCAAGTAACCAAGTTTAAGCATACATAAGGCAATCCTATGCTAAGGCATCAAGTAGCACATAAGAAGGCATAGCATTATGTAGCATGCAAACCATATGTATATTTACAAGAATATAAGTATTATCCTATGAGGTTCATGCATAAGCTATAGTCTAGGTCCCCATTTCTAATAACCTAAATCCCTATAGTTATGGGCTCTGATACCAATCTGTCACACCCCAACCTTGACGGCGGAATCGTCGAGGTGTGAGGGTTAAGATTGTTCACAACCACATAACGCTATCCTTAAATGAAAATAATATTATCATAAGTTTCAAATGAAATACATTCATAAGTCTCAAACATGAAAAATTTCCAAACAATACAAGACATAACATAATCGTTTTATTCATTTAGCTAGGTCCAAATTCTAGTTTATTGCAAGCTTCAAATGATGACTTCAAACTTGGGCATTTCCTGAAACATGTTAAAAATAACGGGTCAACTATAAAGTTGGTGAGTTTCCAAGGATTTCACATACATAATATACCATGGATTTTAAGTAGCAATTCATGTCATAGGTTATAAGTTAGCAAGTTTATAGAACACATATAGTACAATCAAACCTCGACTAGATTATAAGTTTATATGATTGGCTAAGTGTACTTGGTTCCCATGATGAACAAGCATACGTCATTAGGAGCCGGCAATACATCAGCTTTAGCACAAAATAGGCTTGTCAGGCCCAAAGATCTAAGACGTCGCCAGGCTAGCAATAGTTAATAATTGTAAACAATATATGTATGTCATATAAGACTTATAGTAACACAAATAATCATGAAAAAATAAAAGTATGAATTGCATGTGCTTTTATAAGATTTAAACGTTTATAAGTGTATGTTGAATAATGTAACATGTTTCACCCCAAAACGGTGTGAAATAAGATAAAAAATGAGGCAAGGAAACTCACATGTCAAATAAGTACGCAATGAAGATTAATAAGAATAATAAACATCGTTCCAAGATGAATCGTCACAAGGCACCTAAATATATATGTACATTCACAAGGTTAAATTTTTAATGATAAGTTTAATGTTTTTAACGTGAACTAGGGTTCTAGGTGGAATTTGGGAATTTTGTAAGTATGTTAAATTATTTTAAGAAAGAATTTACCACCTATGTATTTTAATAGAGAGCAAAAATAGAATATACTAATTTGTACATTTTTGTATATAGAAATGCAAAAGGGAAAGATTATTTGTAATAAAATTTAGTTATAAGTTTGAATAAACTTTCATAACTTTTAAAATAATCATCATTTATAATATATATAGATATTTGTTGAACAAATATTTTAGTGATTTAAACCCACTATTTAAAGTCTATTTTATATATAAAATAAACTATATATATTTTTTGTCTAAACTATTTAATAAATATATTAAAATATTTTATTAAATAAATTCACAAAAAATAATATGGTGTCTAAGAATTTAATAAGTTTATAAATCATTTTTTTATAAATATATTAGTTATAATATTTGTAAATAAATTTCGTAATGAAATGTAAAATGTTTTACAAGAACAAATTTTCAGAAAATATTTAGATGGTTTTAAAAAAATATTAGAAATTTGTAAAAATCATTTTTATGTTTATTAAAAATTTTTATAATTTAAAATAGGCTTAAAAAGGCTTAAAAATGCATGAGGGTGCCCGGGCTTGAACCCGAAACCTCAAGTTTGGAAGGGTAAGTGTCTAACCAGTGAAGCAGGGCCGTGGTCTTGGTGTCACATGGTTTTTAAATCTTTTAAACAAAACCACAAAATAATCCCAATTTCATATAAACCCTAGATTCAATTTGATTCAAATTGAACTCGAATTCAATGATGATTAGAGTAATAAACATAGGGCTTTTGTTCCCCATGTTTAAACGAACGGATACATGTATTTAATTACCTGATTGCGTTTGAATTGAAGGTGAGCACCACGAAGAACAGTTCGCGGCCGAAAGGTGTGTATTCGAGGGGTAAATGTTGATGATAATCCAATTAAACTTGTGGGTAGCTTCTAATGATGAATAGAACTAGAAGCCCCTTATCAATTACAGGTATTGATGTCCGAATGGTGAAGAACGTTTGGTTGCAGGTCACGATGAAGAGGGGATTTGAATATAGAGTTCATGTGTTTTTCAGATGCAATTGGAAGTGATATTAGTTTAGAAACAGATAAACGATCGTTTAGAGTTCATTTGATTGAGTAATTATTGGGTTTAAATGTTTGAATGGTTCATTCGATTAATGGTTTCGATTAACGATGATTCAAGTAAATAACGGATGATTTAAACCCAATTAAACCATGCATTTAAGTTCGAATCTTGCACAAAAAGTGATTTGAACTGGTTTTGAGCTTCGAAATCGAATATTTTGGGCGTTTTGGGGTGGCCGAAGGTCGGCCGGAGTTTGGACGGAGAAGTGGCCGGATTTTCGTGAGTGGAAGGGGAAATAAATTTTGATTTTGTTAATATGACAGTTTTAGCCCCTGTGGTTTAATAATCATCACTTTATGTTAAAAAACCTTATTTTAAAGTTTCAAAGTTAACAAAACAACCCCTTTGACTTAAATAAACTTTTATAACTCATTATTATTATTATTATTATTATTATTATTATATTATTATTATTATTATTATTATTATTATTATTGTTATTGTTATTTTTATTATTGTTATGATTATGATCATTATTATTATTAAAATACACACCTAAACTAAAAAGAGTTAAAGACCGTAAATAAATAAGCATAATTAACCCATAAGCTTCATGAATGGAGTAAAAGGTCCTTACAAGACATTAACGAAGCTAACTTTTAATTATCCAAAAATTCAAGATGTTACAGTTGGTTTCCTAATAGAGTGTTGGGACTCTAATTGAGGGTTGGAGGGGATGGGGTGGGTCTACTAAAAAGAAGAATGAGAAACCTTTATCTTTGAGCTTTTTTAGGTGTGGTTGACATCTTTGACTTAGTTGTGACCCGAGTTTCCAGCCTTGCCTTCTTGAGTTGAGGTGATTTGGGGGCCTGCATCTTCTCAGTAGACGATGCAGGGGTTCGTTTATTTTGGCTTTGAAGTGGAGGGTGTTGGATCAACATTGTAACGTGTAACCACTAAGGCTCAGCGACCTCAAGCATGTATGAAAATAAGGGAGCGACCTTCCCTAAAAATGATTTAAGAGTTGACTTGAACTTTGAGAAAATGGCTTGTTTAAAATTCCTAAGACATGTATACCTACTTCAATTTTAAGTTTATTAGCTACTTCTTCATTTAAGATCAGTTGAATAAATCTGAGGTATACTAAAAACTTAAAATTTTCAGCAAAAATTACATTTTTGCAAAGATTTTGAAAATGAAGTTTCAGAAATTATAACTCTGATGTTTTGCAAGTCCATGGATATCCCCCGCTAATTTAATAGAACTTGCCTATCTGCCGACCTTGTTGGATAAACAATAAAGAAAGATATAAAGGATTATTCTCCAGTTATGATCTACCGTTGATTTGAAAAAGGTGGATGTAGGGAGTGCTCCTTCATATCCCATCTCCTGGAAAGTGACACTCATCACTTCTTTAAAGATGTAAGATTTACCATTTTCATTATCGAGTTAGAGATGTTGCCGAATCTTTGCACAAGAGTTAATGATCTTCATTCCTTCCACCACAGTAGTTAGGACTTTGGTTCCATGTTCTTGTTACAGAACATGTACTCCAGAATTGCTTGATGTGTGATGCACATATCAAAGGATCGACCGAAATAGCAAAAGCGTAGTTGTTAATGTGGAGGAAGTTAATAATAGGGTCTGTTGGACCAAAAGAACCAATGAGCCAAGATCAGGAAAACCTCTAAGTCCCACATGACATCACAACAACTACTGAAGACTCCCATCAGCTGTTCTGACAAAGTCTGAAGAATCAACAGCTGAAGTTCAAAGAACTGAAGTACAACAGCTGAAGATCCCAAAGTACTGAAGATAAGTACTGAAGTCTAAAGTACTGATAAACACAAGTACTGAAGACTTCAAGTACTGAAGACAAGTGCTGAAGATCAAAGTCTGAAGAACTGAAGAACTGATGAACAACTGCTGATGCATAAAGTCTGAAGACAACGACTGAAGACATCAGCTGATGACAACTACTGAAGTCATCAGCTGATGAATCATCTGAAGACCAAAGTCTGAAGACCAAAGTGCTGAAGTTTCAGAGTTTGTCACAACAGCTGAAGAAGTCTTCTTCAGTTGTTGTGATGGTTTATTTTCTTTTCAGTAGTTTTATGTTTTTCATTTCAGTAGTTTGTACAACAGCTGAAGAGTTTGTTCTTCAGCTGTTATAGTTCAGTAGTTGTAAACGACTGAAGAGTTTGTTCTTCAGTCGTTGTAGCTTTTCAGTAGTTTCCTTTTCAGTACTTGTAATAGGTAGAACACTTAGGAAATTTTGTAAGAAGATGTCAGCTGTTTTGACATTTTCAGTAGTTGTGTTCTATCAGTAGTTAGTTAAATAATTGTTTAATGTCAGTGGAATCTGACAACAGTATGGATCATTTTCCTATAAAAGGGCAGTGACCTGAATGTATTCCACGCCGAAACATGTGAAATAAATGAATATTATTCCTTTTAAGGCAGAATTATTCTCTCTCTCTACAAATTACTTTACATGCAATATTCCTTATGTTCTTGCATTAATTGCTAATTTTCATGCTAAATCCGCTGCGAACATAATCTAATTGATCAAACTAGAGGCTGAGATCCTAACAAATGGTATCAGAGCAGGTTAATCATTGATCGATTTCACTATTGATCATTTGAAACTGCTCTTTTGATCTCTAAGTTTGATCGAATTAGCAATTTGCAAGAATTAGCTGTAGAGAGAGAGATTCTGCTGTTTCTGGCCGAAAACTTGAGGTTCTCTTGGTGGTTTTGAGCTACATTTGTTTTGTTTAAACTTGAGTTTGACTAATAACTGAGATGACTACACCAACAAACGATCCTCACAATACTGGTTCCTCAACCAAGCCTCCGATGCTTGTGAGGAATGAGTACAACATATGGCAAAGACGTATGCTTCACCACTTGTCTGTCAACAATGCTGGTTGTTGGAAGTCAGTGGTGCATGGACCATACAAGCCTATGGTGAGCGTCCCTGAATCTAATGAACAGGTTCCAAAGAAACCTGAACAATATTCGGACGAAGATCTAAAGCTGTTCAAGATTGATGCTAGAGCCCATGGAATTTTAGCCATGGCTATTCCAAATGAGATTTACTCATGGCTCTTGCATCATGAAACTGCTCATGACCTATGGGTTGCTCTAAAAGAACAATTTGGAGGAACTGATTCGGTCTTAGCAAACAATTGGGAAATCCTCGCCCAACAATATGAGACATTCTCATATAGAAAGGGTGAGACTCTGACCCAGCAGTTTGAGCGGTTCTCTTGTTTGATTTCTGAGCTGAAGATGGTCAAACAAGAGTACTCCAACAGCCAGATGAACAACAGGTTCCTCAGATCACTGCCTGAGAGATGGGACACTTATACCATTGTCCTACGCTCCAGTGCAAATCTGGAAACTCTCTCTCACCTAACTTCATGGGAAACTGCTCACTTTGAGAGAGAGATAGAGCAAAAGAGGAAGTTGTCCACCTCTGGCAAGCTCGCTGATGACTTTGTTCAAGGAAATGCTGCCTTGATAAGTCAGGAGTCAGAATATGCTTCATCAAAAGTTCTTATGATGAGCATATTGATTTCTCTACCAACTCAGAACAAGCTTTTGTTAGTGTTAGTAGTGGTTCAGGAGGCAGCGGTGATAACTGGTGCTTTTTGATGGATGATTTGAAGGGCATTCCAGATGATGATCTGGAGGAGATGGATATTTTGAGCCAAATGGCAATGATCAATATCAGATCTCAAAAGTTCTACAAAAGAACTGGTAGGAAATTCCCTGGTCTCTCTGGCAAAACCAAAGTTGGTTTTGACAAGAGCAAGTTGAGGTGTCACAAGTGCCAAAGGCTTGGACACTTTGCTAGAGAGTGTAGATCATCTGGATCTAACTCCTCTGCACCCTTTGTGACTTTTCCAAGCAATAGCTCACAGCACAGAGAGCAACCTTCCTCCAGTTCTGGTCACCCATCACAAGCACAGGCATCACCTGCTTATTTTGTGCCTCAGGGGTATATGCCATACTCATACCCCTGCTACTACGTGCCTCAGTCCAGTCAAACTCAAGCACCTTCTGCTCAACCACCACAGGCTCTTCCTGAGCCTCAATCTTCCCCATCTCATCATCAAACACAACCTCAACAACACAGCTTCTTCACCCCAGGAGTTGACTGGAGTAGTCTACCAGATGATCTATCTGGTCAGGAACAACTACTCCAAGGTGCTGGTCAACATGGTGGTGATAGTCCTTTGGAAATCTTGCTCTGATGGCCCTTGAGTCTGCTGAGGGGTCATCATCCAATGCCTCATCACAGGTATCATCTGAGGCCAAAGCCAAGCTTTGTTCTGAATCATGCATAGCAGCATTTGCTTCTATTAGAGAAGCAAATGTAGCTTTAATAGATAAAAATCTTGAGCTAGAGCACACTATTTCCAAAAGAAAAGCTGATTTGAGGTTGTACTAAAAGAGAAAAATGATGAGATTTACAAGCTTAAATGCCAAATCAAAGATGGTAAAGCTAGGGAAGATGTACTTCTAGAGAAGTACAGAGACCTCAAGGAAACTCTTGCAAACACCCAAGTAGAGTGTGATCGATGGGTGCAATCATGCAAGGGTTTTGAAATGCTTCTTAAGAAGCAATCTGCTTCCAATGTGAAGTTTGGGATTGGTTATAATCACAATGCTCCTCCTACAGATTTCACTTCAAGAGCAGAAGTTGAATCTGATGGAGAGAGCAATAACCAATCCTTCTCATCATGTGACCTACTATCTTCTGATTCAGCATCATCAGAGATAGAAGTCAGCAACCAATCAGTAGATGCTACAAGAGATGATGGTTCAAATGCTGACTGTCATATGATCAAAAAGTTGATCAACTCAGGTGTTGTCTCTAGAAGTACTAAAAGTACTAGAGAGCAAGTGATAACACTTGAAGTTCAAACCTCAACTACTGCCAGCACTGAAGAGAAGAAAACTGACAGCAGAAAAGGTTTGAAGACAACTAAAGAAGAGGTCAGGAAAGCAGGTACTAAAGGGAAGAAAACTGCTAGTACTGATAACAAACAGCTGAAGAACAAGTCTTCAGCAGTTTCATCTTCTTTGGTTGATGATCAACACAAGATGAAGAAGAAGCCATGTGAGATATGTGGCTTGTTCAATCATCTTACTGATGATTGCTGGTACAAAAGGGGTTCCAAACTCAAACAAAAGGAGAAAATTAAAGGGCTAATAAATGAAATGAAAAATGAGTTTGAAACCAAGTTTGTACTAGCAACATCAAAGCCTGAAATCCCTAAGCCCAAAGCTAAATCTAAAAAGAAAGTAGGGAATACTCAGGCAAAGCTGAGGTTGCTCAGAAAAAGATGGTACAACATAGGAATCCATCATCAGCAAACTCCAGTGTGTCTGAAGAGCTGAAAGTTTTATCACAAAGTCAGACACAACTGGTGATGATGGTTCAGCATCTAATGGGAAGAGTCAACCATTTAGATGCTCCTATGTTGAAACCACAGAAAAGGAAGTCCAAGCCAAAGGGTTCCTTTTCTACACCATCTTCTTCACCTCAGGCTGTTACACATAACACACCTGTTAGTGCTGCACCTATAGTTGAGAACAGACCCAAAACCAAACAGGTTTGGGTCTCTAAAACTAACTAACATGTGGTTATGATTGCAGGGTTCTTCAACATGCCAAAGAAGCATCTGGTATGTAGACAGTGGAGGATCTATGCACATGACAGGAAGCAGCTCCCTTCTTAATGACTACTCTCAAGGAAAGAAGGGATTTGTCTCCTTTGGCAATGATGCTAAGGGTTACATCATCGGAAAAGTCTTTGTTTCCAATGGGGAAATAAGGTTTGATGATGTTAACCATGTGGAGAATCTCAAGTACAACCTCTTGAGTGTCAGTCAAATGTGTGATAAAGGCCATATTGCCCTTTTCACAAGCCAGAACTGTCGGATTCTGTCATCCAAAGTTCTAAATTTGATTGACAAGGTGTTGGATGAATACACTCTTCTGAAGGCCAACAGGACAGGAAGAGTGTATGCCTTAGATCTTTCTAAAAAGATAGATCTAAAAGGCCATCCTTGCCTATTCTCCAAGGCATCTTCTCAAGAATCTACTCTATGGCATAGAAGGCTGGGGCATGTTAATTTCAATAACATGAATCAGTTGATAAGCCATGGGTTAGTAAGAGGATTGCCTTTGAAGGAGTTCAAGTGTGAAGACAACTGCACTGCTTGCTTAAAAGGAAAACAACACAAAGTTTCATTCCCTTTAATAGAAGAACAAAAGTCCACTGCCTGCTTGCAGCTCCTGCACATGGATCTCTTTGGTCCTGTCAGAGTGATGAGCATGGCAAAGAAGAAATACTGCCTGGTAATTGTGGATGATTATTCCAGGTATGTATGGACCTTCTTCTTGCACTCTAAGGATGAAGCAGCCAAGACTATCATGAACTTTGTGTTATTTGTAGAAAAGCAGTATTCCCTACAGGTCAAGTGTGTGAGGAGTGACAATGGAACATAATTTAGAAACCACACACTTGATGACTTCTACCTGTCCAAGGGAATTAAGAGGCAGTTTAGTATTCCTAGAACTCCTGAGCAGAATGGAGTGGTGGAGAGAAAGAACAGGACTCTCATTGAAGCTGCAAGGTCAATACTGGCTGACTCAGGATTGCCACTGACCTTTGGGCTGAAGCTGTCAATACAGCTTGCTATGTACAAAATAGAACTTTAGTGAATAAGAGGTTGATGAAGACTCCTTATGAGATACTTCATCATTGGCTCCTCTGATTTCATTCTTTAGAACCTTTGGGTGTCCATGTTTTATTCTCAACACTAGCAACCCACTCCAGAAATTTGCTAGTAAGGTGGATGCAGGGTATTTTGTTGGTTATTCATCAACTTGCAAGGCATACAGAGTCTTCAACTGTAGGACAAAAGTGGTTGAAGAAACTCTGCATGTTAAGTTCAATGAATCTCCAAAGGACAAGATTCCACAAAACCCTGAGTCAATTGTCCAATTTCTGCTTCTATGCTCTCTTCATCAGTCAGCAAGAGCCAAAGAACTATCATGTTGCTTTAAGCGACAATAGATGGGTTGAAGCAATGCAGCTTGAGCTTCTTCAGTTCAAGAAACAGCAAGTATGGGAGCTTGTTCCTTTACCCCAAGGGAAGTGTGCAATAGGCACCAAATGGGTATTCAGGAACAAAACAGATGATAAGGGCCAAATTTTCAAGAACAAGGCCAGGCTGGTTGTCCAAGGATTTGCACAAGAGGAAGGCATCGATTATGATGAGACCTTTGCTCCTGTGGCAAGACTAGAAGCAATCAGACTGTTTTTAGCTTATGCTGCCTTTCACAATCTTAAGGTTTATCAAATGGATGTCAAAAGTGCCTTCTTATATGGAAAAATAAAAGAAGTTTATGTATGTCAACCACCAGGCTTTGAGGACAACAAACATCCTGATTGGGTGTACAAGCTTGATAAGGCTCTTTATGGGCTGAAGCAAGCTCCTAGAGCTGGTATGAGACACTCTCAACTTTTCTTTTAGAGAATAAGTTCACTAGAGGCACCATTGATTAAACCTTATTCATCAAGACTGTGGGACAACATAAGTTCCTTGTTCAAATTTATGTAGATGACATCATCTTTGCATCCTCTGATCTAAAGTTGTGTGATGAATTTACAATGCTCATGAAGCAAAAGTTTGAAATGAGTGCTATGGGGGAATTACAGTTCTTTCTAGGTTTGCAAATCAAACAAAAGGATGATGGAATTTTCATCCATCAGTCCAAATACACCAAAGAGTTGTTGAATAAGTTTGATTTACAAACCTGTAAGCCCTGTTCTACTCCCATGAGCAGCATCACACAACTAGATGTAGATCAAAAAGATAAAGCGGTGATGAAACCTTTACAGATGTATGATTGGGTCCTTGATGTACCTTACAGCTTCTAGACCAGATATCATGTTTGCAACATGTGCTTGTGCTAGATTTCAGGCTGCACCTAAAGAATCCCATTTGATTGCAGTCAAAAGGATCTTAGATATCTGCAAGGTACCTAATCACTAGGTCTTTGGTATTCAACTGGGCATTCTTGCAAATTAGTTGCTTTCTCTGATAGTGACTATGCAGGATGCAAAGTCACCAGAAAATCCACTTCTGGTGGTTGCCAATTCCTAGGCAATTGTTTAGTTTCTTGGCAGAGTAAGAAACAAACATCAATTGCTACTTCCACTGCTGAAGCTGAGTACATTGCTGCTGCAAGTTGTACATCTCAGATACTCTGGCTTCAGAACCAACTCTTGGATTATGGCATTACAGAGACTAAGACTCCATTATTAATGGATAGTGCTTCAGCTCTTTGCATTGTCAAAAATCCAGTCCAACACTCTAGGACCAAACATAGAGATCAGACATCATTTTATTAGGGATTGCTATGAAAAAGGTCTGATTGATCCAAGTTTGTGCCTAGTGCTGATGAGCTTGCAGATATATTTACTAAGCCTTTAGATAGTGCCACATTTCAAAACTGGTACTAAGGCTTGGTATGCTGCAGCTCGAATAATTTGACCAATACTGATGCTCTCAGTTCACAAGTACTGATGAGCATTAGTATGCAAAGGTCAATATAAGTACTGTTGAGTAATTTAGTCTTCAGCATTTTCACAACTACTGAAGACTAAAAGGCTTCAAAGTACTGATGTACATTATTTGTTGAAAACAACTAATGTAGTGAGGTGGATTACAACTACTGATGTATCATTTTCAAACAAATAAGTACTGAAGAACAAATTTGTTCACAAGTACTGATGTGTAATTTACACAAGTACTGAATACAAAATTCGTTCACCAGCTCTGGAGTATTTCATCAGCACTTGTGAACATCTGATCACAAGAGCTGAAGGCATAAATACTCACAAGAGCTGAAGGGTCAATGAAACATCTAAAAGTCAGCCAAAGAGCTGATGAGTAAATGTGGATTTCAGCATGAAACAACTGATTTGACGGAAACAGCTGATGAGTAATTTTACTCTTCACCTGATGCCAACAACTGCTGTTTCATACCCAAACAACTGAAGGACAAAACCATGTCTTCAGTAGTTTCACAACTATGATGACTAACACCAAGTCTTCAGTTGTTTACAACAACTGAAGCAATACCATGTCTTCAGTAGTTCACAACTACTGATATCAGTAGTTCACAACTACTGAAGGCTAACACCAAGTCTTCAGTTGTTACAACGTCTGAAGACGAAAACTAGGCCTTCAGTAGTTTATAACTACTGAAGACTATAACAAGTCTTCAGCCGTTTACAACATCTGAAGGACAAAACCAAGGTTTCAGTAGTTTCATCTACTGAAGACTAACACCAAGTCCTCAGATGTTACAACCACTGAAGGTTAAAACCACGTCATCAGTAGTTCAACAACTGATAACTAACACCAAACCTTCAGTAGTTTTCTTTCAGCCTTTGCCATACCCTATAAATACCCAACCTTCAGAGCTTTTCATTCTCACTTGACCTAACTTTTCAAAAACCTCTGAAATTACATACACCATTAATGGCGGCCATGCAACTCAAACCTCGACACAACTGTGTCGCTCATCTCACCAAATCGCCACTATGGCCCAAGTTTCACAATGCCGTCGATCTAATGACCGACTCACCATACCAGACGGCATTCCTTCTCAACCCCACCATATACATCGACTCCCTATCGGAGTTCTGGACGAACATCATCGTCCAAACCGGAGAGAATGATGGCGAGGTCTCTCTCCGGTCCTCCGTAAACAACCACCAAGTGGTTATCACTCCAGCTACCATTCGAGAAACCCTAAAGCTGGAGGATGCCACCTACCTAACCTCTTACCCCAAAGGCGCCCTCGATCTATGCTTCACTGCCAACGACTATCAGGGCGACCTCTCTGCCACCACCTTGTTGAAGAAACACTTCCCAGATCCCCAACGACTAATCTTCCACATGGTGAATGTGTGTCTGGCTCCCAAAACTTCTTCATGGGACCAGATGTCAACAAGGTGGCAACAGGTATTGTATTCTATCCTTGATAAACAACCCTAAATTTTACTGATATTATATTTTTGGAACTCAAGGATATGGCCACAAAACCCATTTCTAACCGCTGGATCTTGTATCCTCGGTTCATAATGGCCATCATCCAGAGCCAGCTTCAAGCTGAGGGACTTGTTGGCACCGGGGTCCCTGCCATGGCTGTTCTAGCCGAGGTATACTCCAGGCACAACACCGACCACACACTCAAACAGGCTGGCCGGCTGCGAAAACCCACGCAGCAGGAACCCACAGCCTCCACCTCCAAATCCAAAGTCCCCACCAAGCCAAAAGCCAAGAAGAAGCCCAAAAAGGCTACTCAGGGAAATGAGTCCCCTGAGGATGCCCCTTCAACACAAAGGCAGGATGTGGCTGCTGGTTCGATTCTCCCAGCAGCTACCATGACTCCACCCACCACAACCGCACATGTCTCCTCTCATCAGGAGCCTGATGCAACCACTACTGGGGCACCTACAAATCTGGGGTCTTTCTCACTTGAGGAGACTGCCATTGACATGCACACTCCTCCCCATGTGCACTCTGCTTCTAGCCCATCTCCTATAGAAGCCGCCCCACAAAGTCCAACCCTAATAATTGCCAAGTGTTGACCCACTGAGCACTCCACCCTCTCCCCAGAAACCTATTACAACTGGGGAGACTCCAACCGAAGAGAGGGTGGATACAAGTGCTGGTGGGAGCCCCCAACACAGAGAATCACATGTCCAATCTTCCAGTGTGGCTAGGGAGATAGGACATTCTGGTGAGGCTGCCACTTCCCCTGCATCAGCACATGAGGAGGGAGAAGCTGGTACAAGCAATAAGACCTCACCAGAGGCAATTGCCGATGATGGATCCAATCCGGAGGCTGGAAGTCCCCAGTACCAATACAAAGGGGCACATTACTACTGAGCCACACTCAGAGCATGTATATCCTGACACAGTCAGGAGGTCAGGTGATTCAGCTCACACTGATGATGACCTGAGCTTCTTCTTTGACGTAGTTGCTCAAAACACTATCTTAGAGGATGAGATAAGCAGACTCAAAGAGCTGCTTGCTCAAATGACTTAAGATAGAAGTCCATCTGCCACCACAAACCCACAGATGGCACCTTCACCCGAAGGTCTCACATACACTGAGCCACTCCCACAAACTCAGCCACCAGCCCCTGCTTCTAGCACTAGCTCTCAGGGTCAGAACCCCCCTGAGCAGCTAGATGCTATCCCCCAGAAATCCCTGCCTCTCATCACACCTATAATCACAGAAATTGTGATGAAAACCATTGATGAGAGGCTTCCCACACATATCCAACCTCTGGTGGAGGTTGCTGTTGCTAAAGCACTTGCTGAGAGTCAAACCCCAACCAATGCACCCAAAAAGGGGGAGACCTCAGTGCAAGTTAAGAGGAAGAGGGGAGAGGAGGAGTTAGAAGTAGGTAGAAAGGAGGTGATTGAGAGGGAGAAGGTTCAGGAGACTAAGGGGAAGGGGAGGGAGAAGGAGGAGAGAGCTGAAAAGAAGTGACTGGAATCCAAAAGGATTTCAGTGTCACTTATCAAAAGAAAGGAGAGAAGAGAGGAGAGGTGAGGGAGAGTGCTGATCCTGATCTAGCAGCCCTTGTCAAGGAGGCTGATGCTGAGCATAGCCGATCAATGGACTCTGTCATTGGTCAGCTGTTCAGGCAAGGCTTTGACAAGGACACTACCTTGCTAGATCAGGAGATCAGGAACATGGAGAGAAGAGAGATTGAGTACCGATGGACTACTTATAGCCAAGAGGAAAGAAAGAAACTTGAGTCTATGAGTAGGTTCATTTCGAAGTATCTGGGCAGGCCAGTCCTTGATGTCAAAGCATGGACCAGGGACAGAATCTTGGCTATAGCCACCAAGATCTGTTCAGCTGGTGACTTCACAAAGGACTGGTCGCTGAGGCCCTCTCAGAAGCCGGTGCTGGGAACAGGACACTGCTAGTAAAACAGACCAAACCAGCTCTTATCTCTAGGTTACTAGCAGTGCCTGCCAACATTCCCACACCAACAACCCACCACAACCCACTAAACCAACCCTTCACCATCAAACCCGCAGCCAATGATCCACCCTTGAAGAAGAAGAGAAGGGTGTTGAGGCTGCAAGAAGAAGAAGAAGAGGAGGATGAGGAGGATAGACTGCCCTTTCAGCAGTCATCCCTCTACCAAAAGCCAAACCCCAAACCATCACTCCCACCTCACAGATGGACACTGTGAGGGTAAAGATAGAGGAAGAGGCGCAGCAGCAGCTTCATGATGCTGAAATGCTTAAGTCAATTGACCAAGCATATGCTGCCTCTACCTCTATCATGAACATGAAGAAAGAAGCTCTGAGACTCTTCACTCTCAAACAAACCTTCCAATATAACAAAGAGAGAGTGAGGACTTGGCCTGATCCGAGGGTAGCTCACAGGATTACAAAGAAAGACATTCCTGTGAGGTACAAGAGCCAGATGAAGAGGATTGTAGATGAAGTGATCACAGTGGCTCTTGTATTAACACCTTAGGAAATTGTGGATGAGTTCGAGAAGGCCTATGAGTCTAAGCAACCCCCAAAAAGATGTTGGAGAATAGGGTGGTTAGGAAAGGATTAGTTTATAAGAGGCTTGAGAACTTCCACAAAAATGAGCTCAACTTATTGCTAGAGGGCAGACATCCAGATGAATTTGCTTATAGGCAAATCACAACAGTTAAGCTCAAGAATGGCAAACAGGTCAAGTTTGTCTCAAAGCTGTACGGCCGTGAAGGATTATTTGATGGTGGAAGTGAGGACCTGTCCAAAGAAGAACAAATGATTTTTGTCCGAGCCTACACCAGAGAATCCTACAGGCTAGTACGTGGGAGGTAGGTTTCATGGATGGGACAACAGCTCTGTGTCCAATTCCCCAAAACAGAGCTCCCATCCATACTTAGCCAAACAAATACCAGAAACCTTCTCCCAGGCCAGTGCTTATCAGGGTCGACTTCTGATCTGATCCAGAAGGAAATAGACCAATCCTTATGCCAACAATAAGTGGGACAACAAATAATTAGAGGTTTTGGTTGCATTGGTTCAGGGGGAGTTTGTTGGACCAAAAGAACCAATGAGCCAAGATCAGGAAAACCTCTAAGTCCCACATGACATCACAACAACTGCTGAAGACTCCCATCAGCTGTTCTGACAAAGTCTGAAGAATCAACAGCTGAAGTTCAAAGAACTGAAGTACAACAACTGAAGATCCCAAAGTACTGAAGATAAGTACTGAAGTCTAAAGTACTGATAAACACAAGTACTGAAGACTTCAAGTACTGAAGACAAGTGCTGAAGATCAAAGTTTGAAGAACTGAAGAACTGATGAACAACTGCTGATGCACAAAGCCTGAAGACAACGACTGAAGACATCAGCTGATAACAACTACTGAAGTCATAAGCTGATGAATCATCTAAAGACCAAAGTCTGAAGACCAAAGTGCTGAAGTTTCAGAGTTTGTCACAACAGCTGAAGAAGTCTTCTCAGTTGTTGTGATGGTTTATTTTCTTTTCAGTAGTTTTATGTTTTTCATTTCAGTAGTTTGTACAACAGCTGAAGAGTTTGTTCTTCAGCTGTTATAGTTTAGTAGTTGTAAACGACTGAAGAGTTTGTTCTTCAGTCGTTGTAGCTTTTCAGTAGTTTCCTTTTCAGTACTTGTAATAGGTAGAACACTTAGGAAATTTTGTAAGAAGATGTCAGCTGTTGTGACATCTTCAGTAGTTGTGTTCTATCAGTAGTTAGTTAAATAATTATTTAATGTCAGTAGAATCTGACAACAGTATGGATCATTTGCCTATAAAAGGGCAGTGACCTGAATGTATTCCACGCCGAAACATGTGAAATAAACGAATATTATTCCTTTTAAGGCAGAATTATTCTCTCTCTCTACAAATTACTTTACATGCAATATTCCTTATGTTCTTGCATTAATTGCTAATTTTCATGCTAAATCTGCTGCGAACATAATCTAATTGATCAAACTAGAGGCTGAGATCCTAACAGGGTCATAGACCAAATCACCAATGTGTTCAAGTGAAGTAGCTATGTTGTGATTTGGTTGGAATTCTAGGTCAATAGTGCGCATTTGAAAAGAATTATCAGTTTGGATAGGGCTTTGAATAGATGAGTGTTTTTGAAATTTTTTGCTTTTAGATGATTGTAGACGATGACAATGGTGGAAAAAGGTACAAATTTATAGTTTATGATAATATATAATAGTAATATTATAATTTTTTTACCATCGTAACTGTAAATTCGATGGCTTTGTGATGATGGAATAATATTTTCAGACAAAAACTACAACGACACTACCTATCAAAAGATAGAAGTGGGTCCTACCAGATATTTTAAAAGACATGTGCTGAAGTATTATTATCTACTGAATTGTGATAATCGGCAGATACCTGGTTTTGTTATCAAGAAAACAATTTTTGATAATTTTATCATATTTCATTTTGCAAATCGTTTAATTTAAAGTTTATCATCCCAATAGCAGATACAAGATATTTAAAACTTATTTAATCAAATATCTTTATGAAAGATCTGCATATTATTTATTTGTATGAGCCTTTAATTAATTTTATGATTTTCTTTTCTAAACAATCTCTAATGAAATTATACTTGATATCAAGGTGTTTTTTCTTTGAATGCTAAAATTGGATTATTTGTAATTGAGATCACACTATTGTTACCAATGTGAATTAGAGTATTCATGAATATTACCCCATAATCTCTAAGTTGAGTTTGAATCCATAGCACTTGAGAACAATAACTAGAAGTAAAAATGTACTCTGCTTTAGTAATGTAGACACACAGGTTTGCTTGTTACATTGTCATAAGCAATCTCCCCCCTAGAAATTGACATCCTCCTAATGTGAATTTCTTTTTGATGTTACATCCTTAATAGTCACTATTTGTATTTCCATAAAGAGTGAAGTCAACACACATAGGGTACATAATCCTAACTTAGATTCTCATTTTAAGGTACCTCAAAATCCTATTTGCAGCTATCATGTGTGACACTTACAGATCAGGTTGGAATCTTGAACATAGACATGTGACAAATATAATATCTAATTTATTTGCTATGAGGCACATGAGAGATTCAATGATGGCTCTATACTGCTGATGATCAACTGCTCCCCCTCAAGATCAAGAGTTAAAGAACATGTTTTAGACATAGGGGTTTTAGCAACTTTGGCATCAGTAGCTTGAAATCTCACTTAGACGTCTTGAATATACTTAGATTGATTTACACAGATTCCATCAATTGTTTGTTTCACTTATAGTCCAAAGAATAAGATAAGTTCTCATATTAAGTTCATCTCAAACTTGGATTTCATAAGACTCTCAAAGTCTGTACACAATCTCTCATTTGTTGAACCAAATATAATGTCATCCATATATACTTGTACTAAAATAATATACAAATCAACTTTATTTATGAAGAGAGTTTTGTCTCATACCATTTCTTAGGAGCTTAATGAAGCCTATAGAGAGCTTTATCAAGTTTGCAAACATAATCTCGATACTTAGGATCTTCAAACCCAGAAGGTTAACAGACATAAAACTCTTCTTTTATCTCACCATAGAGGAATGCATTTTGACATCCATCTAAAACACATTGAAGTGTTTGGAGCCAGCAAATGCAAGAAAGATTCTGATTGCTTCAAGCCTAGCCACAGGTACATAGACTTCATCACAATCAATCCTTTCTTCCTTGTACCACACGTCTTGCTTTATTCTTGATAACAATACCTCTGTCATCCTTCCTGTTTCTGAACACGTATTTGGCTCCTATTGCAGTCTTTCCCTTAGGAAGTGCACATAGTTTTCAAACCTTCCGTCTTTCAAACTTAAGAAGCTACTCTTACATAGCTTCTACCCAGATGTTATCTCTTAAAGCTTCATCTACTTTTCTTGGTTTCATTTGAATAAGGAATCATGAGACAAACAGATGTTTACCTCATGAGTTTTGCTGCTTATCTTGACACCGACATTAATACTTCCGATTACATTCTCAATTGGGTGCTCTTTATGAATTATTAGTCTTGGGATCACTTGGAGTTGTTGAGATAAATCCAAATTAGAGAAATTTGTTTCAAAAAGTTCGGCAGATGTATCATTTGGAGTGACTGGATCAGCTACCGAATTGACTCTTTACTCAGCATTTTCCACACTTAGTTCCTTTTCAAGAGATTGTCTAGTACCACAATGATCATTAGACTCCTCTTCTGATAATTTATCATGAGCAAGTAATGGTGGTCTACATCATTTTTGGTACTAGCATCTGCTTCTTCTGAATATGGCTGAACTGTATCATTAGTTGATCTGTTGTGATTGAGACAATAAGGTAGATCAACCCTATAGTTTTCAGCACTTGTGTCTCATGTATCTGCTCATTTGTTGAGTGAGTCTCCTAAAACATCTTCAAGCAAATGGTTAAAAGCATTTATGAATCCATTTAGATCAAACCTCCAACTTTAGGTATTTCCAACACTATTTGAGGAATTTTTATTAAATATGACATTTTTAAATTCCTCAATGGCGTGGTCAATTTTGTTGTATACTATATAGTCTATAAGTTTTCGCTTGTGATAAGTATCCTATAAGTTTTTAGCAAATTTTAATAAATGGTCTTTGGTATTTAGAAGGGTCCATGGATATCCAAAAGGTCTTAAGAACCTTATGAATGGTCTTCTCTTATGCCATAATTCATAAGATGCATTCCCATATGTATTAACTATCAACACCCTGTTCTAAACGTAGCAGCCAATGCTGTCTGCTTCAGCCCAAAATGTTAAAAGTGTGGTTTTTAAATTCTGTTCCTAGTCACACTCGATAATTTAAAAAAACCTTTTGATCAATTTGGTTTTTAGTTTTAATAATAAATGATTTTATAATTTCAGTTGTTTCATCTTTAGTTTCTAAAAAGAAAACTCAGATGAATCTTGTAAAATCATCTGTTAATACTAAGCAATATGATTTTCTTCCCAAACTTTTTACACCTGTTGGACCAAATAAATCCACGTGCGGTAGATGTAAAGGAGTTATGATAGAATTCAACTCTTTAGACTTATGAGAAGTCCTAAGTTGCTTTCCTTTTTAAGAAGCAACACAATGATCAGCACATGTAAATTCTTTGTTCGATAGTCCAGGGACTAACCCATTTCAAAATAGTTTATTCATGTCTTTGAGATTTACATGTGCTAGTCTTCTGTGCCAAATGAAGAATAGATTATTGAAGCTTTGTAATGAAACATGATACATTTCCTGAAGGTGATGCATTCTATATGTTGAGCATTTACATATTGTCTATTCTAGGAGCTCTTAAAAGTGTTTTATCATTGGGTATTACAAAATCAAGAAATAAAACATTATATTCATGCTCTCTGAAAAGAGTATTGTGTTTTTATCACATAACTGAGACATAATCATCAAATTATAGTTCAACTCTTTCACATAATTCACCTTATCAAAGCTTACCTTACCATTACTAACTATCCCTCTACCAATAATCCTGCTCTTGTATCACTTATAAAGTTAACAGATCCACCATCATATGGTTCAAGATTTAGCAGACATGATCTGTTACCTGTCATGTGCTAAGAGCATCCACTATCCATAATCCATAAGTAATCTTTGGTCTTAGAATGTTACTCCACATGAATGAGTTGGATAGTGATGAATGGGGACCAAAGCCTATATAGTCTTGGGTCTTTTAGGTTTCAGCAAACCTTCATTAATTTTTAGTGAGGAAAAATGTCATGTTTTGGGTCATCTAAGGTTTTGTTTGTCGGTAGATGTCTTTGGTCTCCAGGCTTTCTTGTTGGCTTTAGATTTGCTAGACTCTTTGGTATCTTCTTTTCTTTGATAAACTTTAGAAACCTTTAGGGATGGTGAAGATTTCTTAAAATTCAATTTTTTAGGTTTGCAGCTGCTGATTTGTTTGGCAGCTTCTTCAGAAGTGCCCAATTTTTCTTAAAATCGACACTTGCCTTGTTTGTCTTCCAAATAGCCTTGTGAGTGCCATTTCTTCTTTTCAATATCTGATTAGTAGATGTATATCTTGCCTTGTTTGTCTTCTAAATAGCCTTGTGAGTGCCATTTCTTTTTTTCAATATCTGATTAGTAGATGTATATCCCTTTAAGGATCTAAACTTGTTGGTGGAGTGAGATAAGGGATTGAATAGACAATATTTTGCAAAATGACTATCTTGCCTATATAGTAGGCATATAATCTTCATCTACTACATAGCTATCTTGATCACCGACTTGAGTTCTTATAGTTCCTTCTTCATCTCCTCATTTTCCTTTTTATGAGCCCATGATCAGTGAAATCTTCAAGTGTAACATTCTTTTTTGAAGATTTCATCTGCTATATTTTTTCTAGTATCACATATGTTCTTATCAACTTGTGGTCTGTGGGTGGAATAATCATTTTTCTTCCTTGGAAACTTCTAGCTATGAATATTTAATGCTTTAAAAGTAGATTTTTGAAAATATGGAAATGATCTTACTCTTAAAGAGTCTGAAGTTGCTGCACAACAGTTTCTATTGTGTATCTTCTTGTTGCAGTTGTGCTTTGTCTTGAAAGAGTAGTTTAACTTAGTAGTTGGTTTGTTATTGTTAAAAGATGAGATTTTCTTAACAAACTTCACTTCCTGGATCACATCTTCTTTGTTTTGCTTTGCGTTTCGTCCTTCTTTCCTTTCATATCTTCTTTCTTACCTTCATTCTTTTTCTTCTTTCCTTCCTCTTCTTTTACTAATTCGTACTTATCAATGGTTGGCTCTGCACAGATTGGTTTGGGGATTACTTGCTTTCTTACTTCCAGGCTGCACTTAGTGGTATGTGGGCATTGTATATCATTGGTGGTTCCACAACATTGTACCTTAACCCTGTCTTGGTTTGAAACAACTTTTTAGGAGTTTTCAGTAAAAGCAAGTAATTTTTTTAACTTAGTTTGAACATTATATTTATGAGCATATGTTTAAGCTATAGCTAAATCATATTATGTTGATTTCAATATGCTCAAGAGATCATCAATCTAGTTCTTCAAGTTAGTTTGTTTATGTTTTAGTTGTGAAACAATCTTTAATAGCTCTGTTATCATTTCTTTTTGAGCTTGATCATTTTTTAAAAAATCTTTCTAAGAATGTTGATTGTTTCCAAATATTTCATGAGATCCATATTATGACTTTTGTACATGTTTAATTTTTCAATACACTCAGGTATGCAACAAGGTTCAGGAGTTACTCTGAGGTGAAGAGGTTGAGCTTCCTACCATCAATGCATTGTTAATGGGAGTGATGCCTTACACTTGAAAGCTCCAATCAATCATATCTTCTCCTTATGCTATAGCTGTTGTATGCCTTTGATTGCCAGAAGTAGAGGGATGTTAGGGGGTTATTGATGGTTTATAGTTTGATGAGCTTGGTAAAGATGGATTTGACTTAGGTGCTTTGCATTCTTTGGCAAAATGACCCAGCTGATTACAGTTGAAACACTTTACTTTGCTTTTATGAAACCCAAATCCTGATGTTCTTTGCTTCAAAAACTTTATTCCTATTCTCTGTTGAAACTGTTTAGCCCTGAAAGATATCATGCTATTTGTTAGTTAATGTCCATCTTTTCAAGATCATCTAGATGGATGCATTCAAGATATTCTTTAAAGAGTTATAAGAAGTTGACCTACTCACTAAGAAATGCTGAGCTTGATGGGTTGTTTGGTGAAAAATCTAATGAGGGATGCTGATTCATTTGCTAAAAGATGGTGAAGACCATGATTCAACAGATAGGGATTCTGGATAGGTGACTACAGGTACTTGGTGAGTCACTATTGGAACTTGATAAGTGTGAGAGTGGAAGGATTCTTGAATAGGTGCCATAAGTGCTGATAACTTTAAGGAGTTTGATCACTTGTCAAGTGATTCTTTATCAGCATCCATCTTTATCTGGTAGGCACTAAGAATGCCATATAACTTCTCAAGAGCCATTGTCTTCATGTTTTCATTTTTTCTTATTGACACACTGTAAACTGTCCATGTATTCGGCAGTGATATCAAGAATTTCCACAGAATATTACTATTCTCCATCTTCACTCAAGCCTTATTTAGAGAGTCTGATAGTTTAACATACCTAAGATATATTGCAGTCTTGATTTCTCCCCTTATGAAACTAAAGTTTTCAAACTTCTGGTTTAAGGCATCTTTTACGTTCTTCTTCATGTCTTCAGTTCCTTCAAATCTGGCCTTCAATACTTTCACAACTTTGAGTAGTTATGAACTTCTTGAAGCCATGTATGATGCTCTAGGGTATGCTTATCCTGACCAGCCATAATGCTTTAGAGTTTACATACATCTTCTTCAAATCTTCATCTGGGTACTTTGTAGGATCTTTAGGAATCATAATTCCAACTTCACCAGCAGCTTGGACCATAGGGACATATGGACCATTTAGGATGGAGAGTCAGATTCTCGGATGTTGATTCCTTAGAAAATCTTCCATTTTAATTCTCAAGTATCATAATCATAAGGTGTAAACATAGGAGGTTTGGTCTGGGTGCCATTCTCCAAGTCATTTTTACATGAGATGGCTACAACAGTTATTTTTGAAGGGAGAAAAGGTTATGAGGGAGAGGTGTGTTTGAAAGTGTGATCAAAAGAAAACAAATGATTTGTTGAAAGGTGACTTCAAGCAAATCAAGAGCCAATGCTCTAATGACTTAACAAGATTTTTTGTTTGGTCGGTAGATGACAAATGTGAAATTTAAGTCAATTGTCTTACTTAACAAACATATATACTTTAAGTAGTAATACGGACATAATAATTTCTTTCAAAGTATACATTTAATTGATATTTACAGAGTACAAATTGTTATAATCAGTAGATAAACAAGTGGACTAACCAGCTAACCTCAAAACTATACAAGTAAGAAGTATTTATATTATGAAATATAAACAAAAAAATAAATCATTTTACATCAATTCCTGGTTTACAAAAAGGTATGTACAACATAAACATGCAATCAAAACATAAGAAGTTAGCAGCTTAAGTACTATGTTGTCTACAAAACCCAAATCACAGTATCCGCCAATGTACTCCGGTACAGTCAGATTTGTCTAATGTTATAGCTGACTAGCAGCTCATCCGTTTGAGTGCTGATTAGCAGTAACCACACTTTATCACTTTCAATGCTAATCGGTAGTGGTTCAACTCTTGGTAGCATTCGGCAGTTGACAGCCAGTGCTGAATACTTGAGTTTTTGGTAGCTTCATCCTCTTCATACATCAACACATCTATTGAGATCAAGTTTTAAAATGGGGTCCAATCCCTGCTCCTTTAATCATCATTTCCAAACAATTGGTCAAGCATAATCACTTCAATTAGTAGGTCAAGTGGAAATACTAAGATAACCTTCGATGGTATACGTGACTTGATTATGAATAAAGACATAAGACAGAGAAGCATAAGGGAATCATCCAGTTCTCTGTTACATACTGAAGATAGAGGAAGAAGAGCTAGTGTAACCTTCCGTATTTTTCAAATTTAACTTTTGTTAATGGTCGTTATCTCTTGTAAGAGTTTGGTTGTTATTAATACAATCACGAGGATTCGTTTGTAAAGCTTTGATAATTAATAATAATAATAATAATAATAATAATAATAATAATAATAGCAATAATAATCATAATAATAATATTAATGATAATAATAATAATCATATTAAAAGTAATCTTGTAAAAAAATAAAAACAATATAAGTTTTATTATTTTAAAACTTGTAATTAATTAGATATTAACATAAAATAATAACAATTCAAAACCTCAGGGACTAAACTGTAAATTAATTTAAACTTAAACCTAAGTTTTGGAAAGGAATTGAACAAATTCAAGACCACAAGGACTAAAGCTGTAAAAATCATAAAAACCCAAATCCTTCCCCCTCTCCTTCCGTATTTCCGGCGAGAGGAGCCTGGCGACTCCAACCGAACTCCGGCAAGGCCAAAAATGGCCCTTTTGGCCGCGGTTTTGACCCAAAACATATCCCAAACAATTGCAATCATGATTCGAACGTGGGAGCGGGTTTTAAAGCGATATTAACAGCAATAACACCAACACCCGAAACCGAAATCGAGTGCAATCAAACCAAAGTCAATTCCACACTTAATGTCACACCCCAACCAATGGCGGAAACATCGGGGCGCGAGAAGTGATAGATTGTTCAAAGACATCATAGAACTAAAGTGAAATTAAATTAAGATTAAATTTCATTTTCATTAAGCAACGTAACATTACAGTGTTTCAAATAAACATACAATAATTTGGAGAAATACAAGTCTAAACAAACATAACAAAATGATAGATTTGGTGTGTTTCTAGGTCCACCTAATTGAATTTCTTGATAAAGCTTCAAGCATTTCCTGCAACATGTATAAAATATTGGTCAACATATGAATATGTTGGTGAGCATACAAATTTGTATACATAGCATAATAGTGAATAAATCTCAATTAAACATGAGTAAAGTATACTAAAGTTTGTACATTAGTAGCATGCAAAGCCATAATCAAACCAAAGTGTCCACTAGCGTAATCTTAGCACCGTAAAGATTGATAACTTAACATAAACCCATCATAATAGGGCGGATGTGCTAGTCCTATAGCGCTATACATGTTAAGGGAGGTTTAGATTGCTTGCAAGATAATGTATTCTAGAATGTATTCACAAATAGTATAACAAGTAAGCATGTTTGTATGAATTGAGTTTTAGAATAAGTTAGATTGAATGTATGCTTGAGTGTATTTGATAAATGGTACATGTTGCAACCCAAATAGTGTTAAAATAAAAGGGGTGAAGTATGACTCACGGTTTCGATAAGAAAAGTTCCGAGTCGTGAGTAGATGGATTTGGGAGGATTAGACACCGGTTAACCTAACAAGGAAAACGGGTTTGTCTTAGACTCGGATTTGAGTACTTGTACGTATGTATATAGAATCATAGAAGTCATGTATCGCCAATGGCGGACCAAAACACAATTCACCAACTAGTGTTGGAGATTCGGATGGTAAAGTTAGTACGTTAGTGTACCCTCCTCGAAGGAGGTCATGAGATACGAAGGTAGGGTAATAATCCACAAACCTTTGTAAATACTTACATAATAGTTTAAATGTTTAAAGTATAGATATACTACATATAATATCTCAAGTAATCCGGGTGAGTTATGGTGGGAAAGCCCTACTTGAAGAACCAAAGTTCTTCAAGATTGCCATTTGAACCTTAACATAAGCTTTTCAACATGGTAAAGTTGAATACTTAGTTTGGTTTATCACACTTGTTATGTTAGATTACTTGAGTAAAAGATATAAAGTTAAGTTCAAAACTCATTCATTTCTGGATTTTTACCTTAACTCAAGTCATCCAACAATGAGGTTTGTTGGAGACAAGGTTTGGTTCAAGGAAAATCCAAGTTTGAACAAGGAAAATCCAAGTTTGAACAAGGTAAACCCAAGAGCAACAATTTCATAAAGTTTAGCCACTTGGGAACCCATTTTAGGTGTCTCCCCCCTTAGAGTTTACCATTGTAAACCTATAGGATAGTCCATGGGTTTGTTCCAAGTGGTTTAGTATGTTTTAAAATAAGATTAAAGCTTGTTAAAAGATTAAAACATCAAGAACAAAAACAAAATAAATATTCAGCCTTGTAAAACTAGCTTTTGGACCTCATTATAGATGGCTTCCACTCAATGTTGCCAAGGCAAAGTCATTGGGGATAGTCCTAGAGGTGTATCCATGAAGCTAGATGCAAGGTTTAAGTGTTAGAAGCAAGAAAAATGGGTTAGAATGGTGTTCTAACCTTGAAGGTTTTGTGCAGAATTTTTGTGAAGAAGAAGAGAACTTTGAGAGAATTTGAGAGTGTTTTGGTGGGATGTGAAGTGTAAAAGTGTTTTGTGGGGGTGGAGGCTAGTTTATAAAGGGAATGAGTTGGGTTTAATGGGATTTAATTAGGTTAAAAAAAGGGAAAATGGGCTTAAACCCGAGTGGGTTTCGGTTTGACTAGTCAACAAAACCATCAAACTTGTTTTCGCGATTCCTGCTTCGTCATAACTACGTTTCGTACGCGGTTTTTTCTACGTTCACCATTTTCAGAGTAATTTCATATGGATAAAAGTAATTTAACATTAATGGTACTGAGAATTGGGTTTGGTGCATTGATCTTGATACGTTCGAGAGTTACGATCACAAACTTGTGTTTGTGTTGAGCTTGGACCATTGGACTTGGTTTCGGGCTTTTCTTTTGGGTTATTTTACGTGTTTTAAGCACCATAATTATATTTTAAAGATTTGGGCTTGTTTACAAGTTGGTTGGGTTCGCTCATGAACACCCGGTTACGTATGATTCCGACTGAATTTATATTTACAGCCTGTCGTAAGTATATTTGAATGCATATAACGTTTCTTTTAAGCATGTGTAACATATAAGTATATAGAATAACTTTTAATAATACTTCCATTGATCAAGACTAAGAGTACAAGGGTATGAATTGATGAATTACAAAGTACAAGGACTAAAAATGAAACAACAAAAAGTACGGGCGTTACAGTCTCCCCTACTTTAGAAAATTTCGTCCCGAAATTTCACTAAGAAGTAGATTCTGAATAAAAAAGGTGCGGGTACTTGGATTTCATTTGGTCTTCCCGTTCCCAAGTAAATTCAGCACCACGCTTTGCTTCCCAACGTACTTTGACTATAGGAATACGACTACGCTTGAGTTGTTTGATTTCACGGTCCATGATTTCTACGGGTTTCTCAATGAAGTGCATGGTCTCATCAATACGAATCTCATCAATTGGGACATGAAGACTTTCATCAGCTAGACATCTTTTAAGATTTGAGACATGAAATGTTGGATGGATATTGCTAAGCTCTTGCGGTAGGTCAAGTCGATAAGCCACTTTACCCACTCTTTCAAGGATTTTGAAAGGACCTACGTATCGGGGTGTAAGCTTTCCTTTCTTACCAAAACGCACTACTCCCTTCCAAGGAGATACTTTAAGGACTACGAGATCACCGACTTCAAATTCCATGGGTTTACGTTTTTTGTTAGCATAATCCTTCTGACGGTGTCTTCCTTTGATCATGTTATCACGGATTTGCAAGACCTTATATGTCGTCTCTTGAATGAGTTCGGGTCCAGTGATTTGTGCCTCACCAATCTCATGCCAACAAATGGGTGATCGACACTTTCGTCCATAAAGAGCTTCAAATGGTGCCATTTTGATACTCGAGTGATAACTGTTATTGTACGAAAATTCGGCCAATGGCAAATGTACATCCCAATTTCCACCAAAATCAATGACATACGATCGAAGCATATCTTCGAGGGTTTGGATAGTACGTTCAGATTGACCATCCGTTTGAGGATGAAAAGCCATACTAAGATTGAGTTGAGTTCCTAAAGCCGATTGAAAAGATCGCCACAGGCGGGAAGTGAAACGACCATCTCGGTCGGAAATGATGTCTAGAGGAATACCATGACGGCTGATGATTTCTGCAGTATAGATACAAGCTAGTTTCTCAACAGAGTAATCTTCACGAATTAGGACAAAGTGAGCAGCTTTGGTCAATCGGTCAATGATCACCCAAATACTATCATGCCCGGAAGATGTTCGTGGGAGTTTGGTGATGAAATCCATGGCAATACTTTCCCATTTCCACACCGGAATTTCTGGTTGTTCAAGTAATCCAGAAGGACGTTGATGTTTGGCTTTAACTTTTGAACAAGTGAGACACTTAGCCACAAAGAGAGCGATATCCTTCTTCATACCCGGCCACCAATAAGTACGACGAAGATCTTGATACATCTTGTAGGCACCAGGATGAATGGAATATCGTGGCTTATGTGCTTCACTCATTACAAGAGTATGAAGGTTGTCACGGTTTGGAATCCAAATACGATCGAGGTAATGGAGAATTCCATTAGATTTAGATTCAAGTTGGTCTTCAACACCACATTGCATCTCGTTATACAAATTGTTTTCAACGACCGATGAGTGTTGGGCTTCACGAATACGAGTTTGAATGTTGTTTTGGATTTGAAAACAACGAGGGCGATTGGTTACACAAATGCTTTGAGCATTGACATGACTCTTTCGGCTAAGAGCATCGGCCACGACATTTTCTTTTCCAGGGTGGTAACGAATTTCACAATCATAGTCGTTCAACAATTCAACCCATTGTCGTTGACGCATGTTGAGATCCTTTTGATTAAAGATATGTTGGAGACTCTTATGATCTGTGAATACCACACATTGAGTACCATAAAGGTAGTGCCTCCAAATTTTTAAAGCGAAAACAACAGCTCCGAGTTCAAGATCATGGGTCGTGTAGTTCTTCTCGTGGGTTTTGAGTTGTCTTGACGCATAAGCGATAACCTTGCCTCGTTGCATAAGGACACAACCGAGACCTTGATTTGACGCGTCACAATAAACCACAAAATCGTCATTTCCATCGGGAAGGGTTAAGATGGGTGCGTCACAGAGCATACGCTTGAGGGTTTGAAAGGATTCCTCTTGTTTGGGACCCCAAATAAAAGGTTTATCTTTTTAGGTCAAAGAGGTGAAAGGTATGGCGATTTTTGAAAAATTGGAGATGAATCGACGGTAGTAACCCGCCAATCTAAGAAAGGAACGTACTTCGGTAGGGGATTTTGGAGCAACCCACTCTTTGATAGCATCGATTTTGGCAGGATCAACATGAATGCCCTTTTTGCTTACGACATGACCAAGGAATTGAACTTCTTTCAACCAAAATTCACATTTGGAGAATTTGGCGTAAAGTCGTTCGGCTCGAAGAAGTTCCAAGATCAAACGTAAGTGTCGTTCATGTTCGGATTCGGTCTTAGAATAGATTAGAATATCGTCAATGAACACAATTACAAAATGATCCAAGTAAGGTCTACACACGCGGTTCATCAAATCCATAAAGGCTGCGGGTGCACTGGTCAAACCAAACGGCATAACCATGAACTCGTAATGACCATACCTTGTGCGGAATGAGGTTTTTGGAATATCTTCTTCACAGATTTGAAGCTGATGATAACTAGATCGTAGGTCAATTTTTGAGAAACAAGTTGCTCCTTGGAGTTGGTCAAAGAGATCATCGATACGAGGAAGAGGATAACGGTTTTTACTGTGTGTTTATTGAGCTCACGATAATCAATGCACATGTGGAACGAACCATCCTTTTTCTTTACAAAAAGGATTGGAGCACCCCAAGGGGATGAGCTAGGACTTATGAAGCCTTTATTAACCAACTCTTGAAGTTGACTAGCTAGCTCTTGCATTTCCGAGGGTGCGAGTCGGTAAGGAGATTTAGCAACAGGTGTAGCACCGGGTATGAGATCAATCCGAAAATCAATGGAACGAGCAGGAGGAAGGCCGGGTAGATCTTCAAGGAACACGTCGGGAAAGTCACAAATGATTGGAATGTCTTTCACACTCTTTCCCTTTTCTTTTTGTGTCACGACATGGGCTAAAAAGACAATACATTCCTGACGTAAGCACTTTCATGCCCCCGTACAAGACATGAGTTTGAGTCCGTTTGAGGGTTTTCTCCATAGATTTGTAAAGTGTCTCCAGAAGGAAGCGGAATACGGATATATTTTTCAAAGAAAATGACTTCGGCATGAACCTTGGCAAGCCAATCCATGCCTACTATGACATCAAAGCTACCTAATTGCATGGGTATGAGTTCGATGGGAAATTCATGTTCATTAAGACTTAAAATACAATCAATGAGAATGGAATCAACGGTGACAGATTTTCCGTTAGCGATTTCAACGGTGAATGATTTTGGCAATTTAGTACGTGTACATTTTAGCATTGGTTCAAATTTTACGGAAACAAAACTTTTATCTGCACCAGTATCAAATAACAGAGATGCATAAATTCCATTTATAAGAAACGTACCGTTTACAACGTCATTGTCGTTTTGAGCTTGATGCGTATTTATGTTAAATGCGCGTCCACGTGGCGCTTGTACTTGAACCTGATTGTTGCGGGGGCATTGGGGAGCAAGATGGTTTGGGTCACCACATTTGAAGCAAGCACGACCATTTCCATTAGTCGGGGGTCTTTGGGTACCAGTATGAGCCGAAGGTGGGTTACCGGGTAGGCTAGGACCACTTCAACATGCTGAGGCAAAGTGCCCATAACGGTTGCACGTTGTGCATTGACGGCACTGAGAGGCAGGTGGGTGGTGGTATTGGCATTTGGCACATTTGGGAAACATACCGGTGTAAGCTTTTCTAGGTGGTTCATGGTTCGAGTTGATGGGAGCTTGGGTTGTTGGTGTTGTCATGGCATAGTTGCGGCTTTGAAACTTGCGTTTCTTGCCGTGATGGGTGTTTTTGGATGATGTTTTTGTGTCTTTGGGTTCCTCGGGTGTTTCAGAGATGGCTTGATGGGCGGTTTTAAAGGAGCCTTTAAGAGACAAGGATCCGTCTTTCACTTGGTTGTTGGACAAGGTAGCCGCCAACCGGATGGCTCGCTCAACTGAGAATGGTTCGGCTATGGTGACGGAGTCACGGATAATAGGAGGAAGGCCTTTTATGTACTTGGCTATGGCTCGGTCGGTGGTGTTGACCAAGTGAGGGACAAGGATACTAAGTTGCTTGAAGCGAATAGTGTAAGTCAAGTTGCCTCCTCCAATTTGTTTGAGGTTCCAGAATTCCTTTTCAAGACTTTGCATCTCATGAGGAGGGCAAAACTCATCTATCATGAGTTGCTTCACTTCTTCCCATGGTAGAGCGAAGGCGACCTCGTTTCCATAAGTGCTCCTTTCACTTTTCCACCATTCAAGTGCCCTCGATGTGAAAACACAAGTGGCACTACGAGTCCGAAGCTCATCGGGACATTCACTGTTGATGAAAGTGACTTCGATGCTATCGAACCATTCAAGCATCTTGGAGGCACCCACTTCACCCGTGAAAGGTTCAGGGCCACATGACTTGAAGTGCTTATAGGAAAAGGCTGAGTTTTTAGGACTAGGGTTTCGGGATTCAACTGAAGTGTTCGGGCTAGGGTTGGCATTGATTTGCTTAACAATATCGGGAATAACTCGAGCCATTTCTTGGCCATGAAAGCGACCATTTTCTTATTGGAACTTTGTTTGGAGCTTCTATGGTATTTGGAAGACATCTACAATGTAGGTTAAAGAGAATGATGAGACTTGATCAATAGTGTTTAACATAATTTTTTCCATATTTAGAGCATTATAACATAACACCTAAGCAAGTATGTTTCAAATTGGTTCTCATAATGAATCATATAACCACTCAAAAGAATTAGATAAAAAAAATAATGAAAACTTTTAAGTTTTTGTTGGTTCTTGATTATTAGCGTCTGAGGTCGAGAGATTAGCGTGATTCGGATGATTCGCTCTTGACAAGAGGAAAAAGAGTATAGCATAAACGCGTAAAATAAATACAAACATAAAAAAATTCGATTAAGGCTTGGAATGTTCCGGTTTTGGAACTAAGACTAATCCAAAGTAGTCAAGACTTCTTTTGAGTTCGGGAATCATGCTTTGGCTTAATGGGTTGGAATACTCTCACCGACAAGTCGGGTAACGGTATTCGCCCTTCCAGTTACTACATGTCCCTTGTCAATCAAAATCTTAAGACTTTGGTGAGATTGAAAATCAAAGAATGGGACTAGTCACCAAGATATGGATATCACTCCTAACTTGGTGGTGTCGTTCCCTAAACGTGGTTGGTACTTATCCATCAAAGTAAGGAAATTAATTCCTAACTCGTTGGTAAGGGTCCACAAGAATGTAATAAGTGAAATTGTCATCAAGGTAAGGAAATCACTCCTATCTTAATGGTCTAATTTCATAAAAACAATAATGGCGAATTGAAAGTCATCACCAAAGTAAGGGATTCACTCCTATTTTGGTGAGTTCGTTTCATTTGTAAAGTACAAGTGTCTTCGTATCGTCGTGGCATGATTACACCTAAGGAAAGGTGTATTTCTTTCTAGCCGAGAATAAGATGAGGGGCAAGATTAGATAGATTCGAGTTTTTTTTGGCATAAACATAAGATATTCAAACAAATCATAAGCATTACTAATGGGAGTCCTTAGTCATAGTCTAGGTCAAAACATGAAAGTTTTCCTAATTCCCTATAACTATGGCTCTGATACCAATCTGTCACACCCTAACCGATGGCGGAAACATCGGGGCCCGAGAAGTGATAGATTGTTCAAAGACATCATAGAACTAAAGTGAAATTAAATTAAGATTAAATTTCATTTTCATTAAGCAACGTAACATTACAGTGTTTCAAATAAACATACAATAATTTGGAGAAATACAAGTCTAAACAAACATAACAAAATGATAGATTTGGTGTGTTTCTAGGTCCACCTAATTGAATTTCTTGATAAAGCTTCAAGCATTTCCTGCAACATGTATAAAATATTGGTCAACATATGAATATGTTGGTGAGCATACAAATTTGTATACATAGCATAATAGTGAATAAATCTCAATTCAACATGAGTAAAGTATACTAAAGTTTGTACATTGGTAGCATGCAAAGCCATAATCAAACCAAAGTGTCCACTAGCATAATCTTAGCATCAAAAGTGAGCAAGACCGTAAAGATTGATAACTTAACATAAACCCATCATAATAGGGCGGATGTGCTAGTCCTATAGCGCTATACATGTTAAGGGAGGTTTAGATTGCTTGCAAGATAATGTATTCTATAATGTATTCACAAATAGTATAACAAGTAAGCATGTTTGTATGAATTGAGTTTTAGAATAAGTTAGATTGAATATATGCTTGAGTGTATTTGATAAATGGTACATGTTGCAACCCAAATAGTGTTAAAATAAAAGGGGTGAAGTATGAATCACAGTTTCGATAAGAAAAGTTCTGAGTCGTGAGTAGATGGATTTGGGAGGATTAGACACCGGTTAACCTAACAAGGAAAATGGGTTTGTCTTAGACTCGGATTTGAGTACTTGTACGTATGTATATAGAATCATAGAAGTCATGTATCGCCAATGGCGGACCAAAACACAATTCACCAACTAGTGTTGGAGATTCGGATGGTAAAGTTAGTACGTTAGTGTACCCTCCTCGAAGGAGGTCATGAGATACGAAGGTAGGGTAATAATCCACAAACCTTTGTAAATACTACATAATAGTTTAAATGTTTAAAGTATAGATATACTACACATATTATCTCAAGTAATCCGGGTGACTTATGGTGGGAAAGCCCTACTTGAAGAACCAAAGTTCTTCAAGATTGCCATTTGAACCTTAACATAAGCTTTTCAACATGGTAAAGTTGAATACTTAGTTTGGTTTATCACACTTGTTGTTATGTTAGATTACTTGAGTAAAAGATATAAAGTTAAGTTCAAAACTCATTCATTTCTGGATTTTTACCTTAACTCAAGTCATCCAACAATGAGGTTTGTTGGAGACAGGGTTTGGTTCAAGGAAAATCCAAGTTTGAACAAGGTAAACCCAAGAGCAACAATTTCATAAAGTTTAGCCACTTGGGAACCCATTTTAGGTGCCTCCCCCTTAGTGTTTACCATTGTAAACCTAGAGGATAGTCCATGGGTTTGTTCCAAGTGGTTTAGTATGTTTTAAAATAAGATTAAAGCTTGTTAAAAGATTAAAAACATCAAGGACAAAAACAAAATAAAAATTCAGCCTTGTAAAACTAGCTTTTGGACCTCATTATAGATGGCTTCCACTCAATGTTGCCAAGGCAAAGTCATTGGGGATAGTCCTAGAGGTGTATCCATGAAGCTAGATGCAAGGTTTAAGTGTTAGAAGCAAGAAAAATGGGTTAGAATGGTGTTCTAACCTTGAAGGTTTTGTGCAGAATTTTTGTGAAAAAGAAGAGAACTTTGAGAGAATTTGAGAGTGTTTTGGTGGGATGTGAAGTGTAAAAGTGTTTTGTGGGGGTGGAGGCTAGTTTATAAAGGGAATGAGTTGGGTTTAATGGGCTTTAATTAGGTTAAAAAAAGGGAAAATGGGCTTAAACCCGAGTGGGTTTCGGTTTGACTAGTCAACAAAACCATCAAATTTGTTTTCGCGATTCCCGCTTCGTTATAACTCCGTTTCGTACGCGGTTTTTTTCTACGTTCACCATTTTCAGAGTAATTTCATATGGTTAAAAGTAATTTAACATTAATGGTACTGAGAATTGGGTTGGGTGCATTGATCTTGATACGGTTCGAGAGTTACGATCACAAACTTGTGTTTGTGTTGAGCTTGGACCATTGGACTTGGTTTCGGGCTTTTCTTTTGGGTTATTTTACGTGTTTTAAGCACCTTAATTATATTTTAAAGATTTGGGCTTGTTTACAAGTTGGTTGGGTTCGCTCATGAACACCGGTTACGTATGATTCCGACTGAATTTATATTTACAGCCTGTCGTAAGTATATTTGAATGCATATAACGTTTCTTTTAAGCATGTGTAACATATAAGTATATAGAATAACTTTTAATAATACTTCCATTGATCAAGACTCAAGAGTACAAGGGTATGAATTGATGAATTACAAAGTACAAGGACTAAAAATGAAACAACAAAAAGTACGGGCGTTACAGTCTCCCCTACTTTAGAAAATTTCGTCCCGAAATTTCACTATGAAGTAGATTCTGAATAAAAAAGGTGCGGGTACTTGGATTTCATTTGGTCTTCCCGTTCCCAAGTAAATTCTGCACCAAGCTTTGCTTCCCAACGTACTTTGACTATAGGAATACGACTACGCTTGAGTTGTTTGATTTCACGGTCCATGATTTCTACGGGTTTCTCAATGAAGTGCATGGTCTCATCAATACGAATCTCATCAATTGGGACATGAAGACTTTCATCAGCTAGACATCTTTTAAGATTTGAGACATGAAATGTTGGATGGATATTGCTAAGCTCTTGCGGTAGGTCAAGTCGATAAGCCACTTTACCCACTCTTTCAAGGATTTTGAAAGGACCTACATATCGGGGTGTAAGCTTTCCTTTCTTACCAAAACGCACTACTCCCTTCCAAGGAGATACTTTAAGGAGTACGAGATCACCGACTTCAAATTCCATGGGTTTACGTTTTTGTTAGCATAATCCTTCTGACGGTGTCTTCCTTTGATCATGTTATCACGGATTTGCAAGACCTTATATGTCGTCTCTTGAATGAGTTCGGGTCCAGTGATTTGTGCCTCACCAATCTCATGCCAACAAATGGGTGATCGACACTTTCGTCCATAAAGAGCTTCAAATGGTGCCATTTTGATACTCGAGTGATAACTGTTATTGTACGAAAATTCGGCCAATGGCAAATGTACATCCCAATTTCCACCAAAATCAATGACATACGATCGAAGCATATCTTCGAGGGTTTGGATAGTACGTTCAGATTGACCATCCGTTTGAGGATGAAAAGCCGTACTAAGATTGAGTTGAGTTCCTAAAGCCGATTGAAAAGATCGCCATAGGTGGGAAGTGAAACGACCATCTCGGTCGGAAATGATATCTAGAGGAATACCATGACGGCTGATGATTTCTGCAGTATAGATACGAGCTAGTTTCTCAACAGAGTAATCTTCACGAATTAGGAGAAAGTGAGCAGCTTTGGTCAATCGGTCAATGATCACCCAAATACTATCATGCCCGGAAGATGTTCGTGGGAGTTTGGTGATGAAATCCATGGCAATACTTTCCCATTTCCACACCGGAATTTCTGGTTGTTCAAGTAATCCAGAAGGACGTTGATGTTTGGCTTTAACTTTTGAACAAGTGAGACACTTAGCCACAAAGAGAGCGATATCCTTCTTCATACCCGGCCACCAATAAGTACGACGAAGATCTTGATACATCTTGTCGGCACCAGGATGAATGGAATATCGTGACTTATGTGCTTCACTCATTACAAGAGTACGAAGGTTGTCACGGTTTGGAATCCAAATACGATCGAGGTAATGGAGAATTCCATTAGATTTAGATTCAAGTTGGTCTTCAACACCACATTGCATCTCGTTATACAAATTGTTTTCAACGACCGATGAGTGTTGGGCTTCACGAATACGAGTTTGAATGTTGTTTTGGATTTGAAAACAACGAGGGCGATTGGTTACACAAATGCTTTGAGCATTGACATGACTCTTTCGGCTAAGAGCATCGGCCACGACATTTTCTTTTCCAGGGTGGTAACGAATTTCACAATCATAGTCGTTCAACAATTCAACCCATTGTCGTTGACGCATGTTGAGATCCTTTTGATTAAAGATATGTTGGAGACTCTTCTCGTGGGTTTTGAGTTGTCTTGACGCATAAGCGATAACCTTGCCTCGTTGCATAAGGACACAACCGAGACCTTGATTTGACGCGTCACAATAAACCACAAAATCGTCATTTCCATCGGGAAGGGTTAAGATGGGTGCGTCACAGAGCATACGCTTGAGGGTTTGAAAGGATTCCTCTTGTTTGGGACCCCAAATAAAAGGTTTATCTTTTTAGGTCAAAGAGGTGAGAGGTATGGCGATTTTTGAAAAATTGGAGATGAATCGACGGTAGTAACCCGCCAATCCGAGAAGGAACGTACTTCGGTAGGGGTTTTTGGAGCAACCCACTCTTTGATAGCATCGATTTTGGCAGGATCAACATGAATGCCCTTTTTGCTTACGACATGACCAAGAATTGAACTTCTTTCAACCAAAATTCACATTTGGAGAATTTGGCGTAAAGTCGCTCGGCTCGAAGAAGTTCCAAGATCAAACGTAAGTGTCGTTCATGTTCGGATTCGGTCTTAGAATAGATTAGAATATCGTCAATGAACACAATTACAAAATGATCCAAGTAAGGTCTACACACGCGGTTCATCAAATCCATAAAGGTTGCGGGTGCATTGGTCAAACCAAACGGCATAACCATGAACTCGTAATGACCATACCTTGTGCGGAATGCGGTTTTTGGAATATCTTCTTCACGGATTCGAAGCTGATGATAACCAGATCGTAGGTCAATTTTTGAGAAACAAGTTGCTCCTTGGAGTTGGTCAAAGAGATCATCGATACGAGGAAGAGGATAACGGTTTTTGACTGTGAGTTTATTGAGCTCACGATAATCAATGCACATGCGGAACGAACCATCCTTTTTCTTTACAAAAAGGATTGGAGCACCCCAAGGGGACGAGCTAGGACGTATGAAGCCTTTATTAACCAACTCTTGAAGTTGACTAGCCAGCTCTTGCATTTCCGAGGGTGCGAGTCAGTAAGGAGATTTAGCAACAGGTGTAGCACCGGGTATGAGATCAATCCAAAAATCAATGGAACGAGCAGGAGGAAGGCCGGGTAGATCTTCAAGGAACACGTCGGGAAAGTCACAAATGATTGGAATGTCTTTCACACTCTTTCCCTTTTCTTTTTGTGTCACGACATGGGCTAAAAAGACAATACATTCCTGACGTAAGCACTTTCATGCCTCCGTACAAGACATGAGTTTGAGTCCGTTTGAGGGTTTCTCGCCATAGATTTGTAAAGTGTCTCCAGAAGGAAGCGGAATACGGATATATTTTTCAAAGCAAATGACTTCGGCATGAACCTTGGCAAGCCAATCCATGCCTACTATGACATCAAAGCTACCTAATTGCATGGGTATGAGTTCGATGGGAAATTCATGTTCATTAAGACTTAAAATACAATCAATGAGAATGGAATCAACGGTGACAGATTTTCCGTTAGCGATTTCAACGGTGAATGATTTTGGCAATTTAGTACGTGTACATTTTAGCATTGGTTCAAATTTTATGGAAACAAAACTTTTATCTGCACCAGTATCAAATAACACAGAAGCATAAATTCCATTTATAAGAAACGTACCGTTTACAACGTCATTGTCGTTTTGAGCTTGATGCGCATTTATGTTAAATGCGCGTCCACGTGGCGCTTGTACTTGAACCTGATTGTTGCGGGGGCATTGGGGAGCAATATGGTTTGGGTCACCACATTTGAAGCAAGCACGACCATTTCCATTAGTCGGGGGTCTTTGGGTACCAGTATGAGCCGAAGGTGGGTTACCGGGTGGGCTAGGACCACTTCGACATGCTGAGGCAAAGTGCCCATAACGGTTGCACGTTGTGCATTGACGGCACTGAGAGGCAGGTGGGTGGTGGTATTGGCATTTGGCACATTTGGGAAACATACCGGTGTAAGCTTTTCTAGGTGGTTCATGGTTCGAGTTGATGGGAGCTTGGGTTGTTGGTGTTGTCATGGCATAGTTGCGGCTTTGAAACTTGCGTTTCTTGCCGTGATGGGTGTTTTTGGATGATGTTTTTGTGTCTTTGGGTTCCTCGGGTGTTTCGGAGATGGCTTGATGGGCGGTTTTGAAGGAGCCTTTAAGAGACAAGGATCCGTCTTTCACTTGGTTGTTGGACAAGGTAGCCGCCAATCGGATGGCTCGCTCAACTGAGAATGGTTCGGCTATGGTGACGGAGTCACGGATAATAGGAGGAAGGCCTTTTATGTACTTGGCTATGGCTCGGTCGGTGGTGTTGACCAAGTGAGGGACAAGGATACTAAGTTGCTTGAAGCGAATGGTGTAAGTCAAGTTGCCTCCTCCAATTTGTTTGAGGTTCCAGAATTCCTCTTCAAGACTTTGCATCTCATGAGGAGGGCAAAACTCATCTATCATGAGTTGCTTCACTTCTTCCCATGGTAGAGCGAAGGCGACCTCGTTTCCATAAGTGCTCCTTTCACTTTTCCACCATTCAAGTGCCCTCGATGTGAAAACACAAGTGGCACTACGAGTCCGAAGCTCATCGGGACATTCACTATTGATGAAAGTGACTTCGATGCTATCGAACCATTCAAGCATCTTGGAGGCACCCACTTCACCCGCGAATGAATTGAACCTATATATTAGAGGGCTTTCACTCAGATTGGGGTTCCTAAACCCACTGTAGACTCAATTTCATTCCAAACACATGCACACATTGAATTCTTGATCGTGTACAGGCGATGGTTGCTCGGGTGTGGAATCATCAAGAACAACACCAAAACAGGTAATTAAATTAGGGCTTAAGATCGGGTATATACGAGGATCAATAGCCCTATGTTTAATATGGGTTTAAACAGCAATTCAATACCCAATTTTGTTGATTTCAGATTTAGGGTTCTAAGTATTGAAATCGAGGATTAACCTGAGAGATAAGTTTTAAACAGATATTTCCATCTTATAACATCAGTTGGGCCGTAGCCCAACCGGTTTAAAACATATGCTCTTGGGCAGGAGGTCCCGGGTTCGACCCCGGCCCCCTGCCAACATTTTTTTAAGGGTTTTTTTCTATCATTTTAAATCTCATAATAAGTTTAAATAGTATTACTAATAATATAAAAATCATTTTTAATCAAGAAACAAATAAAACTATTTTTCCTTTAATTTTCTTAGGAAAATTGGTTTATATATGCACATACATGTATACCTATTGAAATTTATAGAAATTTTCATTTGAGCCTACACAATCTTATTCATTATTAACTTGAAATTGTAAATCTCATTAAAATTTTTAAAATAACTTTAAACCAGTAAATTCTTTATTGTTATAAAAATTTAATTACAAACTTGTTAAATATCTTTCAAGAGGATAGGTACATATGTACATATTTAAAATATACACTTATTATAATGATTAGTTTAACCTCTAAATCTATAAAATTACCATGTTATTAAATAGTAAATAATGAACACTTGATAATAAGAGTTTAACTTTCACTTAGTAGCATCAACCAATAAAATTCTTATTTAAAATATTTAACTACCAACATAATAATAAATTACACCTATTTAAATAACATGAAAAATCATGGACAAATGGATATAGTCTTCCCACCCAAATCACCATGATTAACTCAATACGACGTTTCATTTAGGTGAATGTTAACGAATCCTCGGCGTATTATACAAGACTTATTATTTGTGCATTTCACTATTATCCATGAGTATTTCTATACGTATTTTTCATATTTTCACACTTTGGGGTGAAACATATTACGTCATAATCGTTGCACTTGTAAATGTTTGATTCTTGTAAACTTATCGCAATTTACTTGTATGTTGTGGTTAGTTGAACCTTGTAGCTACGATGTTATGTCGAATATATGTACAATCATTAACTATTGCTAGCCTGGCGACGTCATAGATCTATGGGCCTGACAAGTCTGCTTGGTTGATCCAAGTACACTTAGCTAATCATATATACTTGTAAACGTTTGAGAATTATAAAACTTTGTCAAGGTTTGATTGTGCATTCTGTCTTACATCTCTAGTTACTTTGTTCTCTAACTTACAACATGAATTGCCATCTTTTATATACATATGTATTGAAAACTATGAAAATCTCACCAACATTATTGTTAACCTTTTATTTTTAACATGTTTCAGGAAATACTCAAGTATGATTACTACTTTGAAGCTTATCACATCTAGGATTGGACCTAGAGAAATAAAAGGATGAACTTGTCACATTTAACTTTTATATCATGATGTTATCTTTGTTTGAGACTTATGTTTGAAATGTTACCTTTGAAACTTATGAATAATATATTTGGATTTAATAATAGCGTTATGTGACTGTGAACGATTTTAACTCTCACATCTCGACGGTTCCGCCGTCAAGGTTGGGGTGTGACAGATTGGTATCAGAGCCCATAATTATAGGGATTTAGGTTATTAGAAATGGTGACCTAGACTATAGTCTATTCATGAACCTCATAGAAAAATCCTTATAATCTTGTGTATACTTAATGCTGCATGTCACATGATGCTATCTATTTAGGGATGCCTTTTATGCAACTTGATGCCCTTAGATAGGTGTGCTTTATAATTAAATACACTTGGTTACTTGTCTCCCTAAACTTACCTTTGACTTTTGATTCTCCCCGAGAAATGAAAGTTTCTAAACTTATTCTCAATGATATGTGGAGTTTACACTTGTTATCGTGGGTTTAATTCCTTAGACTCTATGTCTAATCTATGAAAATCTCATCAAGTTTTGATTCATGAACCTAAGAAATTTGTGTGACACATAGACACCTGTATTCTGGATTTTCTGGCAAAAGGCCTTCGGGCTAAGGCAAGCATATCGTATAAACCTCATTGCAAGACCAGTTATGCTTACCTGGGGATTTCTGGGATGAGTGATAAACTATGGTCTACATACACAAGTTTCTAAGGAAAATGGGTCAATTTACCTTGACGTGTCAATGTTTTTAAATGGTAATGCGTTACTGAATGGAACCATCCAAGTTTATATTTAAAATATCAAAAATCCTTGATTCCATATACTGGTTTATCATCAAAACATACTCTAATATCTTCTTATTCCTATCTTACAGAATGTTCCTGTTAATATTGAACTCGTTTTACTCCTAAATTCCTACGTTTAAACATCGTTATATATTGTGCACCTTATGTAACTATCATTATACCTTGACCAATGTGTATATGGATCTTAATATTTCCAAAGATATTGGTCGTCTAAACCGAATGGTTTTTAAAACTTAAAATTGTTACTTAGGGTTTTCAAATGTCCTTAAAGTGTGTCCCATAACTGAAATCATACAATGCCAAAAGGTGGAATATCTGCATCTCGGGATACCTTGTCTAGGCAATTTATACACATAAATCTGATCCGACCGTTGGATCCGTTTATCTGACCTGGAACTCATGAGATGGGTGTTCGCTTATAGGTACGCGTGTCTTCTGTAGAGTTGTGGTTGACGTAACACTTTGAGAAGTCAACGCATTTCCCTTTTATTTTGAACCAAACGTTTACATCTCATTGTTGTGTTGAATCATTTCTGTCATCGATCTCGTTTTTCCTGATTTAAACCATTCAAGATTTGAGCACCTATTACAATTAACTATGTTATCCCGAACTTCAACCTTAATCCTAGCATGCACGATTTTATATTCCTATTAATGTTACATCGATGTAATTTGAAGTTTCTGAATTTCTAGCCGATAATCTCTTCGTTTGCTATGTCAAGCTCTGTAAAATCTTTTAACCGTTTCTTACCGTAGGCAATACAAAAGTTTGCAAGTCAATCTATGACTAAGGACACTCGTATCCCCTAAATGAATCTATCTCATCAAAACAGGGGTGACTCCCTTACTTTGGTTATGACTTTCCATTTGCTATTATTGTTTTTATGAAATTTCATCATCAAGACAGAAGTGAACCTCTTACCTTGATGACTATTTCTCCTTCTTGTTCTTAAGAATTCGTATTTTGCCAGTGGAATTACCTCCTTAATATAGGAGTAAAATTTCGTATCTTGATGATGGTTTTCAATTTTTATAATGTGTGTTTTATGAAATCTCGTTCTTTAATTGGGGTGATTTCCTTGTTTTGAGGACAAATTTCAATCATTTTTCTCTTGGAACTCGTATTTCACGAATGAAATGGCCTCACCAAAATAGGATTGAATCTCGTACTTTGGTGACAAATGTCAATTCTTGATTGTTTTCTTGTTATTATGAAATCCAATCATCAAGATAGGCGTGAAAACCATACCTTGATGAAAATCTCACCCATTTAAAATTTTATGGATGGTATTTTCCTCAAATGAAATTACCTTATCAAAGTAAGAGTGAATTCTGTCCTTTGATGAAGTCTTTCATGATGCTATATTTTATTTTTATAAAACTTCACAGTTAAGATATGAGTGATTATCCTTACCTTAATGGTAAGATACCTCATTTTATTTCTATGGATCCTTAACAAAGAGTTAAGATCAAGCTCTCGCTTGGTAGTTAAGAGTCATACATTGGGAAATACACCACCAAGCTAGGAGTGATAGCCACATCTTGGTGACTATTCTCATTCCTTGATCTCAAACTTACCAAGGTTTTAATAATTCAATTGATAAGAAACATGTAATAACTTGAAGGGTGAAGACCGTTATCTGACTTATCGATGATATTGTTCCAACCAGTCAAGCTAAAGCATGATTCCTGAACTGAAAAGATGTATTTGTCACTTTAGGTTAATCTTAGTTCCAAGCCTGAAACATTTAAATTTTAAATCAATTTCTTCTCTCACGCTTTTATGTTTAAACTTGACGTTTGATCTAGCTTATAGGAACCTTTTATTTCTTACTTATCGACCTTCATTTTGGGTTATCATCAAAACCTAATTGCACGATGGTAGCACTTCTAAAACCATTTTTCCCACCAAATAAAATCATTATCAATCTATGTTCATATCTTTCTAGTCATACAAACGTTTAGGTAGTGTTTATGGGTTTGATGAACCGCGTGTACAAGCCGTACTTGGAAATTTATTTGAGATTGTCTTTATCGTCGATATACTAAATTATTTAAATTTTAATCCGATCATGAACGACATTCCTAAAACCATTTTTCCCACCAAATAAAATCATTATCAATCTATGTTCATATCTTTCTAGTCATACAAACGTTTAGGTAGTGTTTATGGGTTTGATGAACCGCGTGTACAATCCGTACTCGGAAATTTATTTCAGATTGTCTTTATCTTCAATATACTAATTTATTTAAATTTTAATCCGATCATGAACGACATCTTTGTTCCATTCTTGACCCATAATTACAAACGCAATTTCCATTAATAACGTCAATTCTTGGATCGTCTTTGAATCCCTAATCTTGTAAATCTCTAAATCTTTATCATGATTGTGACTTACAAGACTCGTTATTACATCCATCCCGATGCGGGTCAAAAGGTTCATGAATTTTCGCAATTAGTAATCATGGTTTGGCATAAAGGAAAAAAAGGGCATAGCTTGGTATATGTCCAAGTGCCTCACCTCTCAAAAGTCAAAATCAACTATCATCATCCCTTGAATCTTTTGTTTAACTTGAAGTTTTTATGTGTAGACGGAAAACATCCATCCCCAGTTTGTCTCTTATTTCTAGTCAACATAATAACAATTGGTTCATCGTTGAACGAAAGATTAAACCAGTGCAATTCTTATCGATTCTTGAGAAATATCGAGTCAAGAAATTTACTCGTATCTACATCGATGAAAGAGTCAGCCACCATGGTGTGTTGCAAGTCTTTGACAATTATGGTCTATATATTTCTCATCTCAGCCAAACCTTTAAATCGTCTTTGAAAACACAAGAAAATCTTAGTACAATTCATCATTTGCAAACCAAAGCTGATGGAACGATATAACCTCTCAGGATATGCGTTAAACTTGTGTCATTTTATAGTGGCACTTGGGATTCTTAAACTTCGTCGGTCAAACTTTCATACAATTACGGGACTTTTTCAATGGCTTTAAGACGTCACCTTATTACAAAATTCCATTCTAGATGTTGAGGGTAGTGAAGGAGTGACATATAAGTCTAATATACCTCAGGAACTTATCATCGTTTCCAACGTTTCAGGTGTCAAATCTCAAAGGGTTAGTTTTATCAATGATAACTTTCGCATTCCACTGAAAGAGTTCAAACTTGCATGCATCGTAGTTTTATCAATGATAACTTTCGCATTCCACTGAAAGAGTTCAAACTTGCATGCATCGTGTCATCCTATAAGATTCCATAATTCGCGAAGTGATGCATCCCACCTATAATCAAACGCCAATCACAGTCCGTTAGTACACTTATCTTTCACCATAAGTCTCCTGTTCGTTTAAGTTTCATTCTTAATTTCGGGATGAAATTCTTAAAAGTTGGGGAGACTGTAACCTTCCGTATTTTCAAAGTTAACTTTTTTTAATGGTCGTTATCTCTTGTAAGAGTTTGGTTGTTATTAATACGATCACGAGGATTCGTTTGTAAAGCTTTGATAATTAATAATAATAATAATAATAGTAATAATAATCATAATAATAATATTAATGATAATAATAATAATCATATTAAAAGTTATCTTGTAAAAAAAATAAAAACAATATAAGTTTTATTATTTTAAAACTTGTAATTAATTAGTTTTTAACATAAAATAATAATAATTCAAAACCTCAGGGTCTAAACTGTAAATTAATTTAAACTTAAACCTAAGTTTTAAAAAGGAATTGAACAAATTCAAGACCACAGGGACTAAAGCTGTAAAAAATCTTAAAAACCCAAATCATTCCCCCCTCTCCTCCCGTATTTCCGGCGAGAGGAGCCTGGCGACTCCGGCCGAACTTCGGCAAGGCCAAAAACGGCCCTTTTGGCCGCGGTTTTGACCCAAAACATATCCCAAACAATTCGCAATCATGATTCGAATGTTGGAGCGGGTTTTAAAGCGATATTAACACCAATAACACCAACACCCGAAACCGAAATCGACTGCAATCAAACCAAAGTCGATTCCACACTTAAAACACAGTATTTATCAAATTAACTGGTCATAAACGATTGGTTAATCAAGTCGAACGTAATGGGGTGATTAATTTCACCTGAAACCACATTAAAACTATCCAATTCTAACCGAAACCTCGATCTTAAACGACATAGCCGTTGAGTACCAAAGCGAACAAATTGAACCTATATATTAGAGGGCTTTCGCTCAGATTGGGGTTCCTAAACCCACTGTAGACTTCATTCCAAACACACGCACACATCGAATTCTTGATCGTGTACAGGTGACGGTTGCTCGGGTGTGGAATCATCAAGAACAACACCAAAACAGGTAATTAAATTAGGGCTTAAGATCGGTTCTATATGAGGATCAATAGCCCTATGTTTAATATGGGTTTAAACAACAATTCAATACCTAATTTGGTTGATTTCAGATTTAGGGTGTAACGCCCCGAAATTTCCCGAAACGAGCTATTTAATAATAATGGGCTTTTAAGGGTTAATTTAAGAAATAAAGGGGTAAGTTAGTGGTCTATAGATCAAATTAGCCTTAATGGGCTAGACTTGGTGGGTTTAAGGGCCCTAATCAGCCCTTAAACATGCATAATCAGTCCCATTCCATCACATTACAACCCTAGCCACCAAATTCGTAGAGAGAGAAAGTAGAGAGAGAAAGTGAAGAAATTTAAGATTTAGAGCTTGAAGGTTGGAAGGATTGAAGTTTTGGTGGATTGGAGCATCAAAACATAAGGAAAGAGCAACAAAACAAGGTAAGAATCGACCTCTAAGGCCTTCTGTAGATCAAACCCGGATTCTAGGGTTTTGGGGTTTTGAAAAGTTTAAAGAAACACATAAAGGTCGAATTTTTACGTATGAAAACGTGTAAAAAGCTTAGATTTGGCTTCATGGAAGGTAAACTAAGGATTTGGATGTAAAAAGATAAGATTTTGGGTTAAAAACGGACTGGATCTGAGTTTTTGTTCATCCAGCGAAACTGGGCCCCGATCCAGCGAATTTAAGTATTCATCCAGCGAAACTGTGCATTTATCCAGCGAAACTAGGAGAATCCTAGCGAAACTACAGTTTCGCTGATAGCTTCGCTAAGTACTTAGGCTGACCTTAGACATTGCGACACTAGGAAATTCCAACGAAAGTTGGGCGCTCATGCCAGCGAATCTGTCCAGCGAAACTGACAGAAGTGCTGCCCAGCGAAACTGGTAGCGAAACTGGTAGCGAAACTGCCAGCGAAACTACCAGCGAAACTGTGGGCGAAACTATGAAGAAAATGATGTTTTTGCGTATTAACTTTCTTGTAGCTAGCGTATTCAGGCTATAGCTTAAGTGACTTAGAATCTAAGCTATTGGACAAGTTCGGGTGAGTTCTAGACCCCTCCTTTACCCGTTTTCAATGTTTTGGGGTGATATGCATACTGAATTACATACTTTTATAATGATGGTTTTTAAGACCTTTTATCAAGAAAATAAAATTTCCTAAAGTAAAATGTGCCATTTAAATTGTTCAAAATAATTTTCGGGCGCGCTGACCTGGCAGCCCGGTCCCAGCCAGGGGCGTTGCCCCTTGGACCTCACTAGGGGTTGCCGCCCCTAGAACCCCGCTATCAGGGGCTGCCGCCCCCGAACCCCCGCTGTCCCGCGGAGGGTCAGTTATCTGGTTTATCTCTCATGATTGATGAAATGTGAATGCTTAGATTAAGAGTTTGCTTCTTAATATGTATTGTGTTGTGTTATATTATGTATAACTTAAACATGACAGTAAAACATAAACAAAGGTTATGAGGCCCATAACATGTACCTTGATAAAGTGATAAAGTAAAGTCTTGCAAGCAATTGATAAAGGAGGGTTGCATTCGTTGTACCCTTACTAGTGATAAAGTGATAAAGTATGCTCGAACAGGCAGGTAGTAAGTCCTAAATTGGCATGACAATAATGCCTGATCGGGTACGATAGTAAGTCCTTAATTGGCATGTCGGTAAAGTCCTAGGCGAGCCTAGGCACCGATAGTGACAGAGAATTGACGGATAAAGAAGAGTAATAAATCACAATGAATGATTAAGTATTGATAAAGTGATAGCCTGTGTGTATTCATATTTTGATAGACAAATGATTATTTTCAACTGATAAAGCTAATACCTCTTACGAAAGTTATTTAGCAAAGTAAACCTAGAATTCACTCAGTGAAGCTGACTTTTGTATGCATATCAGTTGACAGGTAAGAGCTAGAGTTATGGAATAGAGGCATGGGACTAAAGCTTCTTGGCACTAGAAGACTGGCATCCCTGAAGAAGAAAAGCTAAACAAAGGACTCTTAAATAGTTTTGAGGGTTAAAGACAATGTTTATATTTTATTTGTAATGAATTGAAATTTACAGTATTTTCCACTGCAATATATATATTTATACATATATGAGTAATGATTTCTTTAAATCCATGTTTTGCTGTGAATGACCAACTGTGAGGTCCCCCCTGAGAAAGGTGGGCCTTACATAGGGCTCTAAGTATTGAAATTAGGGATTAACCTGAGAGATAAGTTTTAAACAGATATTTCCATCTTATAACATCAGTTGGGCCGTAGCCCAACCGGTTTAAAACATATGCTCTTGGGCATGAGGTCCCGGGTTCGACCCCGACCCCCTGCCAACATTTTTTTGAGGGTTTTTTTCTATCATTTTAAATCTCAGAATAAGTTTAAATAATATTACTAATAATATAAAATCATTTTTAATCAAGAAACAAATAAAACTATTTTTCCTTTAATTTTCTTAGGAAAATTGGTTAATAAAGTTTTAATCTTTATGTTTTGGGAACTATCTAAATAGTACAAAAATATAATATTAATTTTAATTTGTAATTCTCTTTAATTTCCTAGAATTCCAATTTAGTGAATCTTTCTTTTATATAATGTATAGCTATAAGTCTAATCGGTATAAATAAAAGAAAATTAATATATATGCACATACGTGTATACCTATTGAAATTTATAGAAATTTTCATTTGAGCATACACAATCTTATTCATTATAAACTTGAAATTGTAAATCTCATTAAAATTTTTAAAATAACTTTAAACCAGTAAATTCTTTATTGTTATAAAAATTTAATTACAAACTTGTTAAATATCTTTCAAGAGGATAAGTACATATGTACATATTTAAAATGTACACATATTATAATGATTAGTTTAACATCTAAATCTATAAAATTACCATGTTATTAAATAGTAAATAATGAACACTTGATAATAAGAGTTTAACTTTCACTTAGTAGCATCAACCAATAAAATTCTTATTTAAAATATTTAACTACCAACATAATAATAAATTACACCTATTTAAATAACATGAAAAATCATGGACAAATGGATATAGTCTTACCACCCAAATCACCATGATTAACTCAATACGACGTTTCATTTAGGTGAATGTTAACGAATCCTCGGCGCATTATACAAGACTTATTATTTGTGCATTTCACTATTATCCATGTGAGTATTTCTATACTCCTTTTTCATATTTTCATACTTTAGGGTGAAACATGTTACGTTATAATCATTGCACTTGTAAACATTTGATTCTTGTAAACTTATGGCAATCTACTTGTATGTTGTGGTTAGTTAAACCTTGTAGCTACCATGTTATGTCGAATATATGTACAATCATTAACTATTGCTAGCCTGGCGACGTCATAGATCTATGGGCCTAACAAGCTTGCTTGGTTGATCCAAGTACACTTAGCTAATCGTATATACTTGTAAACGTTTGAGACTTGTAAAACTTTGTCAAGGTTTGATTGTGCATTCTGTCTTACATCCCTAGTTACTTTGTTCTTTAACTTACAATATGAATTGTCATCTTTTATATACTTATGTATTGAAAACTATGGAAATCTCACCAATATTATTGTTGACCTTTTATTTTGAACACGTTTCAGGAAATACTCAAGTATGATTACTACTTTGAAGCTTATCACATCTAGGATTGGACCTAGAGAAATAAAAGGATAAACTTGTCACATTTAACATTTATATCATGATGTTATCTTTGTTTGAGACTTATGTTTGAAATGTTACATTTGAAACCTATGAATAATATATTCGGATTTAATAATAGCGTTATGTGACTGTCAACGATCTTAACTCTCACATCTCGACGTTTTCGCCGTCAAGGTTGGGGTGTGACAGCTAGCATAGGTGGGAATAATCGAAACAGATCCAAGTCAAGGAAGAGGGGTCAATCAAAAACAAATAAAATATATCGAGTGTTCGAATTTCAAAGAGAAAGGGCATTATAGAAGCCAATTTCCTTAACCATCTTCAGGAAAGAAAGAAGTAAACAATTTAGTTTCTGATGAGTTTGATTACTTTCTCATATGAAGTGTTGAGATTTTTATGGAATCTTGGATCATGGATTCAGGTGTATTGTTCCATGATGTTCCAAGTCCAGATTTGGTCAAGAATTTAAGAACAGGTAACCTTGGTAATGTCCGTTTAGCTAATGACCAAGCAATCGACATTATATGAATTGGTGATGTTGAGCTAACTACAACATTAGGAACCAAGTGAATGTTGAAGGATGTTAGGGTTGCCCTAAATCTGAGAAGGAAGTTAATTTTTGTTGGCCAATTGGATGATCAAGGTTACAGTTTCCATTTCGGTAGCGGTCAATGGAAAGTGATTAAGGTAAATCCAGTGGTTGGAAAAGGCAAAAAAGGGCATACTATACATGGCCAAAGCTGTTGCTGATGATGTCAATTCTGTGACATCAGGTCCAAATCCATCTATGTTGTGGCCCCAACGACTCGAACATATGAGCAGAAAGGGTTAAAGATGTTAGCAACTCATGGCAAGTTTCCATACTTGAAGAAGGTGGAAAGTGGATTCTAAGAATCATGTGTCTTTGAAAAACAAAAGAAAACTTCTTTTATGAAGACTGGAAACACCGAAAGCCCATAAGCTAGAGCTTGTCCATTTAGACGTTTATGAACCAACATTAGTCTCATCTCTGAAAGGATTAGTTTATTAAGTGACTTTCATTGATGACTCTACAAGAAAGGTATGGTACTATTTTCTTAAACATAAATCTAAAGTTTTTGATGTATTTGAAAAATGGAAAAGTACTGTTGAAAATGAAACTAATTTGAAGGTGAAATGCTTGAAGTCGGATAATGGTGGTGATATATAAGCAATGAGTCTATAGACTACCATTCCAAGCATAGGCTAAGAATGATCAAGTCTGTTCCTGGTACTCCTTAGTAGAATGGTTTGGATGAGAGAATGAACACGACACTGAATGAGAGGGCAACAAGCATGAGGTTAAATGTAGGGTTACCTAAGTTGTTCTGGGTTGATGTAATTAACATTGTTGCCTACTTGATCAACCGTACACCTTAAGTTCCTTTGGGTTTCAAGAAAACCTGAAGAATTATGGCAAGGGTAGGAGGTCATTCTTAAGCACCTGAAGATACTAGGTTGTATTACATACAGTTTCTTGAAGGATGGTGAAAGAGATAAGTTAGACTCAAAGGCTAAGAAGTGCACATTTGTTAGTTATGGATTAGATGATATGGGTTACAAGCTTTAGGATTTTGAAAGCAGAAAAGTAATCAGATGCAATAATGTTATCTTCAATGAAACTAAGATGTACAAGGATAGAAACACCAAAGATCCAGAGATGGAAAAAGAGTATGTGAGTTTAAGGAGAGTGAGAATATAAAGGAAAGTGAGACTGACGTCTCATTTGATATTCCAGAAAATGGGGATTAATTAACGACAGTGGGAGTTCTTAAAATGATTCCAATGTTGATGAAAGTTCTGAAGATGAAGACAATATCTCTTCAGAACATAACTCCTAAACTTTAAAAGCTCTGGTTACACCTCCAGTTAAGCTTATAAGATCCACTAGAACCATTATACCGCCAAATAGATACTCACTATCTTTCAGTTACATACTTTTGACAGAAAATAGTGGACCTCAATGTTACTCTTAAGCTAAGAGGTTAAAGGATTCATTATAGTATGAGTTAGCAATGAAACATGAAATGAAGTCACTTGAGAAGAACAAGACCTGGATTCTTATAAAGCTTTCATCTTAGAAGAAAGCTCTTCAAAACAAGTGGGTTTTAAGGATCAAGAATGAATAAGATGACACCAAAAGGAGGCGATAGATTACAACATAAGGAGGGGATTGATTACAATGAGATCTTTTGTCCAGTTCTAAAGATGACTAGGATTAGACTTGTTCTTAGTATCGTAGAAGTAGAGAAATTGCATTTAGAACAACTAGATGTCAAAATAGCATTTATACATGGTGGTCTTGGAGAAGACATTTACATGACACAACTAGAAGGTTTTTAGGTAAAAGGCAAAGAAAATCTAGTTTGTAAGTTAAAGAAATGTATGTATGGTCTAAAGCAAGCACCTAGGCAATGGTACATGAAGTTTAATAAATTTATAGGCAGGATTCGCTACAAGAGATGTGACAGTGACCATTACTGTTATATCAAGAGGTTTAAGGGTTCTTATCATTCTACTACTTCATGTAGATGATATGTTAGTTGTAGGCTCAGATATGATAGAGATCAAGAATTAAAGAGGCAAATTTCTAAATAATTTAAGATGAATGTTCCTGCTAGCCAGATACTCAGGATGAGTGTTCTTAGAAACAAGAAAGATGGTTCTCTAACAATATCCCAGGAGAAGTATATCGGAAAAGTGTGCGAGAAATTCAGCCTTTAAGATCCAAGATCAGAAGTACACCTTTGGATAGTCATTTTAAGCTTTCTAAAGACCAGCCACCCCAGAAAGATGAAGACAAAATAGAGATGGCTAAAATTGCTTATGCATTGGCAGTTGGTGGCCTCATGTATGCAATGGTATGCACAAGACCAGATATCACGCATGCAGTAGGCGTTGTTAGTCAGATTATGTCCAATCCAAGGAGAGAGCATTGGGAAGTAGTTAACTGGTTGCTTGGGTATTTGAAAAGGAATTTGAAAATGTCATTATGTTTTAAGGGAAAGGATGTCATTTTGAGAGGCTATGTAGATGCAGATCTCGTTGGGTGTCAAAAGTCTTACAAAAGCATCATCGGATATATTTTTTCAATGGGAGGCGCTTTTGTTACCTAGATGTCACCTCTTTAGAAAAGTGTTGCCCTCTCAGCCACGGAAGCAGAATACATGGCTCTGCTGAAGCCGGGAAAGAGCTTTTATGGTTGAACAGATTGCTTGATGAACTTGGCAAGTAAGTATACTGTTCATTGTTTTTTGATAGTCAGAGTGATATGAACCTTGTAAAGAATCAAGTCTACCATTCAGATACTAAACTTTTTAAGCTGAGGTAGCACTTTGTCAAATACCTAGACATAATGATACTCTAAAGTTGAAGAAAATAAAAGGAACCGAGAATACAGCTGATATGTTGACTAAGGTGATTACCTTAGAGAAGTTGAAGCTTTGTATAGCTTTAGCTGGCCTTTAGGTTATTTGATGAGAAGGCGGCTACAACTAGTGAAGAAGAAAAAGAGAAGATTACAGACGCTTGTGAAGACCTGTCTATATGATGATACTTGTGGAGTGCAATAGTTTGAAGAATTTCAAAGTGTAGTTTCAAGAGTATCAAAGCGCAGTTTGAAGTTGTCAAATACCTCCAAGTGAGAGAACTGTTGGGTTGTGGAGGCCTTTGCCAGATATGGGTCCATGTTTATTTAGGCTAATAGCTTCTTAGTAAACCTTGAACTAATAGCTTTTTGAGGAAACTTTGGGCTAGCAACTTCTTTGATAAGCTTTGTAATAAAGCTTGTTGAGTAAGCTTTAGAAACCCTAGATATTCTTGACCTATATATAGATATCATATGTTATTGTAACTTCTTAAGCACCTAAATATAAAAATCAGTAGTTGCAAAGATTAAACGTAAATCACACCAATCGAACCACTATAAATCTCTATGTGTTGTGTTCATTCTTTTCTTTGATTCATTCTTTTGTGTTTGCTATCAAGAGTGTTAGAATGATTGTGAGCATCATCAGTTAGAACCTAACAATAATATGATCTTTATTAGAATTATATCTCGTGGTAATCTTGCTTAAATATTATATATTCCTTTTATATTACTTAAAGATAGTTAGCTATCTTTTCGTTTAATATAACGTAAGAGTAACCCCTAACCATGGTCGAACAAACATGCAAGTTATGAGAATTATGGTAATCAATTGATTTGAGTTATGATTTTGAAAACTTGTTTTCTTGCGTTCTTTGCTTTGGCCGAACAATTGTTTTTCATCAAGTAACACGTGAACTACGTTGCAAAAGAACCTGTCCAGTATGTAGATGAATATATCAAGGAGATGTTGAAGATGCTTGCTTTGGCATTATCCAATGATTGTTTATATGCAAGAGTACAGAGGAACTTTAGGATACCTTGGATAGTTATTGAAAGGTGCTCTAGATGTGATCGATATTAAAGGAGAGATCTTGGTGAAACAATATACAATGTTCTAATAGAGAATCCCTACCTCAATAATTTAGGAGGTTTACCTGCCTAATCAGTGAGCTCAAGACTTGTGAAAAGGAACATAAGAGATGTTCTGAACAAATTATGAGATCTAGACTTAGCTAATGGAAGGTGTTTAATTACCATTATGACTAAGAAGAGCAAGTACTTAACTTATCCTCTCACAGCTGTATGAGGAGTTGGAAAACCTTTGAATTAGAAGTGCAACAAGAACAAAGGATGCATCAATGATCAAGATCGACAAAGAGTTATACGCTTGGTGTTACAGCCTTGGTACCTTCAGCACCATCAACACCCTTACCGGACCTTATGTCCAACTTTTGGGCTAATCAAGACTAATCACATCACTTTTGAAGATGAATAGATAGCTAATAGTCTGAGCAAGCAACCTGCTAACTCTTAATGAAAGAAAATCCTCTTAGATAATGGCGTTCTTTGTGTTTCAAAACAACAACGGAGTCCATGTTCTTCAAGTTCATCAATCAAAAAATCTTCAAAACCGTATGAAGAAGATGGTAATTTGAATGGTGGCATGGAAAATAAGATTAAAAGTATATAAGAATAATGAGATGATAGCACCATACACATAGCTTCGTTTTAGAAGCCATGAAATAAGACTTAACAAAAACAAAATATTAGCCAACACGGTTTCAACTCTAATGCATTGATTCAAGGGAGGCGAGATTAACCACACCAACCATCTATCATTATCTAAATTAATCATAATTAAATATATATAATAGTCATTGTTTGAAAAACTACGAGGACAATCCATCGATTTTCGATAGTACACATAAGAAATGAAGAGAAGTGTGAAGTTGCTTGACCTTGGTCCCTTAAGGTGTTCTGGTCTTACCAAATTCAACTTTTATTACTCATTTGATCATGCTTAGACACAAAATTAAATTCTAAGCTTAAATTGCTCGAGTTGATACTACCAAAAGAATCACAAAAGATAAATTTGTTGTATATTTTATATGGATTTTAAGTTTTAAACACATTTAGGAAATTTTAATTTATTAAAAAGTTAGCCCATAGATGAAACCAAAAAACAATACAAAGAATCATGTTCGTTAACATCGAAAATAAAATAAAAATTCAAATTTATACACGAACATCACTTGTCCCTGACACTAATAATTTAGTATTAACAAACAAATTTAGTGTTATAAACTATCAAAACACATGATCCAAATATTATAACATGCAGAAAATTTTCTTCTGCGACGTGACCAAACACAAAACATGTATATAAAAAAAGCAAATATAAAATGACAACAAAAACGAAAGATAATGAATGTACCACCAAAGGTCATAGTCGTATGAAAAGAAACTAAACCATGGATCGATCAGTGAAACCCGAGTAATTTTCCCGACTCAATGGACTCCAATCAGTCTCATATTGAGTAATCGAAAGTGGAGTTGTGTCGATCGAGGTAGCTTGCGAAAGATCATCAATGGGCATCATTGCGGGCCACACGAAAGCCGGCTTGAAGGGTGGGACCGGTGGTACCGCCACTGACCCTGCTAGCATTTGCACAATGGTGTGTGTTTTCGGCCTCTCGCTAGCTATAGGGTGCGAGCAAGCTAGCCCTAACAACAAGAACCGTTGGGCTTCTTCCGTGTCATAATCATCAACAAGGCGTTTATCGACCGCATCCAAGATATGACCTTCACGATACAACGACCATACGTAGTCAACCATAAACTGGAAACGTTGACTTTTGTCCCGGGCGTTGACCGGAAACAACCTCGATTAGTAGCGCGCCAAAAGCGTAAATATCAGATTGTTGAGTGGCTTTTCCGGTGTGGAAGCATTCGGGAGCTATGTAACCAACGGTCCCGAGCACGCCTTCGGCCTCGGCGTAACTTGTTTTTTCATTGTCTAGGGCACGAGCCAGACCAAAGTCACCGAGGCGAGCATTGAAGTCCGAGTCAAGCATTATGTTGCTAGCCTTGATGTCACGGTGAACGACTTTTTGGTCATATTCATAGTGGAGGTAGTGTAGGGCCGAGGCGACACCGGCTAAAATCTTGCTTCGAAGGGTCCAACTAAGTGGTTCATCGGTTGCTGTGAACAAGTGCGTGTCGAGACTACCTTTACGCATATACTCATATACCAGTAGGAGCTTCCCGTTCTTGTGACACCATCCTGCACGAGTTCAAGTTGAAACATGTCATTTTCTTATATATAAATACCAATTTAGTTAATTTTAGATAATAATAAAGCTATAAATATATCATAAAAAACAATATAAAAAATTATATAAATTGCAATAAACTTTAGATAAATAACATTTACACGTTTATATAATTTTTTGATTCGACATAATGAATCAGAATTGATACATCAATTTAATGTGTCAATGGGCACGAGGAGAATATAATAAACATGCAAGTCGTCCATCAAATTAATGTTCAAAGTACGCAAGCATGAAAATGAATCATACCAATTTTATAAATCATTATTAAAAGTCAAATACGATAATATGGTAATATGTTTGACCTTTTCAAGTCAACTGCTAAATGAATTTAGTGCTAGATTTCTTTTGCAGAGCAACAAGCATATATTTATTCAAATAACCTTTTTCTATTTCTCTTCAGAAAAGATGAAATACCAAGAAAAATTGTAGCCTATGAAGTCACTAAGTTTTTCTTTTTTAGGAGTGTCACAGAGTACGTAAATAACCGGTTAACCACCAACCGAAATATGTTTTTGAAGAAGAGTATTATAAAGATATATCAAATAATTGCTTGATAACACAAGAATATAGAAACTTATGAAAGTCAATTAACCTTTATCAATAGTTCAATATAAGAATCATACACTGATGAATAAGAAAACGTATTTGTTAAATACATTGTTGTAGAAGGTATGGTGTTAATAAACCATCAAACCCACCAAACACTCTAAAACAAAATTCGATTTGACTTGTTTAAGATCATACCGTTTACTTATAGTTTAGTTGTCAAATCCGTAAAAAGCTAAAACCAAACAATTAACAATACAAATCACTAAAACTAACGGATCAAGTGACCTACATTCAACAGATTTGATTTGTTATCATGATCGTAGTTAGCATTTCAATCTAACTATAAAATCATACCAACCAAAATAAACCGTAGAAAGATAATATATAGATATTTATTTTTAAGGAAAATGTCACAGAATAGTAACCAAGTTTCAAAATTGTTATAATTTAGTCACCCATGCATATTTTTCTCAAATTGGACCATCAAATGATCAAATCGAGTCATCATTAAATTTTCTTATGTCAAGTAAGTAACGGTGAAGAAGACGTGGTGGTCAGAATTTGCAATATATAAAATTATATTAAAAAATAAAAAAACATGTTAATTATGAAAAAAATAAAAAAAGTACCTAAAATTTACGTCAACGTTCCATATCAGCATCAAAAGATAGAAAAAAATATTTTCTAATTGAAACCAAAAGTATAACATACTAAAAAACATGTTAAGGCTTCTAATTTATATAAAATATAAAAACTGAGTGAATTAATTGGAACACTTTTAAAATTTAAGTTATCTAATTTTAACACTTTTAAAAGTTGGTTACTATTTTATAAAATTATTCATTATTTTAAAAACTAAATGAAAACAAAAAACAAATAGGATACATAATATGTCCAAATAAAACACAGCTATCAGATCATCGTCTACAGCCTGCGAATTTGAACACTAGTGGCCCTACTTTTTAACTTTATCAACGAATCATAATCACCAACTTCACATCATGGTACCCATTCATCAAATTCCTTAAAAAACACATTTTTTTTTCCTTTTCAAGTTCATCTAATCTAATCTAATCTAATCATCAACAAATTCTTCTCATTTCTTGCATAATTTCATTAACTTTAAAGAAGCTTTTAACAGAAACACAAGAACTTTAACCACACCAATGGCGATATATACTGATATACACTGATATGATGATTAAAGCTAAGTTTTGAACCGAAAGAAGAGCACTTACCCAGTAATCGAACAAGATGCTTATGCCTTAACCGATTGATAATCGTCAATTCAGCCAAAAAGTCATCTTCCCCCTTCAAACTCTCCCTCGAAAACCATTTCACGGCGACCTCAACGTTATCCTCCGGCAGAACACCACGGTAAACGACGCCGTATCCCCCCTGCCCGAGCTTCCGCTTCTCATCGAAGTTATTCGTCGCCTTCTTCAGCTCCCTGAATCGAAACTCCTTCGGCATCCCCGGCAGCGTCCGTAATCGACTCAAAATGTTCGATTTCGATCGATCCACCACTCGCTTCTTATACAATCGATAACCCAAATACGCCGCTAGCAACACCAGCAACACCACCACCGGAACCCCAACGGCGATCAAGATCGTCTGTAACGGACTCTTGGGCTCCGGGAAGTATTGTATTGTTATATTCCATTGTAGCACACAGTTCAGCTGGATTAAATCTCCGGTGGAAGCAGCAAACCCGAAGTAAGAATCTTTGTTCACCGTTCGCCGGAGATCTAACTCGTGCTGAATAAGGGTGTCTCCGGCATCGGCGGCGTCGGAGACGTCTTCTGCGGCTGGTCAGCGATGTACACACGAATAACCTTCTCACTTCCGTTGTACTGAATCCAGACGTTGTGGAAGGCCGCCGCCTCCGGCGCGAGGGTGATGTTGGACGGCGTCAACGACCGTGAGACAACAGATCTGATGGAGTGGACGTTGAGTCCGATATGGTTGTCGTCGACGTCAAAGGGTTGCTTGACGGTGTCGAGCTCGACGGCGACGACGCCGTTGTCGGTCCGGTTGTCGAGGGTCCGGTTGGTGAGGCCGAGGTACTGGCCGAAGCTGTTGTCGGGGATGTCGATGGTGGGTGCGATCAAGAACGCGAGGCCTTCACCTGGGGTGCCGTTGGTTGGGAAGATGTTGACTAAAAAGGAGGTGTTGAATGAGGCTATGGTGTCGTCATCGTGGTTCCAGAGGGTGAAGGGTTGTCGGAACATGACTCTGCCGGAGCGGTTGCGGAGGTCGAAGACGGCGTTGTTGTTGGCGGTGTCGGGGGTGACCTGAAGGGCATCTGGCTGACTTTCGCTTCGTTTTCGAAGTCGAGTTCGGAGTTGGCTTGATCCTCTAGGGACGTGTTGAAGGTGTGGTAGATGCGGGTGAATGTTTTGAGCTTTGCGAGGGTGGAGATGAAGCAGAGGAAGATCACGGCGGTGCGGAGTGTGGTTGATGATGTTATTTTCATTTTATCCGCCGGTGGTTGTGGTTGTGGTGGTGGTGGTGGTGGTGGTGGTGGTGGGTGGGTTTAGGATCTTGAATATTATTTTAGAGTTATGGGGGGGGGTGGTGGTGGTGGTTCTTGCTCGGAAGCATCTATGGGTATTGGGGTATGATATATTGTTTTGTTATAATATAGAATATATAATAATAATAATATATTATATAAAAGGGACTTTGCTTCTTCGAGAAAGTATTTTGCTCCAAGCGCGTAAAAGGTAAAAAGAATTGATTTATGGTTGTTTAGGTCTGATTGGTAAAAGTTTATATTGTTTTAAGTTTGTGGTTCTAGGATGTAAAGTCAAGTGATAAACGAGCTTGATTTCTAGTTTATAATGTAGGTGATGTTCATGAAACTGTAATTGTAAGTGTAACAAATCTAGTTTATTTATTTTTTATTTTGTAATAGAGTTATTTACCAGTTTGAGGAGATGAGGATGTTCTTGAAACTAACAAAATAATTGATGAGATGGTCACTTGCATAAAATAACAAGATCTTCTTTCAAATTCTAATTCGTGACAACAATTATTTTTGTGAAGAATGTCGATCTCTTTCTATTTTCTTTTGTTTGAGGAAATATTTTCTTTTTTTAAGTTTCTCAAAAAAAAAAAAAAAACAATGGATCTTCTTTTAAAATATATACGCACATATATAAAAATCTTGAAAATTTTAAAAAACTAAGAGACAGGTTAATCGAGTTGACCCGATTCTAACAAAAGCAACCTAATTACTAAATCATTTATAACAATCGAGTTCGGTTTAACATAATAATCAGGATGGATTGCTCAGGTTAAACTTTAATCGGATTCATGTAAAAAACATATATCTAGACTGAACTGTATTGGGTTTCAAGATAAAACTCACGTCAAGTGTTAGTGAGGGGAAATCGCATACTGCATACCATTACGCCTATCGTTCCTTTTGTTTTCACGCAACAATCTCTTTTATTTAACTAATAAAAAAGATGCCCACTTTTCACAATAAAAGCACTATTGACATTGACCTGTATATAAATTTTTATTATATAACTCGGTAAATATTAAATATTGATTTTATAATTTGTTTTGTAACTACCTATCCTCATATATGTATTCATAAAATAAGTGGCTTCTATATTACTAGCTTGTATGCTTGTCTTTAGTTCAAAACAATAAGAGAAGTGTCAATATTGAAGAAATGCTTCCTATCCTAAAACGTTGACGGACTTCGTTACACAGGTTTATATATACAATCTGCTATCGAGAAATGTCAAAGATATATAAAAAGTCTCCATCTATTGAAATTTCTAGGAACATATCTCAACATAAATGTATGTTAGGATATTATAGTGTATTTATTTGAGTGTATACGGAGAGGTTTTATTTTGATAAACATAAATCTGAAAGTATAATTTATACACAATGTACGGATGATTTACTACACATGAGTTTTTAGCACGCATGAAACCGATGGTCTTGTATAACATTTTTTCGATTTAACTAGTATATGCATCTGCGCGTTGCGATGGGTGTGTTGAAATTTGTAGAGTTTGGTTTCGATAACTTATTCATTAGTTATCACCTTGCGATTTTCAAAATTCTATATACATGATTTTTGATTTTTCGAAATTATAGATATGGAGAAATATGATTTAATAAAAAAGTTTGTGAGAGGTGGTTATAAAAAAATTGATGTTTCAGATAGAATGATATATTTCTTTTAAAATGTATAGGTTACAAAAAGATATTTTTTAATGTTTGGAGTACTTTTTTTAATGTTTTTACATTTAAAGTTATAAATAATAATTAATATATGCCCAAAAAGAATTTATATAAACTGTTGTCAATATTAATAAAATTGATTAAAATCTACAATATTAATAATAAAAATAATCATACTAATCAATGAATGCTTACTATGTTTAGACTACATGTACACCATGTTCAAAGGATAATTTTGGTTTTATAGAAAAATTAACAAATGAGTTAAATGCTAAAGTGACTTAAAATATACTAAAATGACAACTTTATCCCACTAAGATGCTTGTAAGAGTGATCTTAAAGGTTTGACGCTAATCAAAGATATCTCAACATGCACTATGAAGTACAAGGGAGTTACTTCGAAAGATTTGACAATGCACAAAGAAAATTTACTAAGTGTCAAATTTTACAAAACCAAACACACAAATCTTCCGAAGCCAAACACACAAATCTTCCGAAGCCAAGAGTGAAGTCTTCCGAAGCTTGAAGACTGATTTCTTCCGATTACTGAAAAGACATGCGTTCTCTAATATTAATTTTGACAAAAGCTGAACAACTTTCCGCTACTAGCTCCGAAGGCTCACCAACTTATACAAGTTTATGATTATCTCCATACTTTTGTTAATTGTACATTATGATGTTTGAGTCTATAACTTTTCACTTTTTGTACTTTTATCCTTCTTGTAATATAATAGGATGTGAGCTATAACATGTCATAATCATTTGTCAAAAGACAATCCGCCTCTTGGCTATACGTTGATCTTGTTATCTAGATTAGTGCGTAGCTTTCATTAAAAGTATGATCGGTTGTATGATATAGTATAAAGTGTCTCATGTAACCAGTCTTAGGACTAAGCCTTGAAACAATTGTAAAACACTTGAGAGCAATATACATCATCCTTAAAAACTAATACAATTGTTTGTTCTTGTGTGTTCTTACTTTTGTTCATTGTTTCTTTTGTTTGGTTGACTATTTGATCTATTAAGTGTTGTATTCTCCATCTTGTAAAATTGTTGCATAACCACGGGTCCTACAATGCTAATGTAGATAAGTAGGATGCCCGTTGCCATGGATGCCTATGTTTTGTCTTATGTTTTTTTGTTTCATCTTTATGATTATATTTAATGTTTGCTATGTGAATATTTCTTGAAAATATGAACAACCTTCGGAAGTAATGACTTTAAAATGGTGCTTACACTGAATTATCTGTACATAAATTATAAAATCAGTTTTTGATATTTTGTACATAATCATAAACATAAATCCGCCTACAACACTTAAAGATCAAAAGGAAAAAAATAATTTGTTAATGTGAATATCTATGTTAACATTTATAGAATAATTTCATATATATAATATATAATATATATATATATACATATATATACATACATATATATACATACATATATATATACATATATATACATATATATACATATATATACATATATATACATACATATATATATATATACTTATATATATATATATACATATATATATGCATATATATACATATATATATACATATATATATACATATATATATAGGGGATGGATCAAATGAAAACCATGTTTATAATTGAAAACCGTGAAAAACAGGGGTTACATATATGTAAGTACATATTATAAAGTGTATAACTAATAGTACATATATGTAAGGGTTATGTATTTGTAAGTACGTGTTACCAAGTGTACAACTAAGAGTTACGTAAGAAGTTACGTATACGTACCTCGATTCATTATCATCGTCAACCTTTGAGTTTAAATTAAAAAATAAATAACGACCTTAAAAAATAAGGTTAAAATTTACTCAAATATACTTTAAACAATTAAAAAATTAAATCAATTATAAATTATGTGATTGGATAGTGGTGGTTTTCACGGTTTTCAATTATAAACATGGTTTTCATTTGATCCCTTATACATATACATATATATACATATATACATATATATACATATATATATATACATATATATTTACATATATATATATATAAATATATATACACACATATATATATGCATATATATATACATATATATATATATACATATACATATTTATATATATACATATATAAATACACACACACACACATATATATATATGTAAGGGATCAAATGAAAACCATATTTATAATTAAAAACCGTGAAAACCACCGCTATCGAATCACATAATTTATAATTGATTTAACTTTTTAATTGTTTAAAGTATATTTGAGTAAACTTCAACCTTATTTTTTGAGTTATTATTTATTTTTTAATTTAAACTCAAAAGAACGACGATAATGATGAAACGACTTACGTATACATAACTTTTTAAAATACAAAAAATTTAAAAATGGTGTATTTATTTTAAACAGAAAATAATAATTCTAAAACATTTTTAAAAATGGTGTATCTATTATAAACAGAAAATAATTAAAATTGTGAGTTATAATATGAAAGTTTTAAAAAATTACATTTACCTAAAACTTTTATTTTTAAACAAAATTTTAATTCTATTTTTAATAAGAAATATTTCATCTATATTTTAACTGAAAATATTATTTCATAACTAATAATTTTTTATTTTTTTAATTTTTTATTTATTTAAATTGTGTAGTACACGTGTTTACTAAAGCTAATTATTACATAAATATCAAGTAAACGTCTCTAAGTATATCACTATAATATGCAAAAAAAAAGAAAAAAAAACCCTTCACAAATGAAAACAATTACTTTATTATGTAAAGAAACAAATACTATTGTTGTAGGGATTAAACAAGAAATTTAAAAAAAGGATTAATCACGTTTCTTTTAGGAGATATTCTGCAACAATCACACGGCACCAAGAAGATACTATTTTAATATTGGGCAAATTGAACTTTGCACCAAGATACTATTTCAATTTGAGGGTCCTTAAATTTTCACTTATTACCTCATAATATCCATAACTAATTACATGACCTTGTAATTTCTTGAATATAAATAGCAAATAATGTTGGGTTGTAGGCTCGTTAGTGGCAGCCGGCCCTAATGGGTTTTATGTGGGCTTGGGCCTAACTTAGGGATTTAGTTTCCTAACCCTAGATTAGTCTCTATATAATGATATCATTGTACTTGTAATTCGGTGAGCACCTGATTAATAAAATACCTAGTTGCAGCAAATTGGACGTAGGTCACATCAACCGAACCACTCTAAATCTTGTGTGTCGTGTTCATTATTTACTCGCAGGAAGATTGTTTGTGTGTGTGTGAAACCTGATCTTAACAACTGGTATCAGAGCCAGGTTAGGCTCTTGTGATTGAAGATCAGTACAAACACCACCACCGAACTAGGGGTTTTTGTCTCTGCCGCCGTACCGCCGCCGCCGCCGTTCCGCCGCCTAGCCCCGATTAGGGTTCAGGCGCCGCCGCCGCCTCCGTCTTCAGCTTCCGCCGCCGCCTAACCCGATTAGGGTTCAGGCGCCGCCGCCACCACCTTCTACAGCCGCAGCCGCCGCCGATTTAGGGTTCCGACGACGATTCCCGTAATTTTCTCCCTGCGGCCTTGAAACAGTCGCTGCTGTTTTGTTTCTGCTGCTGTTGGATCTTAGTTTGGTTGAAACAACTGGTGTTGTTTGCTCTGCTGCTGTTGGTTCAGTGTTGCCGGCAGGAAACGTGAACGGAGTTTTCGTATCAGTTTCTTTTTCGTTTGGCTATTAACATGGCTGAAGACGGGAAACTAACGATTAAGAAGTTTGACGGGAACAAGTTTGGTTGGTGGAAGATGCAGATTGAAGCAGTTCTTTGTGAGAAAGATTTAGATATAGTGCTTGAAGGTATAAAACCAGAAAAGACTTCACAAGCTGATTGGGACAGGATGGATAAAAAGGCTAGGGCAGTGATAACGCTCTCTTTGTGTGAGAATGTTGCGTATAACATCCAGAAGGAGACCACAGCTAGTGGTATGATGACAGCATTATCAAACATGTATGAGAAGCCTTCTGCAGCAAATAAGGTTTATCTGATCTGAGAACTTGTGAATACTAGGATGAAAGAAGGTGACTCGGTAACAGATCACATCAATAAGCTTAACTCACTTTTGACTCGTTTAGTGTCTGTGAACATTAAATTTGATGATGAGGTTCAAGCCCTATTTTTATTATCCTCATTACCTGAGAGTTGGTACGGAACCGTAACTGCAGTTAGTAACTCGTCTGATACTAGCAAGTTTACGTTTGATAAGATGCGGAATCTTATTACAGGAGAGGATGCACGACGTCAAGTTTCAGGTGAATCTTCAAGTTCTTTGTTGAGTACAGAGGGCAGGGGAAGAAACAATGAACGTGGAAGTCGTCAGGGCAGGAGGAGGAGTCAGTCTAAGACTCGTAAGGATGTGGTATGTTGGAATTGTAAAGAAGAAGGGCACTTTAGGAATCAGTGCCCAAAGTCTAAGTCTAAGAAAGAAGTTAACATTGTAGGAGATTACGCAGATGATGATGTTTTGATCTGTAGCGTGGAGAACAATGTGGATTCCTGGGTTATGGACTCTGGTGCTTCATTTCATGCTACCCACAGCGGTGAAGCATTGCAGAATTTGAAGAAAGGTGATTTTGGTAAGGTAAAACTGGCGAATGATGAAGTTCTTGAGGTCACGGGCATGGGTGACATAGATTTGAAAACTTCAGTCGGTTCATGGACTTTAAAGGATGTCAGAGTGATTCCAAGTTTGAAGAAAAGATTAATTTCAGTTGGACAGTTGGATGAACAAGGACATGAAGTTAAGTTCGGGAAAGGGCAGTGGAAAGTTGTTAAAGGTAATCTTGTCATAGCTCGTGGAAGAAAAAGAGGTTCGCTTTACATGGTTAGTTTACCGTCTGAGGGAGTGACCGTCCCAGTTCAGAAGAAGACCAAAGTCGGGTTCACAGAATCTCAGGGCAGAAGAAGGTTTGTTTTGCAGATGATAAACCCAGAGCTTCAGGTCAGATTCAGGATGAATGTACTGTGAAAGGTTCAGAAAGGTCAGTCAGGGGTAGTCGTGACAGTGGAAGCAATGGCAGTCAGTCAGTAAAGCTTCAGTCAGGACAACTAGACGGTGGGTCAAGAGAACCAGTATTCCAGGTGTCAAAGTCTCTCTAGAGGATTATCTGCTTTATTAGAAGAGTGTTTGTTCTCAGGATTTCTCAGGGTCCGGCAGTTCGTTTCAGTGGGAGCCAACAGAGACAGAGAATGAGTCACTGATAGTGACTGGTGAGTTGAAGCTCAGTGGGAGCTTCAACGGGCCTTCAGGCTAATTGAAGAGAAGGCGGCTGCAACTAGTGTTAAGAAAGATTACAAGATGTACAAGATGATGGCGACAGTGGATCGTAGTTCGAGCCTCCAAGTGGGAGATTGTTGGGTTGTAGGCTCGTTAGTGGCAGCCGGCCCTAATGGGTTCTATGTGGGCTTGGGCCTAACTTAGGGATTTAGTTTCCTAACCCTAGATTAGTCTCTATATAATGATATCATTGTACTTGTAATTCGGTGAGCACCTGATTAATAAAATACCTAGTTGCAGCAAAGTGGACGTAGGTCACATCGACCGAACCACTCTAAATCTTGTGTGTCGTGTTCATTATTTACTCGCAGGAAGATTGTTTGTGTGTGTGTGAAACCTGATCTTAACAAATAACACTATTATTTCCTAGTGAGCATCGAATTGGCAATACTGTTACAAATCTTAAGATAATTAAATGTGAAAGAATTATATTGTGTATGTTTAAAAAATATAGGTATTTGCTACTAAATAAACTTTATGAATTCAAACATTCTTTAGTACTTTTTTAGTTAGGGATCACTAGCAAAGTATCATACATTAATTTGTTTCAACAACTCAACAAATGACGATATGATAGGTGAAACCACAAGAGAGTAGCTATGTTAAACACCCTTGTATAGTTACGAAGCCTAAGGTTTTCAATTTTTATTTATTTATTTTTCAAGTTACTTTCACACTTGTTTATGTATTTATGTATTTAACATGTACCTGTTAGATATTCTAACTCACAACTTCTGATATTTACGGTTACCTTTATTTCCTCTTCATTTTGAATACAATTTGACACCACAAACTCATATGATAAACATATAAGATATAGGTTTTAATTTGCGGACACGATAAATATAAGAAATGAGATTAGAGTTAAGATAATGGGTATATCAACCTAAGTACAACCTAAATTATCCGCACTTGTAATTTTATATTTAAAATCCTAACTGAAAGGTCAACTTGTAATGTATATAAGTCCTACAACTTTAAAATTCATCATATCCCTTTAGCAACCTATTTATTCTTATTTCTACATTCAATGGCGGACATATATATAATTGAGGGGTAGCCCTCAACTTGTTACGAATAGTGTAAATTTTTTTATAGTTTTATATAAAAAGGAAGCTACGGTTTTACGTTACCCCTAATAAGAAATTACGTTACCCCTTAAGAATTACGTTACCCCTTAAGAAATTATAAACTCAACACTTAATAGAAAGTTTTAAATTTTATAAATAAATGTCTAATAATTTATAAAAAAACAACACATTCTATAAAAAATAAATAACCATTACCCATTACCAATTACCAAATAACATAAAAACTCAAAATACACATTACCTAACCCAATACAATAATAAGCCCAAAAATAAAAATAATATATATACTAAGTGTCCGGTTCAAATACAAAATCCAAATTATGTAAAAAGTGTGAGAACAATCAGGGATTGACATGTGGCATATTTTTAAAAATAGAAGTAGGGTATTTTAGGAAGTGTAATTTATTAACAGAATTTTCAATACTTCAGCGATCGACCATTACACTGTACGATTGAGGTTTCCAACAGATTTTTCACTTTATCGTTGAAGATTCAAACAATCGAATCGTTGAAATTTTCAATTGATCAATCGTTGAAGATTCAAACAATCGAATTTTCAATTTCAATCGCTGAAGATTGCTTTACATCAATTACTTCAGCGATGTCGACGAGAGATGATCAATTTGGTACGTATGAGGACGATTATATACTACAATTGAAATAGTATGTTAATTTTGGCACCGTAATTTTGTCGTTTTGATCATCGTTCTGTCTATACTGTATGATTTTCTGTGAATTTTGTTATTGATTGACATCATCATTGTGTCATAGGTATCATCATTGTGTCATATGTATCATCATTGTGTCATAGGTATCATCATTGTGTCTTTTGTATCGTCATTGTGTCTATACTGTTAGATTGCTCTGGACATTATCAATTTGTTGTTGAACATATTTTATAAATATTAGTTGTGTTATATGATACTATTTATACTGATTGTGTCAGGTTTAGAGGGTCATTGTGTCAACCAAGCATGATTGTGTCAAATTCTATCTTTGTGTCATCTATTTGTGAAGGTTCATTGTGTCATGTTTGGGGATTCATTGTGTCATGAAAGCTGCTTATAATGTGTCTTTTGTGAAGGTTCATTGTGTCATGAAAGCTGCTTATAATGTGTCTTTTGTAAAGGTTCATTGTGTCATGATTGGGGATTCATTATGTCTTTTATGTTGTTGTGTCTTTTTATGATTTGTTGTTTTTATTCATATAGATGCTGAAAATTACAAAGATGTTGGCCAACAATGTGTATCCCCAGGTTCTGGAAGAGTATCTTATATACCTTTTGCAAGGAGTTCAATTAAACCTGTTGTAGGAATGGAGTTTGTTTCTATTGAGCATGCGTTTGCATTTTACCAAAGGTATGCTCTTTCTTGTGGTTTTGAAGCTAGGAAGCATACAGAATATTTGCAAGCTGGTAAAGTACTTTTGAAGTATTTTGTTTGTTCGAAGCAAGGGTTTAAAAGGGGAAAAGTATTTGATTCTTCAAATGATGAGGACGATAAATGTAAGTGGAAGCGTAGTAAACCATCTAAGAGAGTTGGGTGTGAAGCAATTCTTAAGCTACGTTTAGTTAATAGTAAATACTGTGTTTATTATTTCAAGGAAGAGCACAACCACTTGTTGGTTGATCAAGATGATGTGCATCTTTTACCTGCTGCTAGAAAGGTTGATCATGTAAAAGAAGGTGCAATTCAAGCTTTGTCTAGTATAAATATTGGTCCCGTTCGAGCTTTTCATATATTGAGAACTTTGTGTGGTGGTTATGCGGAAGTCGGTGCGACGAAAAATGATTTCAAGAATTATAAGAGGGATTTAAATAAATATATTGGTGAATATGATGCTGATATGCTTGTTCAACCACAAAATCTCTTAATAGCATGCTATCTTGCACATCTACAAAACAATGAATGAGACAACATATCATATAACTTAGTAAAGGAAGTAAGTTTTTAATAGAAGAATTATGGTAGACACTAACTTTCAGAATGATCTTCAGGACTATCAATGATCAAAGGGTTTGACTTGTCATTTTTGAATTTACTGAAATACTTCTTTGATATTCTTTCACTTTTTCTTTTACGTCTTGGACCTTCACAAAGACACATTATTAGCAGTTTTCATGACACAATGAATCTCAAACTATGACACAATGAATCCCCAATCATGACACAATGAACCTTCACAAAGACATGACACAAATATAGTTTTTAACACAATCATGCTCGGTTGAAACCCCCCCAATCATGACACAATGGATCCCAAATCATGACACAATCATGCTCTTTTGAAAACCCCCAAGCATGTTTTCATGACACAATGAATCCCCAAAGCATGACACAATGAATCCCTAATCATGACACAATGAACCTTCACAAAGACATTGTTAGCATGAATCATGACACAATGAATCTCAAACTATGACACAATGAATCCCCAATCATGACACAATGAACCTTCACAAAGACATGACACAAATATAGTTTTTGACACAATCATGCTCGGTTGAAACCCCCCAATCATGACACAATGGATCCCAAATCATGACACATCATGCTCTTTTGAAACCCCCCAAGCATGTTTTCATGACACAATGAATCCCCAAAGCATGACACAATGAATCCCTAATCATGACACAATGACCCTTGACAAAGACATTGTTAGCATGAATCATGACACAATGAATCCCCAAACCATGACACAATGAATCCGCAATCATGAAACAATGAGCTTTCACAAAGACATTATTAGCAGGAATCCCCAAAGCATGACACAATGAATCCCTAATCATGACACAATGAATCCCTAATCATGACACAATGAACCTTCACAAAGACATTGTTAGCATGAATCATGACACAATGAATCCCCAAACCATGACACAATGAATCCCCAATCATGAAACAATGAGCTTTCACAAAGACATTATTAGCAGAAATCGTGACACAATGAATCCCCAAAAGCATGACACAATGAATCCCTAATCATGACACAATGAACTTTCACAAAGACATTATTAGCAGGAATCATGACACAATGAATCCCCAATCATAAAACAATGAGCTTTCACAAAGACATTATTAGCAGGAATCATGACACAATGAATCCCCAAACCATGACGCAATGAATCCCCAATCATGACACAATGAACTTTCACAAAGACATTATTAGCAGAAATCGTGACACAATGAAACCCCAAACCATGACACAATGAACTTTCACAAAGACATTATTAGCAGGAATCGTGACACAATGAATCCCCAAACCATGACACAATGAATCCCCAATCATGAAACAATGAACTTTCACAAAGACATTATTAGCAGAAATCGTGAGACAATGAATCCCAAAAGCATGACACAATGAATCCCTAATCATGACACAATGAACTTTCACAAAGACATTATTAGCAGGAATCATGACACAATGAATCCCCAATCATGAAACAATGAGCTTTCACAAAGACATTATTAGCAGGAATCATGACACAATGAATCCCCAAACCATGACACAATGAATCCCCAATCATGAAACAATGAACTTTCACAAAGACATTATTAGCAGAAATCGTGACACAATGAAACCCCAAACCATGACACAATGAACTTTCACAAAGACATTATTAGCAGGAATCGTGACACAATGAATCCCCAAACCATGACACAATGAATCCCCAATCATGAAACAATGAACTTTCACAAAGACATTATTAGCAGAAATCGTGACACAATGAAACCCCAAACCATGACACAATGAACTTTCACAAAGACATTATTACCATGACACAATGAACATTCACAAAAGACACATTATAAGCAGATTTCATGACACAATGAATCCCCAAACCATGACACAATGAAGCTTTGCAAAGACATGACACAATGATAGATTTTTGACACAATAATGCTCGGTTGAAATTTCACAATGAAACCCCTAAATCATGACACAATGCATAGTTATATTTGACACAATAATGCTTGATTAGGTTTTACCTGTTTGTTCTTGCTCTTCGATTGGACTTATTCGTAGTGTTTGTGAGTTTATGCTTGTGGTTCTGGAGGTTTCCGAATGTTCATTAGACACTGAAGACTTTTTCGACTGTACGGGATCCATGTTTACGTTTGATGATTTCGTCGGAGATGGTTTTCGAGGAAAAGACGATGATGGAAGTTTTCGTCGAAGACGGTTTTGAATAGACTTTGAAAACGTTTTCGTCGGAGACGGTTTATTGTCAAATTACATTTTTACCCCTCCGCCTGTTAGCAGTTTTCCATTTATTTACAAGTTTGCCACCGCGTTTTTTTGAACCATTGATCTATTTTAAGTAGCTGATCCAACGGCCAGAACCACTTCTCACACTTTTTAGAAATTATAGGATTTGTAGCATATCTCAACTCTATATACTAATTATTTGTATGCATTGTAAGTTGTATTATGTGCTGTATGGGATGTACCCATTTTTATAAATCTTTAACCTTTTAAATTTAACCCAATATTGTTACATATTTTATAATTTAGCCTCAATATTCTTTTTACTTTCAATTTTGGTCCTCTATACTTTTTAAATTTTACAAATTTTTCATTAAACGTTTCGGTCTAAATTTTACGATTTAACACGTCGCAACGTGCGTGTGTGGTTCAATATTTTTTCACTTATTTTTCCTAGTTTAATGGTCACGTCATAACGTGCTGGTCCTAGATCAATATACTTATTGTTTTATGTTTTGCTTGCGTAAGTGTATGGTTCAATGTTGTTATGTTTATTTTTCATTCGATTTATTTTTTCGTTTTATTGGTTTCTTTAGTGTTGGTGATCACTGACGGTGGTGTGCCGTTAATATTACTTGGCATGGTTTTACGCCTCCGTTTGTAACACGAGTGAGCTTAATACACTTCTAGTATATAACATAATAAAACAATATATTTGTAGACTACATTTATCAAATCTATATGTTACAACACCAATAAAATTTGTTATATTTGTAACAATAGGGGGTGTAATGCCAATAATCAGAAGCATAAGGGCTGATGCGTGAAGGACGGCTTTAGGTGGTCGTTGTGGAGGCGCTGGTGGTGGAGTGTGGAGCCTACGTTATCATTTAATATCTTTTTAGTGACACTGACATGGTTATAAGTTACTTAATGATTATTTTAATACATAACGAATAATCTATTATATAATCGTGTATTGGAGTTTTGTATATATGTTCTATAGATCAAATTATCAGATATATTAATAAACGGAATTAGGTCCTAAAACATTAATCTATTAGATAATAGATAAGTATAAGAATTATATATTTGATTATTGTTAAAATATATAATATCAAAATTGATTTTAAAATTCATTCAAGTAAATAACTAAAACTGTTTTATGTAAACTTAAATATAATTAATTTACTAGTTTAATATAGTTATAACATTAGTTTAAAAAACCGTATTTATTGACCAATTCTTGGGTGCTTTTCTTGGAACAAAAAAAACCTTTGTCACATTAATGTTGGACCAATTCTTGTGTGCTTCTCTTGGAGCGCAAAAGAAAACCTTTGTCACATGAATGTTGGCTTCATTTGTTGCATGCAATTAAGTTTAAAGAGCCTTAGACCCCCATCAGCTCTTTCTCCCATGGATACAATTTGACACATTAAATTTAAGAATAGTTTTTACAGATTCAAAGTATCATGATATCTAACATAAGGTCCGCAGTATAATCTAGCAGAATATCAAATGCATTTTTAGTTATGATCTCAACTATGATTTGAAACTCGCAACTTTAGTGTGAATATCCAAACTTTACATCATTTTATGTTATTTTTTTCACTAACTAAGAGTGTTTAGGGTTCACTTCAGAAAATGATTTTTCTCTTTTATTGACCATAAAAATAACAACATGCTCCTATATTTGTGATCTAATCCCCTTTCACGAGTAGTTAAGCAAAATCCTCACAAGAAGACTACTAAGCTACAAACAGAGGGCTTACGGTCGATGTGACAAATCAACTGATGCCATCGAAGAACTGTATATTTGACAACCTAACTGATTGAAAACTTTTTCAAACTAACACAAGGTCTACACACCTTCGATTTGAAGATATATGCCAAACATGCATGGTTAAGATGAATTGAATCCCAAAAGAAAATATCACTCTTGAATTTATTTGTGAAAGTCCGAATAACGATGTGCTATAAACAACCAATTTTTTTTTTCTTTAAAAGACTCACGTTTCATGAAAGGGAGGTAAATAAAATAGAAAAAAATCAACCTTAAGAAGACAAGAAACATATTTTCCTATTAAATCTAGGTAAAAAAGATTGGTTAATCAAATGAAGCAGTGGCCTAATGTTTTGTGAAAGTATATGAAGTCTATTTTCTTTTTGTAAGTAGCTAATAAAATCATGAGTTAAGTTCAATTTTACTCACTGAGTTTTGTTAAAAATTACAATTTTCCTTCAAAAAATTACAATTTTCCTCAAAAAAATTAAAAATATCAATTTACCTTCAAAAGTTTCATAAGTTATTTCAATTTCAGTTCAAAAGTTTTATTAATTGTTTCAACTTTTTCAAAAATAATAAAACTTTTGGAGTGAAATTGAAACAATATATGAAACTTTTGAAGGTAAATTGATGTTTTTAATTTTTTTTAAGAAAAATGGTTACTTTACTCAAACCTTAAATATAAATTTAATACTTTAAAATCATTAATGGTAAGTTTTTTAGTATTCTTAGAGAGATTGTGAGGTGAAGGAAAAAAATAGTGTTACGAATGAGAGAATATTATGCAAAGTTCATCCTCAAATATGATACTTTCTAACCTCGTAAGGAGTTTTTAACCAAAATAGTGTCGTTAGAAATTTTATTTACTTAAAATGTGTTGTTGAAAAATAATTTACCAAACTAGTGTATTTTTTATTTTTTTTGTTTTCTCTCTTATTTTCATTGGATACTTTTAACATGACTTTTTAAATGTTTTTTTTTCAATTTTTTCATTTATAATTTTAGAAATATTGTTTAAATATGAATGTTTTTAGCTTTTCAGGAAAAAATTTTTATTTCTTTTGAAAAGTTTATAAAAACGATTTTTGAAATTTATAGTTTGATATTAAAATAGAAAAGTCTATTATTTCCTTTTAGGAAACAAATATTATTATTGTGCATTGTTTTTCTTTTTAGTTTGGATTAAATCTAATTATTTAATAATTTATAATTGTAATTTACTATCTAAAGTATATTTAAATATATAACTTTTTTGGCTAACCTCTGATAAAAATTTTAATTAACAAGTAAAAACTAAGTTTTATTAAGTTTTCCATTGATATTACATACTAAAGATTTCACACATTAACAATAAAATATATATGAATTATAAAAAACTAATTATGTCTTTATATATTTAAGAACGTAAAATTATATATACCAAAGAACGTAAATGAAGTTTTCTTTATCATGATAAATATAGTTATTACTTTGTTTAAGAGAAAATGCATTTGTTAGAAATATTTTACAAATAATACGATTAATCATTCTAAAACAAGTTAAGAAAATATAAAAATATTTTCATTTAAAGCTTACGGAAAAAAATGGTATTAAATCAATCTAGTCCATTATAGTTAAAGAAAGGTAAAGAATTTAAAAAAAATTTAAATGGAATGATTAAACATTGAAAAAATTTTTTATATAACACTTTTTGAAAGAGATAAATATATTTTTGAAAAACTATATTAAAGTTTATTTTAAGAACATTTCTAAAAGTTTAAACAAATCATTAAAAAGCATTTATGAAAATTTATTATATAGGAGAGAGAAATAAAAATATATAAAAACATTATTTTAATAAATATTTTTTAAACTACACTATTTTAATAAATAAATTTTCTATCTACTCTTTTTTGGAAAAAAACTCCCTTGTAAGTGGGAGGGAGGAAAAAAAGAAAGGAGAGAGAAAAACATCTTTCTATTTTAATAAAAGGGTATCTTGGTATGACACGTGTCAACACCACAATCATCCTCATTATAATTTTCCCGCCCCTCTCTCCTATTAAATAATTATCCTAATTACTAATAATATTATCTAATATTTTTTAAATTTAATAAATTAAAAAATAGATCTATTTATCAATGTTATTTCTAAATAAATAAAGTTTTTATAAAATAAAAAAATTTTAAAGCATAAAACTTTTTTTTAAAATACGAAATATTTTAAATTGGTATTTTTAAAAAGTAAAGAAATCAATTTTTTTAAAAACAAAAATATTTAAATTTGGGAGTTATAATAAGGAAAATTTTAAAAATAACATTTTTATTCGGTTTGTTTTAAACAAAATGTTTACTTCTTTCTTGAAAAAAATTTAATAACAAATTTTTAAAAATTTGATATAACAGTTTTATTACTTATAGTCATTTCTCATATATAATTTCAGTCATATTATATTTTAAAATATTATTTTATAACTAATAAATTTTATTATATTAGTACTTTATTGATTCAACCCGTGTAACATACAGGTTTACTAAAGCTAGTAATAAATATTTCATCATAGAAGCGAGTAGTAGAGAGAAAATATGGGGGTAATGCCACCAAACTCATGTTTTTAATACCTTACTGGTCGTTAAAACATTAACGCTATGTTTTCGAGTTTACTTAATAATAGAAAAAAATAAAATATATATTTTTTCTTTTCTTTTATTTTCTTTTCTTTTCAATTCTTTTGCTTTTTTTTCTCTCCATATCTCTTCGATTTGGAAGTATCGATTAAGTAAACACAGAAACATAACTTTTTAACTTTAATTTCATTTACTTTCATTAAAAAAACTCTGAACTACAACTGTTTTTTTCATTAATTCTTATTTCTTTATTATTTTCTCATTAAATGGCGGTGGTGCAAGAGGCTGACGGTGGTGGTGGCTGTGTTGTGGTGGTGGCTTCTAGGGTTTTATTTGGGGAGAGAATTAGAGAGAGAATGTGTGAGTGAGAGATATATATTTGTATTAAGAAAGTTTAAGAAATTATAATATCAGCCCCTATTAGTAAAATGTCTAAAATGCCCTTATAATTAACAGACTTATTTAACGATGTTAGTAAGTTGGAATAAATTGAAACGAATTGCAAACCACAGGGAGCAAAATTGCGATTTTGAAACGTTTGAAGGAAAACCGTTATTTCGACCAAAACACATGGTGCAAAAGCGAAGTTTACTCAAAATTAAGACGTAGAAAAGTTGGTCATGGGTGATAGCTTTTTCGTTGTTATATCTGTAATTCACCAATAGATGACCATCATAGGAGTTAGAGATGGATTTTGGATTTAATATATAACTAGAAATTGATGTCGCGCGTTGCGGCGGCCTACCTTTTATTTGTGTTCGTTGTGTTATTTGACAAAAGTCTCGTTATACGATAAATAAAGAAGATCAAAGAGACCGTGCGTTGATATATTTTTGTGCACTTACTTATTATAACAAATGCATTAACACAACACGTGCAACCAAAAACAACAATCTACGCTTATACGTTAACGTAGGCTCAGAATTGCTAGCCGCTGTGGCTGCAAATCATAACTGTCACGTCAAAACAACGAACATGCAATATTTTTTGAGTCATCATAGCCTATAATATTCTCAACAAAAAATGAAACCAAACAAAAAGAACGCTACAGCTACTTTATTCAAACTGTATTTCAAATCTTTCAAATGTGTTAAAAACCATCATCATCATCAAGCCAAACATCTCTCAGATGAGATAAGTTTCATCATCACCGAGTCAAATTCTCTCACATGAGTTAGACCTCATCATCATCGAGCCAAACAACAACCCAAAAACAAAAGGTTTTAACAGCCTTACATTACTAAGCAAACTAAGCACAGACAATAACCCGATCTAGGGTTTTGACAGAAAATCAACAATGGCTAGTTAAAAAGACAACTAAATCGATGTCGATAACATGATCCAGTCTCAGACCATGTCGGCCTAGTCATCATCGACTGAAGATATTAAGACCCAAAGTACACCGACCTCTAAATCGAATGGCCGTAGAGCCTATGCTACCAAGGCACAACCTTTACGGTCGTTGCTAAAAAAGGCTCGGAAGGCGACCACCGACAACGATAGGCGGCGGTCGGCAACGATACGTGGCGGCCGGTAACGATAGGCCACCAGACAGTCTCAGGCTAGCCATCATCGACATATGGCAAAGAACACCCTAATAAAGCAACGATTGGAGATAATCGAAGAGATAGAGGCAGGGAGGCACCAGACGTCACGAGCGCAAGGTCGGACGGCCGTTCAATGTTGATCCGCCGAAACAAAGGCGGCCGGAAACGACCGCTCATCTGCCACCACCGCCTCTCTCTCTACTTTCTCTCGTAGAAATGGAAACGGGGAGCATCGGTGTCGCGATCTAAGGGCCGACGTTGATCCGTCCGCGACAAAGGCGGCCGGAAATGACCACCCACCTGCCGCCACCGCCTCTCTCTCTCTACTTTCTCTCTCCAAATTCACCTCCACCCACCTGCCGCCACAACCAGCACCATCCACATTCACCTCCACCGTCGCATCTCCTTCTGCAAATAATGGGTCTCATCACCGGTCGGAGGTCCGACTTCCGTTGAGGTCCGATTTGATTTCTCCCACAAAAACACACACACACACACACACCAGGAGACCACAACCACCACCATCCACATTCACCTCCACCGTCGCATCTCCTCCTGCAAATAATGTTAAACGCGGCAACGCGCGGCGACGCGCGACGCCGAAACCTAGTTTAATGTTAAAGACCCCCCATTTGCTACTTTTCCTCCTCTTGTTGGGAAACTACTTCGATCTTTGCAACTCTCTCTCGATCTTTTCCCTAATTTATTATTATTATTTTCTCTCAAGTTTCACCCAACAAACCCACACCATTTTGTCTTTCTTTTCTCCAAAACCCCTCTTCTTCGCTCATCTTTCTTTGAAAAGACTCTTTCCTCAAACAATCAGCTTTCTGATCATTCAATTAATCGATTCCTTGGTTCTTTGTTTGTTTACTGGTATAAAGATAAAGATAATCTGAGAAAGATGAAGTCTTTTTGATCATCATCTCTCTCAACAACTGTTGCAAGATCTATCGTCGGCGTCGAATTCGTTCACGCTGCCACGAACCAATTCAAGATTGATGAGATTTTGCTCCCGAATCAAGATGTTCACCCCTGTTTCAAGATGTTCTTTGCGTTTGACAAGACGGTGAGCTTCGCCGGGCACCACCAGCCTATCGCCGCCGTGCAGGTGACGGAGATCGGAGGTGGGGTTTTCATTGGGTGTACGGTGAATCACGCGGTGGTTGATGGGACGTCGTTTTGGAACTTCTTTAACACGTTCGCTGAGATCTCGAAAGGGGTTGTGAAAGTGACGAATTCGCCGGATTTCAGTAGGGATAATGTGTTTATTTCGCCGGTGGTGCTGCCGCTGCCCGCCGGAGGTCCGACGACGACATTCGCCGGCGATGAGCCGTTGAGAGAGAGGATTATTCACTTCAGCAGAGATGCGATCTTGAAGATGAAGTTCAGAAAAAAAAAAAACCATCGACACCACCGACCAATGTCTTTAATATATATATATAATAACTTTACAGATGGCACTATCAACGGACTATCATTTTTTATTTTAGTATTTTATTTAAACATATTATTTTTATATGAGAATTTCTAGACCACCTTTGATAGATTGTAATTTCGAGAACATTAGTTCTGCGTTTACATGCATTGGGACTTACTCCTAACAACGAGACAATCATTTCAACCTAATTAGTTGTACCCGTATCAAAAAGGGTCACACCCCTTGACAAAGTATTTAAATTCTGAGATCCATTAATTTAACAAGCTCGCTAACAATGATCTGGAATATTAACTCCTCCTAGAGACTACAACCAAACAATAATCTACTTTTTTTTTTATGCATCTCAGAATAATTACTTCTAGTTTTTTTTTCATTCTAACTTGAATTTTTTAGTAAAATATATTTGTCAAGTTACATCAAAATAGAAAGTAGACGGGCAACAAGCTGCGCCGCCACCCCTTTCTGAATTGCAAATCCTAACCTTCCAAAAACAAATCCTTGCCTCCCCGGAGTTGAGCAATGGTTGTCTATGACCCGTTGGACCCTGGTCAAAAAAGTTGATAGCTTCTGGCGCTAGGGAGCCAAATGTATCAAAGGCAAAGGGAACAAAGACGTGCTGGTTCTCTACGCAAGCTTTAGCATGTTTAGACACTTTCTTTGATTCTGCCTTTCAAATAATCTACTATATTTGAAATTAAGGGATGTTGCCATTTTTAGGTTTGATGGATTGCAGCTACCACATTTGGCTATTTATAGAAAGCTGTATACATCAACAATTGGCCTTGGTTTCCATTTATAAATATATTTCACCGCCATCTTAATTTCCAAGGTAAAGCCCATTGGTGAAGTAAAAACGACAAACACCTAAGAAGCAGGAATTTGATTAGAAGTCTAATCCACAAATATACCGATAGATATTCCATTTATAATACTTTCAAACAGGTTAGTGAATATTATGAATTATTATCATAACAAGTGAATAAACTTTTTGTCAAACTTATAGATAAGTTTACTATACTACTTATATATCAAATAGTTTTATTTGTCTACCAAAATGATTGATATTTGTAGTGTAAATTCCACCTCAATAAAAATGAGAAAATACATCTCTTGTATACACTTTCGTAAATTATACACTTCTCTTCTTTTCCCTCTTGCAATTCTCTATAAAGTTCTTAAGATTCAACATTAATATTGTGTTAATTATAGTTATATTATAACACGTTATTAGCACGAGAGCTCTTATAATTTAATTAAGAAGATCAATAAAGCCTAAAGTCATCCATTAATCAAGCTAAGTACTTTATTAGTATTAATCTATAATATATTATATTAAGAAGATAACTAAGATAAATAAAGTAATCATAAAAAAGATCTTATTATGGACAACTTGATAACCATGCGACTACTAACAAATTAACTTCTATTTATGCATGCGCATCTAACTTTTGATTATACAATTAACCTTTTGTTTTATGTTAACTAACTTTTACTAATGCATCTAACTTTTAATTATGCAACTAACATTTACTTATGTAACTAACATTTACTTATGCATCTCACTTTTACTTAATTTTTAATTATACAACTAATATTTTCTTTTATGTCAACTAACTTTTATACAACTAATGTTTTAATTATGTTTATTAACATTTATTTGTAACAACATCTTATTCTTATTTCAACTTTTCATTCTTATTATCTCCTGTTTCTATAAACTAAATTCATCTTTTATAACATAATCTTAAAATTATCCATTTTATTTAAAAATTATTGTCGATACACATACATGACGGTAATATAGCCGTTATAAACGATTATATAGCCATCATAAACGATTACATAGCCGTTGCAAATGATTATAATTTAAACTAAAATTGACCACTATCAATTTACTTTTGTTTACAATAAACAGACTACCTTTTTCTCAAGTTTATTAAGGTAATTTTTCAAAGATGATCCACTTAGTTTTTATAAATGCAATCATAATGCTTATTTTAATTCTTATCCCCATTGTTTAATTACCACCTGAAAAATTTAAACTATTCTTACTTTTGTATTTGTTTATAGTTTAACCGCTCTATTGTATCATAATGTTTATTAATATATAAGGATTCTAATAATTATCTTACTATTTGTTTAATTCTTGTTTAACAAACAAAAATGTCAAACATTGTGAAAATCAAATTCCCGGCTCTTAATATCATGGAGAAAGTTGTATACCGTGGGTAGCTCATGTAAAAAGACATTTTAAATCCATGGGTGTCTTAGAAACTATACAAGAGGCAAATGCTTGATCGGAACAAGACAAAGTGAAAGCTGATATGTTTTTTCATAAGAACATTGATGAAATGTTACAGCTTGAATACTCGAATTGTGATGATCTATATAATCTATGAAAAGACTTACAAAGTAAATTTGATCATCGAAAGCAAGTTTTACTTCCTACTGCTAGAGATGAATGGAACAAACTAAGGTTCCAAGAATTTACAAAGTAAATAAGTACGTCTCTGCTGTATTCAATATATGCTCAATGCTTCGATTTTGTGGGCATATAATTACTAAGGAAGATATGTTGGAAAAAACTCTTTCCATATTTCATGCATCAAATATGAGTTTGTAAAACCAATACAGATTGCTAAACTTTATAAAATTTTCTGATCTAACTTCATATGTCATTGCAACGGAGAAAAACAACGAGCTATTAATGAAAAATCATCAACCTCATCTCATAGGTTCACTAACAATTCCAAAAGTAAATGGTGTCAATAGTAATGATAACAAAAACTCTTGACGTAGATGGGAACAAGGTCGCGGGCTAAATCTTATATGCCAGCTGTAAATGCTCTAGCTTAAGTTAAAATTCCAAAGAAGGAAATAGATAAAAATATGACTCATGGATTTCAGAAACAATTGAAACGTGGAAGAAAAATTGGATCTAAAGATAAAAATCCTAGAAAAAGAAAAATACTTGAAAAGGAGATTGACGTTAAAAAATAATGCTAATAAAACACTAAGCGTCCAAACTTTCATTGAGAAAGAAGTGAACAATGAGATTTCAATCAAGTATGGTCAAATACATATATTATGGAACTGAGATGAAATGGATAACATTGATGAAATATTCTTTTATTGTGTATCGAGTGATATTATGAGCGGAGACGATACTCCTAAACCAAAATCTGTTAATGATTGTCAAAATCGACATGACTGGGATAAATGGAAAGATACCATGTAAGCTTAACTAAATTCACTTAACAAATGAAAAGTTTTTGGACCCATTATCATAACACCTATGGGTGTAATGCATGTTGGGTATAAATAAGTATTTGTACGAAAATGAATTGAGAAAAATAAAATTATAAGATATAAAGCTAGACTAGATGCTCAAGGTTTTTATCAAAGGCCAAGAATTGGATATGAGGAAACATATTCCCCAGTTATGGATGCAGACCTTTAGATATTTAATTAACTTAGTAGTATACAAAAATTAGAGATGTGTCTTATGAATTGAGAAAAATAAAATTATAAGATATAAAGCTAGAGATGTGTCTTATGGATGTTCTTACATCTTACTTGTATGAATCACTAGATAGTGACATCTATATAAAATTCTTGAAGGTTTTAAACTTCCTGAAACATTAAGCTCAAAGCCTAAGAAAATGTATTCTATCAAATTATAAAGATCCTTTTATGGACTGAAACAATATGTAAGGATGTGATATAATCGTTTTGAGTGATTATTTGACAAGTAATGATTTACAAATAACCTTATTTATCCATGCTTTTTCATTAAGAAGACAACATCAGAATATGTGATTATAGTTGTGTATGTTGATGATGTAAATATAATTAGGAGACAAAAGGAAATTAATGAGGCAATTGCTCTTTTAAAGAAATAATTTGAAATAAAAGACCTTGTAAAAACCAAATATTGTCTTGGTTTGTAGATTGAGCTTATGCATAATGAAGTACTTGTACACCAGTCAACTTACACTAAGGAACTCTTAAAGCATTTCAATATGGACAAAGTAAAACCTTTAAGCACCCCGATGGTAGTTAGATCACACAATGTTTCCAATGATCCATTTCGCCCCTGCGAAGATAATAAAGAGGTTCTTGGTCCAGAGATACCATGCCTAAATGCAATTAGAGCTCTTATGTATCTTACTAACGTACGAGACCTAACATTTCTTTTGTAGTTAATTTGTTAGCAAGATTAAGTTCAACCCCTACTAAAAGGCACTAGAATGGGATGAAACATATATTTTGATATCTTCGAGGTACTATTGATTTAGGCTTCATGTATCCTAATAATTCAAATTAAGGTTGGTTAGCAGATGCAGGTTATTTTTGTGATCCTCAAAATGCAAATTCTTAAACTGGATATGTATTTAAGAATGGAGGAACTATGATTTCTTGGCTTTCTCAGAAACAAACACTTGTTGCAACATCCTCAAATCATGCTAAAGTCATTGCACTACATAAAGCATTAAGAGAATGTGTATGTTTATGTTGGTCCCCAAACAATTAGAATCAATTAATTTGCAAAGACTTTTGGATCAGACACATAAAATATGGATGAATAATGATGAACACCTCAAGAACACTATGAAAACTCTTGTTTAATCTTTAATGATTTGAATCTGATATTACAAAGTGAAAACCCTCAAATCTAGCTCTTGCAAGCTTATTAGAAACCCTAATTACCATTTAACTCTTTATAGTGAATATATGTAAGGCCCCGTTCCCGGGCACCTCACAGTTGGTCATTCATCGCGCATAAAACACACAATTATTTAAAACATCGCAGTCGAATAACTTTTCATTCAATTTAAATGCTTTTGCAAGTTAATACAATATTCATTACAAAACATCGTTTGTTTGCATTACAATGCAAAAACATTATACAAAAGAATGCCATCCAAATGAGCCGAGTAGCCGCCACGTGCCATCCCTAGCAACATTACCTGCCAATTGGAAACACATAAAAAAGTCAGTGTTACTGAGTGAGTTCTAGTTTTATAATAAAACATACTTTTCTTTTGATTAAAACCGTATTTTACATTCTTACGCGATCAAGCATCATACGTACACATAGATAATATCATTATTATCTTTATCTTTCGTTCGTTAACTTTCGTTCATTCAACGTACATCATTACCATTCATATTCGTTACTTTCATTCATATTCATTCATAAATTCTTACTTTCATTCGTACGTTCATTACTTTCGATGACATGTACAATACCCCGAACATTGTGCACGAAGCTGGTTACTAGGCCTGAGGTCTTTCATAGACCTCGAACCTTGTGCACGAAGCTGACTCCAGTACCTAGGGCAAGTACATTCACCACTTATCTTTTCTCTTTCATTCCGGATCAATGCCATGTGCTATACCCCGAACCTTGTACACGAAGCTGGTTACTGGGCCTGAGGTCCTTCATAGACCTCGAACATTGTGCACGAAGCTGACTCCAGTACCTAGGGAAAGCGGCAAGGTCCTATACATATGGTCAATCACAAGGATTGGACCCCAGTGTGCATCCTTCTAGGGTAGCTAACCCGTACACAGTTAAGCTAAGACCCTTCATTAGGTGTGAACCTCCATACATTTGCTTGCAAGCCTTTCTTACATTCATTCATTCGTTAATGCATGCATTCATTTATCATGTTCCTCTTTCATTATCTTCCACTTTATGTTACATAATACTTTCGTTTCATTCATTAACTTAACACGTAAAGTCACGGGAAAGATAAACACACATCATAGTAAGGAACATCAACATACACAGTAGCATCATAATACAGGGCATCATCATATATACATAACATACATCATGCATAAACATGCAACATCATCATGCCCAACATACCCTTTAAGACCCCAATAATTATCTTACTTGTATGGGAACTTCCACGTCAAAACTTACATCTGCACTTTCCCCCGAAAGCCAGAAATTAAACTACGCTTTTCCTCGGGTACACCAGCCCTATTTAGGCGTATGGGCACCCTTCAGTCGCATGGCCTCCAGGAGACTGAACATAATGGGAATGGACCAATGCGGATGAACACCAATACGGATGAACACCCCAATTGTGCGAATGGACCTCATGCGGATGAACACCAATGCGGATGGACACTTATGCGAATAGGCTCTCAGTCGCATGACTCCCCATGCGACTGGCCCCCAATCACGCGAATGAATCTCAATCATGCGAATGAATCTCAATCGTGCGAATGAACCCCAATCGCACCTCATTTGGCCGTATGGCCTTCATTCGGTCGCCTAGCCCTAGCTGATGCAGAATGCAGTTCATCCCGAACCCAATCTGCCATTTTCGACCTCTAAGCTCATCCAAACCCATTCTAAGCCCAAATCAACCATCCTAAACCTTAGGAATGCATACCACAACACCATTCAAGCATACACAAGCCCGGAAACAAACTCCAAACTCATCGCACGCAAACACATACAAATAGGTCAAACACGCACACACACACATAAAACGGGTTTCAGATGTGTTCCAACCATAAAATCATTCAAAAACGTGTAAAGAGGGGTCCTAGAACTCACACGAACAACACCAAGAAGTAGAGCTTCGATTTGACCCGCTACACGATGATTTTCGCGATCGAATCCACCCGAACCAACTTTTTTCTCCTTTTTCTCCCTCTCTTCTCTCTTTGGCTGAATTTTGTGTGTGTCGGGAGAGGATAAGGGCTGCCATCTTCCTTCAAATACCTCCACTCACCCAGCTTTCTCTCATTGGCAAGTTTGGTCCCCCTACTTTGGACTTTATTTCTTTTTCTTCTTTCGTTGGCTTCAAAGAAAATATCTGGGTGTTACAAGTCCACCCCCTTATATAGGTTTCGTCCCCGAAACCTGTTATTCCTAGAACAAACGTGGGTAATGATGTCTCATTTCTTCTTCGGTCTCCCACGTTGACTCGGATATTTTCCTGTGCTTCCACTGTACGCGCACAAGAGGAACCACTTTATTTCTCATCCTCTTCTCTTTTCGATCGATGATTGCCACTGGTTGCTCCACATAATTGAGCCATTCGTCTATTTTGATATCCTACAGTGGAACAATCATATCTTCATCTACCAAGAACTTCCTTAGATGAGATATGTGGAATGTCGGGTGAATTCCACTTAACTTATCTGGTAACTCCAATCTATAGGCCACCTCTCCTACTCGAGCAATGGTTTGGAAAAGGCCTATGTATCTCGGGCTCAACTTGCCCCGCTTTCGGAAACGAATGATACCCATACAAGGTGAGACCTTCAACATAACCCGGTCACCCACCTGGAACTCAATCGGTCTGCGTCGTTTATCAGTATGCGACTTTTGTCTATCTTTGGCTGCCTTCATGAAGGCTTTAATCCTTTCAAGCTTTTCAATCATAGCCTCAATCACCTCAACGCATCGTAACTCTTTATGACCAATATCACCCCAACAGACGGGTATTCTGCATCTCCTACCGTATAGCATCTCATAAGGAGGCATACCAATACTGTCATGATAACTGTTGTTATATGAGAACTCCACTAATGGTAAGTGGTCATCCCAACTTCCCCCAAAATCAATCACACATGCCCGAAGCATGTCTTCCAGTGTCTGAATTGTTCTTTCTGACTGACCATCCATCTGAGGATGATAAGCCGTGCTGATATGTAACCTCATCCCTATTGCGTCGTGGAACTTCTTCCAAATTTAGATGTAAACTGGGTGTCACGATCGGACACAATTGACACCAGCACACCATGACGAGTCACAATCTCCTTAATGAAAAGATCTGCCAACCTCTCGGATGAATATGTCTCGCGGATCGGTAAAAAAGTGAGCACTCTTCGTCAGACGATCAACAATCACCATATATCATTATACCCTTTTAGGGTATGCGGTAGCTTTGTAATGAAATCCATAGTGACATGCTCCCACTTCCATTTATGTATATCCAAAGGTTGGATCTTCCCATATGGCTTTTGATGCTCGGCCTTCACTTGCAAGCAAGTAAGGAACTTACTCACATACTCAACTACGTCACGCTTTGTTAGGTCTAGATTGTATAGGACTAGATCAATTTTGTATAGGCTTAGTACTTGAAAATCAAGTCTTGTAATTAACATTTGTAACAGTCAAAATATATATATATGTGATTTGAATCTATAGGTTAACCCCATATATGTATGTGTGTTGATTTGTGCTTTGACAGGAGAAACAATATTCTTGGGATGGATTTGATAAAACTGACCAAGTGTAGGAAACATCTACGGATGAACAATTTTGTTAATCCGTAGATATGTTTCATACAAGACCAAATGACCAAGTGTAAGTTCCTACGGATGATCAAGTTCCATGAAGTGAAGACTCCTACGGAAGGAGATTATCTACGGAAGAACAACATTCCTACGGAAAAGCAAATCATCTACGGAAGAACAAAGATCTGCGGAAGGCAAGACTCCTGCGGAAGACCATTATACTTGTGTGATTATCAATTCCAAGAAGTCAAACAAGTCAACAAGATCAACAACAAATCCCGAGAGATCCGGTGTTTCCTTAACCGACTCAAATCATCTATAAATATGAGTCCTAGGTTTCACATCTCGGAGAACACAATCAATCAATATTACGGCTGTCAAGTTACACCATTGTGCAACCCTAATCGCCGTCGCATCAACATCAACATTATTTGATACACTGTATTCGATTGTTTATAGTATTCATTATTATTCTTTTGTAATCATTACATTATAGTTAATGAAATACATTTGAATTATTATGATTTCGTGTTTACTGTTTCTGTGGTTGTGTTCATAATTAATCATTCAAACAATTAAACGTCAATTAATGATAATTCCGCGATCATTAAATTGATTTATTTTAATACTGATAATTCCTGAATTGCGATCCTTGGATTCACAGGTGGTATCAGAGCCATTGGTGCTCATTGATTAGATCAATTGATCTATCAGTATTAAAATTGTTTAATTGATTTTCAAACAATTAAATCAACGACTTGTCTTTCAGCAAGCATTCTCTTATTGCTTGTTTGATTTAGATCTATATTCAAATCCATTGAATACTAGATCTGCGTCTTTGATAGATTTGTAAATTCAAGCACTTAAATTTTAAATCTTGTTTTGCAGTTAAACATGAGTACTTTTGGAGGAGGATCTTATCAACCACCAAAGTTGGAAACAAAAGCTGATTTTAAATCCTGGAAGATCAAGTTCAGAAATCATGTGAACTACACTGATTCTGACTTGTGGGAGTCCATCACACAAGGTCCTTATATTCCACCCACTCTTGGGCCGGATTATAATGACAAAAACCAGCCAATCAGCACTAAGGACTTGCCACCTGATGATGTCAAGAAGGTTAAAGTCGATATTAAAGCATACAGCTTGCTTAGTATGGCTTTACCTGAAGAAATCTTGATCAGGTGCGAGAACTATAAAACAGCAAATTCCCTATGGAAGATACTTCACACTCTCTGTGAAGGGAGTGATGAAATCAGAAGCATAAGGAAAGACACCCTTAGATCACAGTATGAAACTTTTCATCATATTGAGGGTGAGTCAATTCCTCAGCAACTCCATAGATTCATGCAACTCGTCACTGAGATGAACATCTTGGAGTTAAAATACACAACTGAGGAACTGAACAAAAGATGCTCCATACTTTGCCTGAAAGTTGGAAGCAAACAGTCTCCATGTTCAAAAACACCATAGATCTGAAGACAACTGGTCTAGATACACTAGTTGCCAAGGTTGAAGCACTTGAACTGGATGAACAATCAAGAAACAAGAGTGTGAGAACTCATGTCTCACCTTATCACTTCAAGGAAACAAAGAATGCTGGAAGTGCATTTATTTCTAATAATGAAGATGATAACTCTTGTGCTTTGAGTGATGATGAAGAGGAAGTAAGTTTCTATGCATCCAAACCCACTAAGAAGTCATCTCAAAGCAAAACTCAAAAGGAAAAGGCTAAATCTCAGAGAAAAGAGAACAGCAAATCAGAACCAATAACTGTGATATTGGATTCTGAAGAACAAAAAGCAGCCTTTGCAGCTTTTAGTTCTAGCTTTCAAGCTTATCTTGGAAGTTCCCTTACAGCAGCAAACATCTGCCAGCAAGATTTGGAGGAACTCCCTCCTGATGTTGTAGAAGAGATGGATCTACAATGGCAGATGGCTATGATTGCCTTACAGAGCCAAGCAATATCTTCGAAGAAACAAAAATCTGGCAGCAGCTAGCAAAACATCGAAGATTGGAGTGGATAAGTCTAAAGTCAGATGTTATAAGTGCAATCTCTATGGTCACTTTTCTAGAGAATGCAACCAACAATCAACTCCACAGTATCAGCAGCAGCAGCAACAAAATCAGCAGCCAACCTCTCAAAGATCTCTGCATAGACAACCTCAGCTCACATCCCCACCAGCCACAAATACATCAGCAGGACCAAGTAACTCTAAAGAGACAGGGCTGATCATACTTCAGGATGGAACTTGTGACTGGAGTTTGTATGAGAAGGAAGTGATAGAGGAGAATCAAGCACTGATGGCACATATGGAAAACAAAGTTCCTCCAATGGCCAAAGAGGTAAAAGAGAGGTTATGTTCATCAACTTGTGTTGAGGAAGTTGAAAGATATAGAGTCCATGCTCAACAACTGGCTGATAAAGTAAAAGAAACTATGGTTTTAAATGAATCACACTTAAGAGAACAGAAACTATATCAAATCAAAATAAACTCTTTACAAAAAGATTTAGAAAAATATGTTTCTGAAAACTACAGCCTAAAAGCCCAAGTTGAGCATCTGACCACTTCCTTAACAAAATCCATGGCTGATCATGCATCTACTGAAGTGAAACTTCAGAAGTTTCAATTATCATCTCAGCAATATGAGAAGTTACTCAATTCTCATATTGAATCAAAGAACAGGTCAGGGTTGGGTTATAATGCAGTGGCACCACCTATTAATAATAACTACACACCTTTACCTGAAACAATGACTAACAACTTGTCAAATCATTTTGTGCAAAGCACCAACATTGACAAAAAGATAGTCAAATAAACAACAATAAAGCTGAGATGAGTGAAACTGAATCAACTGAATCAGAGTCAATTAAACATAATGAATCAGATTTTGATAACTATGATGACCTGGATGATTCTGATGAACATGATAATGTTCAACTGAACATTGGTAAGAATGTTCAAGTTGAACCTGGTCTTCCACGAGTCCTTGAAGAATCAAAGCTGCAATATCCGCCAAAGCAACGGAACATGCTGAAGACCATTTGTAAGAGGATTGCTGAACTTAATGAAGGATTACAAGAACTGCATCTTCCCAAGATCGACAGCTGCGGATCAAGCACAAAATCACCTTTGTCATCTGATAAAGGTAAGAAAATATTCAAACAAGAATCCTCGGAAAGAACAGACTGAGGAATCCGTAGACATCTGCGGAAAGCAAAAACTGCCAAGTCCGTAGATCATCTGCGGAAGACAAAGACTAATGATTCCGCAGAAAAACAACGGAAGAAAGATACTGATACTGTGGATGAGATAAAAAGGGAAAACATCAAACATGCTCACAAAAAGCTAAATGTCAAACAACAGAAGCCATCCACAAATAAACATGAAGAATTAACAGCTGATGAACCCAAGAAGAAATCAACTGATGGCTCAGCTAGTCAGAAAAAGACCAAAAAGAAGGCTGAAGAAGAAATTCTGAGAAATATTGCAAATGGTGTGATATGAAGAATCACAGCACTGATGAATGCTACTTCAGTAGTTACTGTTCCATTTGCAACATGAACAATCACATGACTGATGACTGCTTCTTCAACAAACATTGTGCCATATGTGACAAAAATAACCATTCCACTCAGGAATGTTATTTTAATAAGAAGAACAAGAAAAAGAGCAACAAGAAATCACAAGGTGCATCATCAGACTCAGATAGTGACAAAGAGACAAAGCCTGAGAAGGAAAAACAAAATTCAAAGAAAAGATCATCTGTTGCTGACAAGACTGTGAAGAAGAAAATGCCAACACAGGCTAAGACAACTCATAAAAAGGTGGATTTGTCTGATAAACAACCGGAAGCTGTTGATGATTTCTTTGACAACTTTGATAAAGGAACTCCTGTGTCCCAATCAAAACAGAAAGATAAAGAAACCTTCAAGACTACAGGATCTTCTTCAAAGTTAAGATACCAACCAAAACAAGCTAAGTTGAAGAAAGACTCGGATAAGCATGAAGACACTCAGAAACCCGAATCATCTTCAACAGAATCATCCTCACAAACATCAGATCAAAAAGAAACAACTAATACTGAAACTTCACGATTAATTCATGAAGGAGTAACTATTGTTGACACAACTGGCAAATCCAAGACAATTAAGCCTTGGGTTGTCAATTCTAATTAGTTTTCTTTTTGTGTGCAGGAACAATTATGGAGAGCTGACAACAAGTGGTATGTTGACAGTGGTTGTTCCAGACATATGACAGGCAACTGTGCACTTCTCCATGACTTCAAACATAAACATGCCTCTTATGTGGCATTTGGTGGGGATAAGAAGGGAGGTAAAATTGTTGGTGAAGGAATGGTAACTAATGGTGTTTTAACATTTGAAAAAGTAAATTACTGTGAAAATTTGCAGTATAATTTACTTAGTGTTTCCCAAATTTGTGATCAAAATTATTTAACACTATTTGATAACACTAACTGTTACATTCTTAAGCCGGTTTTACAGTTCCAGAAGACTGGATACTTCTTAAAGCATCAAGAAAAGGCAACACATATATATTGGATATGAACAACACAACACTCACAAATCATGAGACATGCCTGCTGTCCAAATCTTCCGAAGATGAATCTCAATTGTGGCATAGAAGGCTTGTCCATTCCAACATGAAGAACATGAATAAATTGGTGAAAAATGACTTAGTCATTGGATTACCAAAGAAAGAATTTCATTGTTCTAATCACTGTTCTTCATGTTATAAAGGAAAACAACACAGAGTGTCTCACAAATCCAAAACAATCAACACAAACACTACACCACTCAAATTGCTTCACATGGATCTCTTTGGTCCAACCAATGTGCTGAGCATTGGAAAAAGACAATATTGTTTGGTGATAGTTGATGATTTCACTAGATTTACATGGGTCTTTTTCTTAAAACATAAAAGTGAAACATCTGAAACATTAATGGACTTTGTAATCAAGATTGAGAATCAACTTGATTTAAAAGTTAAAATTTTTAGGAGTGACAATGGAACTGAATTTGTTAATGCTGATTGGATTCTTTTTGCAGGACTAAAGGAATAGCTAGACAATTCAGTGCCCAAGAACTCCACAACAAAATGGAGTGGCTGAAAGGCGAAATAGAACACTGATAGAAGCAGCCAGAACAATGCTAGCTGATTCTCAGCTGCCCATTACATTCTGGGCAGAAGCTGTGAATACAGCTGCAACGTTCAAAACAGAACTTTGATAGTCAAAGAACATAATAAAACACCTTACGAACTCTTATTTAAAAGAAAACCTTTTATAGGATATCTTAGAGCTTTTGGGTGTCATGTGTCTGTTTTAAATACTAAAGAACAATTGGGAAAATTTTCTGAAAAAGCCTATGATGGTTTCTTTGTTGGATATTCATCCACTTCTAAATCATACAGGGTGTACATTCCAGAACATAACATAGTTGAAGAAACTCCCAATGTTTCTTTTGATGAATCCATGTTTACTACCAATGTAAAAGGATCATCTTGGTTATTTGATATAGATGCATTAACAGAATCATTTAACACTGGTTATTTGATCAATGCAGGTGCTGCGGATACATGTTATCCTTTGTGCCACCAAGTGTGAATGAAGTGCCTTTAACAGCTGATCCACCAAGAGCACGTGTGCCACCTGAACCACAGCAAAGATCAAGTCAGCAGCATGAAGCTATTTCTGGAGAAGCTAACTCTTCATCCCCAGCACATGTAAATTCATCAGCAGATGTTTCCTCATCCGTAGATGTTACTACTGATGCTAGAAATGAAGAGGAGGCAGTCATCCAACCACCATTACCAGCTGACCAACATTGTTCATCCGTGGATGATGCAACTCCTACGGAAGTACAAAATACTGCTTCCGTAGAACTTCCTGCGGAAGAACAAAATACTGCTTCCGTAGAACTTCCTGCGGAAGAAGACAAAGCAGCCAATCAAACACCAGCTGATCCTAACGACCATGAGTCTTTTGATTATTTCATCGACTCAACTTCTCAGCTAACACCATCTGCTTCAATGGGCTTCTCAAACTTAGACTCCACAGTTCAAGTTGATGCTGTTTCAACAAGCAGAGTACACAAATCTCATCCAACAGACAACATCATTGGGGACCTGCATGCCAGAACCACAAGGAGCAAAGGAGGTGTGGCAAACATTTGTTTGTTCACCTGCTTTTTATCTCAAACAGTCCCTGCAAACATCACAGCTGCACTGAAAGACAACAGCTGGATTGAGGCCATGCAAGAAGAGTTGCAACAATTTAGAAAACAGAAAGTGTGGACTCTTGTCGATTTGCCTTCAGGTCAACATCCAATTGGCACAAGATGGCTTTTCAAGAACAAGCTGGATGACAGAGGTATCATAGTAAGAAACAAGGCCAGACTCATTGCACAGGGATACACTCAGGAAGAAGGAATAGACTATGATGAAGTCTTTGCCCCAGTTGCAAGGATTGAAGCTATACGAGTCTTCCTAGCTATGCAGCATTCAAGAAGTTCACAGTCTATCAGATGGATGTCAAGTGTGCTTTCCTTTATGGGAAAATTGATGAAGAAGTCTATGTGGCACAACCCCTGGTTTTGAAGACCCTGATTATCCACATAGAGTATACAAGCTTGACAAAGCCTTGTATGGTCTTCATCAAGCACCCAGAAAGTGGTATGATACACTATCATCCTTCTTGCTGAAGAATGGGTACAAGAGAGGAACTATTGATCAGACACTCTTCCTCAAACAAGAACATCAAGATCTTTTGGTTGTTCAAATATATGTTGATGACATCATATTTGGATCCACCAATAAGAAGCTGTGTCAAAACTTTGAAGACTTAATGAAATCTGAATTTCAGATGAGCTCCATGGGAGAATTGACTTTCTTCCTTGGCTTACAAGTTCATCAGAAACCAGATGGCATTTTCATTAATCAAGAGAAGTACATTCATCAAATTTTGAAGAAGTACAATCTTGCTGATTCCACTTCCTGCAAGACACCAGCATCAACAATAGACAAGATTGTGCCTGACCCTGCTGGCAAATCCGTAGATCAAAGATTGTACAGATCTATGATCGGTTCTTTAATGTATCTAACTGCCAGTAGACCTGACATAATGTTTGCTGTTTGTGTTTGTGCCAGGTATCAATCAGACCCAAAGGAGTCACATTTGAATGCTGTAAAGAGAATTTTCAGATATCTGAAAGGCAAACCTGCATTGGGACTTTGGTATCCCAAAGATGGAGACTTTAGCCTCTACTCATACTCAGATAGTGACTATGGAGGGTGCAACAACAACAGAAAATCCACAACTGGTGGATGTCAATTTTTAGGACCAAGACTTGTTTCATGGCAGTGCAAGAAGCAAACAAATGTATCTGTATCCACGGCTGAAGCAGAGTACATAGCTGCTTCAGCAGGTTGCTCTCAAGTACTTTGGTTGCAAAACCAATTACTTGATTATGGTTACAATTTCCTTCATACACCAATTCATATTGATAATTCAGCTGCTATGTTTATAACTGCTAACCCAGTTCAACATAGTAAAACAAAACATATAGAAATCAGATACCATTTTCTGAGAGATTGCTCTGAAAAGGGTCTAATCAAGTTAGTCAAAGTAGACACAACCAATCAGCTTGCTGATTTGTTTACTAAAGCATTTGATTCTGTTAGATTCAATTTTCTGATAGAATCTTTAGGGATGATTAACTTAGAATAAATCAACAAAAGCTTATGATTGACTTTGTGAAGAGTAATCGTTGAGGATAACTTAAGTGTCTGTTAGAACATCTATACATGCATTATATTGGGAAATGATAGTAGACTATACTTGGCTATTAAACAAACACTCAATCTGACTTATATCATACTGATATGTGAGTAGGTTCAACTTGAGTGGAAACAAAGCTAAGAGCATGCCAAACTAAAAACATGAGGTAACTGTCTGTGAGGATTCCATTTGAGAATCATGAAGGTATGTTCTCTCCTGCTGTGCTCAAATCACTTACACAAGCACACTATGTAAAATACTTTATAATATTCTATCTTTGCAAAGTCATATTCCCTCTGTTTTGTGTGAACAAAGACCTGGGAATGTGATTAACAAGTGTGATCTTCATTCTCCCTCTGTTTTGTGTCAACAAAGACCTGGGTTAAAGTTCACCTCTGTTTTACGAAAGTAAAGACCTGGTGACTATGAAGATCATATTTCAGCTCTAAAAAGGAATCACTTGTGATCCATTGAACATCAAGCTCAAGAGCTATCGCATCAAAGCATTCATGAGACTGAACATTGTCTCAAGATAGAACTTATAACTTAATGTACATAGTCATTAAGTGTGGAATGTAGTGATTTGCCTCATCTACGGAAGACATACTCTAACGATAATTGAATGTGGGACTCATGATTGCTACTGATTAACAAACTTCACAACATGATAAATTGCATGCCTAGTTGATACAACACTCATGTTTGAATTTAAGTGGATTTATATACTTGCAATCAGATATGTGTTGAATCAACTAACAACATCAGCAGAAGCCAATTTATAGTATGATCCCTCTATATATATGCATGCATGTACCTGTTTCACAGATGCTTAACTTGTTATTTCAACAGAATTCTCTCATTTAGAATGTCATAAGCCTGTCATGCCTGTTCACAACTTAAATTTATGATGAATGCAACAGTTTCACATTAATCACAAATTTAGGGGGAGTAGTTCATGCATGAAAAACAAACAATAAAAGCTGATAATTGATCTGAATTATCTTGAAGGAATTGGATCTTGAGCACTAACTTGAATGCAGGATACAGGACACTTGCTTTCTTGTACTACATTGCCATGCAAATGAAGTCAACAATGTCCAACATCAACAATTGAGTCTACTAAGTAGATATCATACATTTAAAGTTTTCTAAACTTTAAGCTCCGCAGAAGTTTCAGTAATACTTCTCATCCGTAGAAGTAACAGTGAAATTTCTGCATCCGCAGAAGTCACAGTAATACCGCTCATCCGTAGAAGTATTATGTGATCTCTGATTCAGCAGCAAAACAAGCAAAACAAAACAAATGCATTATTTGAACTTACATTCAATGTAAAGTTCCGCAGAAGTCAAGGTTCCGCAGATGTTCTGCGGAAGAGATAATGCATTCTAAACACTTGGATATGAAAAGGAATAAATGAAGTGGGTCCAACATAGGAATAAATGAAAGTGGGCCCAACATAATGTGAGCCCAACATAATTAATAAAAGAAGTTAATTTGTTGGACTACAAATAAGGTGTCTGACTCTTAAAATTCATTTCACTTTTACAGAGCACTTTTTCAGATTAACCTAGAAAATCGCACTTTTTCCCCCTTTTCAAAATTTCAAAATATCAACATTATCCAGTAACCGATTACTGATACTGCAAAGGTAAATCATGTCGTAAACATCAATACGGAACTGGTTAATCGATTATTGTCATTCAAACGATTCAACTGCGTGGTTTCTAACTTGATTTTCTTTGCAGATGGCAAATAGATTTGCTAAGGAGCATAATGTGTGCGCATACTTGAACGCTGATGATCCAGCGGCGGAAGGATGTCGAGATATCATCAGATATCTCCGACGATCCAGGCTCTTCTACGCCTTGACGGCTGAGCCTGTGATTCATCAGTCGCACATAATCGGATTTGGAATTCAGCTCGAGTGGAAGAACAAAACGATGAGGAGGTCATAGTGGCTGAAGTTCTGGGTCAGCGTCTTCGAGTGAATGAAAGCACCTTACGAAGATGCTTGGAACTCGGAGATAGAGAGATAGGACACCCGGACGTTTTCGAGAATGAATACATAGAAAAGGTATTCAATCTCATGGGGTACGATGGTGATTATGAGAAAGGAGAAATCAAGAAGGGTAGGCTGTGCAAACCGTACAGGTTCTTATGTCACACCTACCTGAAGTGCATGTCTAACAGGAAGTCGGGGTTAGACAGATTTTCTCGACACATCTCATCAGGAATTATTGGGGTGTTCGAGGGAAGAATCTACAATTATGCAAGATACATCTTCAATTGTTTGTGCGAGCAAGTCAAATTACAAAAGAATGAGAAGATGTACATGTTCCCCAGATTCCTGCAATTGGTGATTAACTCAGAGCTCCCAAGCTTGAACAGGGTTGGAGAAGTGTTTGTTCAAGCTCACCTGAACAAATCAGTGCTGAATAAACTCAGTGGAAAGTATGAGGGTCCTGACATGCCTATGTTTGCTCATGTTATTGATCCACATGCTGATCTGCCACAAGAGTTGGCGTGGGAAGATGAAGCTGAATCATCTGCTGATTCTGCTCAATCTTCTCACTCACCACACCAAACACCACAACACCAACAACAATCACCAATCCAAACACCACCACTACAACATGCATCATCAAGCCAATCACCTCAACAACCACAATCACCTTCAAGCCTAAACACCCAACCAATCTCCCCAATTCAACCACACCAATCACCTGTTCTGATATCATCATCTTCATCTCATCACACACAACCATACTCTCCACTCCAAATCCAATCACCCATACAACCACCACCAGAATCCCCAAAACCCCAATCACCGGAAAGTGCTGAGACTGAACCACTTGAGGTGACTGAGTCTGTACACTCTGTACACTCAGGAGACACCGAATTACTATCTGAAGCCAGCACTGTTCCTTTCTCTCCAACTCACACAGATGAACAACTTCATCAGCTCATACCGAGCCAATACCTGCTGATGAACCCGGGGAGACTCAAGCTTCTGCTCAGGATGTCACTGCTTACAATGAAGATGACTTAAGTGACAGTGACATCCCTGTAAGCAAAAGCTTTCTGGTTGCAAAATATAACAAGTTGGTGCTTAAATCCAACAAGAGAAAACAAAGAATTGTGGAGCTGTACGGAGTCATCCAAGAAAAGGATGAAGAACTAACAAAGAAGGATGCCAGTTTGAAAAGGATGAGAGAAGATGCCAATGCAACAATGAAATTATTGATGCATTGTTCAAAACAAAACGGGAGCTGGAGGCAACTTTGAAACTAGAGCAAAATGAAAAGGCCGAGCTAATAAACAAAAGGATCTGGAAATAGAGAGCCTGAAAGAAAGCTCTCTGATTTGAAAACAAAAGTGGATTCAAGTGCTGAACCAGAAAAACAATCGGGTAGAGCTACTAAGCCTCTGATATCCTACACCCGAAAAAGAAAATATTTGGAGCCACACAAAAGAAAACAGAAGAAGAAAGCTCCCCAAAGAAATCAAAAGTTCCATCTCCTGATCCTACACCTTCAGTAGAAGTTTCTGCTGTGAAGGTATCTTCCGGAGAAGAAGAAGAAAGTGAAAGAGTGGGAGGAATTAACGAGGATGGAGTCTCCACTGCTGATAAGGGTGGAAAGGCCGATGACCTTCTAACAACTGCTGATATCTTAGAAGAGAGGCCTGACTCCAGCATGTTTATGACCCTCATCAACCATGGGTTTCCGTATGACATGGTTGAGAGGATGAACACTTCAGAGATGACCAAAGCGCTGAAAGAATTTGAGATTGCAAGATTCATAATCCCAGACTGTGATTATGAAGCATTTACAACATTCCAGTCTGTGGAGAAAATAAAGAAAGATTTGGGCCACTGTGACACAGCAAAACTTTCAAAGTACAATATGACCTGCTGGTTACAGGGGCACAATTACAAACCGCATGAGCTCAAAGGCAGAACAACTGGAGAACTGCGGAGGATGATGGAGCACGTGATGAAGGTGGAGCTGGAAACTGGTGTAAAATTCAGAACCACTGCTCCACATCCAAAAGACCAATCAAGTAAACTTGCTGCTGATCCAATAACAGTTGACACAAAGGATCAGCACAAGGAAAAGGAAAAACTCATCAGAGAGCCAAGGGCAGTGATCCCCGGAAAAGTATGGCCTCTGGGAACAACTGTGCGAGAAATCACTGAGAAGAAATCAACTCTCGTACAGTTGTATGATCATATCACAACTCCCAGTTCTGTGGAAGAAAACAGGATTATGGCCTGGAAATATGATCCAGACTGGGATTGTGCAATAATTAAGAGGACATCTGGAAGGATTGAATACTTCCATGATGTAGAAGCCCTGCTCAGCCTCCCAGAGCAAGACATCAGGGATCTTCAGAGCATCCCAATGTTCAACTTTCCAATCCATCTCAGGGGGAGAGACTTCTCTGCAGCTGTGAATGGCATGAAGACAAGCTTTTCTGATGATGTGCTCATGCAAGCAAAGAGAAATGATAAGGAGCACAACAGAATGAAGCAAAATCAGAAAAGAAAGACAGCTGAAGTCTCATCCCTTGTAGATGATGAACTGCTGAAGAGAGTGGGATGTACCAGAAACTCACACACCATCAAATGCATCACTGGAAATCAATTCACGTGTCCTATCTCAGAATGGGGATACGTTGAAAAGAATAAAGAGATGGTGTTGCTGAGAAATGTAGATGGGAAGAAGGGTGACAGGATAAGAATTTTTGATCCAATGGAACTCAAGATGCTGCATCCAAGCTACACATCATACCTACATGATAAATTCTTCCCAAAGCTAACAGATGAAAAAGCCCAGAATGACCTCTGCTTGTATGTGCATATAATTCAAGTGATAGATAAATTGCATGCAAAGGCATACAAGAGAAGAAAACATGAGGCTGGGTTACTGAAAGGAACAAACATAGATGATGTGTCTGAGCTCAGAATATCTGAAGAAGATGAGTTAGAGATTGTTCATAATAATAGTGTAGTGGAAACACTCACTACGGAAGAAGATGTCTTGGGACTCAATTATGACACACTGAAGAAGATCAGCAGGATGCAGATAAAGTACAAGTATGATGATCAGAAAACTGCTGTATCTTACTTCTACAATAAGATGATAGCTAGAGTCAAGGAGCTAGCTGTTTTGAAAGGACTGATTACAAGAGGCTAAGCCTAAGGGGGAGTATTGTTAGGTCTAGATTGTATAGGACTAGATCAATTTTGTATAGGCTTAGTACTTGAAAATCAAGTCTTGTAATTAACATTTGTAACAGTCAAAATATATATATATGTGATTTGAATCTATAGGTTAACCCATATATGTATGTGTGTTGATTTGTGCTTTGACAGGAGAAACAATATTCTTGGGATGGATTTGATAAAACTGACCAAGTGTAGGAAACATCTACGGATGAACAATTTTGTTAATCCGTAGATATGTTTCATACAAGACCAAATGACCAAGTGTAAGTTCCTACGGATGATCAAGTTCCATGAAGTGAAGACTCCTACGGAAGGAAGATTATCTACGGAAGAACAACATTCCTACTGAAAAGCAAATCTCCTACGGAAGAACAGAAGATCTGCGGAAGGCAAGACTCCTGCGGAAGACCATTATACTTGTGTGTATCAATTCCAAGAAGTCAAACAAGTCAACAAGATCAACAACAAATCCCGAGAGATCCGGTGTTTCCTTAGCCGACTCAAATCATCTATAAATATGAGTCCTAGGTTTCACATCTCGGAGAACACAATCAATCAATATTACGGCTGTCAAGTTACACCATTGTGCAACCCTAATCGCCGTCGCATCAACATCAACATTATTTGATACACTGTATTCAATTGTTTATAGTATTCATTATTATTCTTTTGTAATCATTACGTTATAGTTAATGAAATACTTTTGAATAATTATTGATTTTGCATTTATGTGTTTCTGTGGTTGTGTTCATAATTAATCATTCAAACAATTAAACGTCAATTAATGATAATTCCGCGATCATTAAATTGATTTATTTTAATACTGATAATTCCTGAATTGCGATCCTTGGATTCACATTTTAAAACAAACTTTAAAAACATAGCAAAGTTATTGTCTCGTTATCTTCTATAAGTTTGAGAGACTGGTCATCTTAAATCGGCTTCTATTAAAGCTTAACAACTAGTTTTATAACAAAAAAAAAAAAAAAACAAGTATTGATGTTGAGTTGCTTGTTTGAGATAAAAAGCGTTCTTGAGATGAGTCCAGGTGACAAAATCATGGGACACAAAATGCCTTCATTTAAAATTCTAAATAACGTCGTTTCTAATTCCAATAAATTATATGAATCATGCATTTTGAGAAATGAAATTAAATTTTAATTTCATTAAATTCCATGAACCAAATACACACTTCACATTATATCACAACCAACTGAGTTTGACTAAACAACCGGCATAGTTTTGTCGCGAGTTAGCATATTTCTCTGTCTCTTCCAACATGTCGTTAGCCAACTTCGAGGCATCTAGTGACGATTTTCTACAAACAGAATTACTGTCACAATTGATTTTTTTGTCTTTGAATGCCTCTAAAGCATGTTTAAGATTATAAAGACACCAATTGATATGATTTTTTTATTTTTCATTAATACCTTATAACTTAGGTTTCAATTAAGGCATATGAGGCTCTAATTACTAGCGGACTGTGCATTTGCTACAGGTTTGGGATTGGAGAGAGTGATTTTGCGATGGGCTGGGTGAGTAGGTTTACCCATATGATCGACAAACTTTCAAGAAGACGGCTGGGATCAAGCGAAGACAGGTAAGGGTACGAAGGTGATGGTCAACGGCTTGCTAGGGTTTTAGGGTGAGATGTTGATACCATAAAAGTGATTTTAAAGAATGATTGCCACATAATGAACTTACAATCCTATATAAATACAATAAGAATAGAGGATATACATCTAACACGCCTATACAATTGGTAAATACATAAGGTGTACAAAATACACTTAAGCTAATACTATTGTGTTAATGTGTACGTAGGCCTCTGCCCAGGGACCCAAATTGTCAAGGCGCCTAATTTTTTCATCAAAATTATATACTTAGTTCATTCAAGATTTGTGTTTGAAATCCAAACATTTCCAATTTAGTTCTTTATCACTTTAACAAAAACGTTTGAGCTTAGTTTTTTTTATCATACAACTGTTTAATCGTACTTTAAAGAATCCATTTTACCATGATTTGTAAAAATTCCTAAAACCATTATTGTTTATTATGCTAGTCATGGATCGTATATGGATTCACATTGTAGAATATCTATTTTTGTAAACTTGTAATTATCGACATGATAATTATTGTTAAATTTTAAGCAATGAAACTTCAAATAATACTCCACACCAAGGGACAAAAACCAAAAAAGATTGAAATCAGCTATCTAAGACAACATGATCACACCGAAGGGACAAAAACAGCCGAGGGGACCACGTCGACCATAAAATGTCAATGATACAACAATTTGAGACTATTAAAATCAACAAATTCCCCTTTTAATATCGGGCTTAGAGTGTGCAAAGTAATGACTCCACCATAGCCGGAGGACGGGTTGCTAGCAATAACCTGTCATCCTACAACCCTTCCGTGGCTAGGCAATGCCCAGAATCAATTTTACAGACCATCAACTCATCACAACCCATTAGAAACATCAACTTAAGATTAACAAACCAACGTGTAACATCATAAGACATCCAAGGCAACGTAAAACCAAGAGCAAATCGTACTGAAAAAACAACTAAACCAATTGATGATCACCATCATTTGTTCATATAGAGCATGATAACCCAAAACTAAAAAACCTAAATGGGTATCATAGAGAGATGGAGAAGGAGCAAGATAGGTGGTGGACCACCACCATCAAAAGCCCCACCATGAGAACCACCACCATCAAAACCACTAATATTAAGAGCCCACAATCAAAACCCACACCATCAAGACCACCACCATATTTGTTCATATATAGGATAATAACTCAAAACCAAAAACCAAGGGTATAATAGAGAGATGGAGAAGTAATAAAAGTGGTAAGACCACCACCATCAAGACCACCACCATCAAGACCACCACCATCAAAACCACCACCATCCAAACCCACACCATGAAAACCACCACCATCAAGACCAATGATGACCAAGAACAATTGTGCATGTTGTAGATCGGGAAAAAAGGTGCCGGGAGTGCAAAACCACCGTTTCTATGGCTAACCTTTTAGGGTTTCGCCGATAGCGGTGGCAAGCACCGATGGCGGGTTGTAGCAGCGATGATGGTTGACGGCGGTAGTGTGACGGTTGCGGTGTAATGATGGCCGCGCGATGGTCGTGCGATGGTTGCGGTGCACCGATGGCGGAGTTACAGTGGTGGGCTGCTGCAGTGATGGGTGACAGTGGCGGTGCGACGATACAGTACTCGCGGGATCGCCGTGCGATGGAGGTGCAATGACAATCATAGAGCCGCCACATGACGGTGGTGGTGGGCTAATGGTGGTTGTTCTGAGAACATTTCTCTTAGACCTAACCCATAATTTTCCCCTTTAAACTCGCATGGGGGAGGGGGCAAAATACCAACTCAATAAACTTGTATAGTCAAACCACAAACACGACTAAAAACAACTGCAGATGAGCTTCCTTTTTTCATATATATAGAAATATATGGAGTCACCCGAATGAAACACATTTCCACCTCTAAATAAGAGTTAGAATGAGGGTGAACGATGGCTGGCGCGACGGGAAGAAGAGAGAGAGTAAATGAATGGAGTCACCCTAACAACCACTCCCTTCCTCATACATCATATCCTATTACAGCAATCAATTTGAAGTCACCATCCATTCAAAGTCAAACCATTCAGATCAAAGTATATAAAGAAGCTAATAACATATATAATTAAGATGTTCTAATATAGTAAATTATTAAGGTTACCAACACTAAAAAATAAATAATCCCACACATGAGAAATAAAAAGAAACACAAGTTTAGAAGTCAAACCCTAGAAAACTAGCTCATGTAGTCAAAATTCAACCACCACTCCATATTGAGAGGGAGGAGAGACAGTGGGGCGCATTCTACACTCCCAAGAGACGCTACAAAGAGTTCAGTTATAAATGGAACACAGATATGTGACCATTTTCTTTAACTTGATGCTAGATAGCTATCCACCTTCTCATTAAATTCTTTTAGTTTTGACCCTGATAATTAGCTAGCTAGCTTACTTGTTGTTGATGAATGCCATACATCGATACGCCCCATATGCTGCAGCATACATGCTCGGGTCATGCGGTGGCGTCATCGCGTATTCATACCCATCGTACGCCTGCCCTCCATAGTATGGCCCGCCCCAATGGTTCCCAAACTCGTTTCTCATCTGCAAATTTTAATGTAATATAGGTGAGAGACTGGCTGGTTTATGGAATAAGCAGAGACGAAGATTTCAACCCATTGATATGACTATGGGTTGATTTGGGTTGTAACTTCTTGATAATGGGTCAAACATGTGAATTGAAGAATATTAGCTAAAAGGAAGATCTTAGAATGGATTGAATGGGTTAAACAGGTTAAGAGTTGCCTCGCCCGTCTATTCAAATGCTTACTGTGGAACATTAATTTGGAATAAATTAATGTAATATTTACATGATATAGTTTTGTAATCATGAGTTGTAAAAATATAAAAAGGGCCCTATTATTCCTACACTTCCCCAAACTCAAACGGTTGTTTGATGAAAAACTCAAACAGCCATTTAAAGATAGGGGCTTGATGCACGTGCTAACATTGAAATGGCCGTTTAAAGCGAGACCTCAAACAGTAATTTGAAAATGGTCTAGGATTAGTTTGTCAGGGTGAGTATAAGTATAACAAGCCCTATAAAAATCATAGGTGCGTAGATATCCCAATTAACCCATTTTGCCCCATCATCGCATCAACCCAACCGGGCCAACGAACCCCTCTAGAAATGTGTTACCTGTTTATTAGCTGGGTTACGTCCCCAAGAAAGTCTCACGGTTTGCTTGCCAATTGTGGTGCCATTTAACTTCTGCAGTGCCTCTTCAGCATTATTTCTGCCAATATATATTAGAAGGGCAGCAAAACAAATGAACAGTGATCATAAGCTGTTAACCATATGGGTTGCTTCAACGATCTTTTTATTATTAATGAATTAACCAAATATCATACAACAAAAAATGTACCTGTTGGCAAATTGTACAAATCCACATCCTTTACCAATGGGTATTTTCACTGAAACTATGTCACCATACTGCGAGAAAGGCTGTTTAAGATCCTCGTCACTAACGGTCGGGTCAAGCCCTCCCACAAAGATCTAAAACCAATCAATCGTTAGCAACAGATGCAAGAAAATAAAAAAGTTAGATTCATCTTAACTAAACAAACACGTAAACAAATCTATTCGTACTAACCGTAGTATTATTAGAATCTCCATCAGAATGAGAGCCACCATTTGACATATTATAACCACCTAACAAATAGCAAATAAAGTCTAAAGAAGCTGCATTTGCTTACACATTAATGAAAGGCTACACTACAATGTCTTCACGGTTCATTCATAAACAATACTTATGTCACAATTATAAACCCATAAAGATTAATATGTTTGCAAGTATATATAAGTTAAAAGAAGGGTAAGATATTTTTGAATAAAAATGTACCTTGCGAACCATATTGTTGTTGGTAACCAGATGATTTTCTTGGAGTGGCAGCGCCAATACGCATGGGCCGGCTTGAACAATAAGTTCCATTCATTTCAGTCATGGCTTGAGTCCTCTCACTGTCATCTCCAAACCTTACAAAACCATAACCTTTGGACCGGCCCGTATTTGCATCAATGACAACTTTAGCAGCTTTAACAGATGGATATTTATTAGCAAAAGTTTCATGTAACAAAGTATCAGTTACATCTGCAGCTAAATCTCCTACAAATATTGAAAGATCAGAACCGTTATTTGAACGTTTATCGCCCATGCTAAACGTGGCCCAGTTCAAACGGAATGGTTGTTCTGTATTAGGCATAGCTATGCATGTATAAGTCTGCAAAACCTTTTCGGCTGCATTATGTGAAAAAAACTCCACAAATCCGTATCCTTCTGAGAAACCTGTTTGTTTATTTCGAATGACTTTAATTGAAGCAACCTGAAACATAAGTTTAAAGACAAGAATGATGTTTTAGCAGCTGCAAATGTAGTACCATATACATTCTGGATTATGCAACTTACATCGTATATTAGTTAGCACACATATCAGGAAATGTGTATGTAATCCTTGTATTAGATGTAAGGACTTTCATCATAATAATGTTCTTGTATATATAGTTTTGTATTTTTTAAGAGATGTACAGCACTAAATAGCAACAAATTAAACTCTCAAAACTTAACGATATACCGACATACTTCGAAAATTATAAGAAATGGTAATATGCTTACATTTACTTTAACAATCATAGCAAAGTTAACTACAAGGGTTAATTATTTTTCAACAACTCTTAGATTTTGTAGGATAATTACATCAAATCACTTGCAAGATTTGAAACACTCAATCTTTTATTTGTAAACACACCATTTGAGTATCGGGATGTCTCTTCGAGACAACTACAAGGGTTAATTAATGTCCTAAAGTAGGATCATACTTCAACTTTTTCAGAAAATGGCACATGTACTTTTTTAATACAGGTATGGTACATAAACTTTTTATTCAATATGATACATAGGTGGTACTATACATAGACTTTCTATTCATTATGATACATGGGTGACCGAGTACAGGTGGGAATATAGAAAATGTTGTATAATAGAATTTAAATGCTTATATGGTAATGAAGTGCCATATTTTTCATCTGCAAAAAAACAAAAATAAACAACTCAGGTTCCTGCTGATAATCCCCTTCTTCGGTAAGTAGAAGTTTATGTATCTGACTGGAGACACCACCGCGAACCTTGCTGCCCCTGCCAACCACCACCATGACACCATCACGTGTTCAACATGGGAGGTGGCCAAATTGGTTTCGATTGATGGTGGGACGACTTGAAGAGGATGTAATTGATGCAATTACAAGTTGAACGTGGACGCAACAAGTAGAGCATGATAGTTGCTGGCTGGTTGGATAGCGGGGTCGGGTGAAACTTTAATATAATAATAGTAACTAAAAAAAAGATACATCATTTGACTGTCATATGGATCCCCAAACATCTAACTTGGTTACAAAATATTAGATGTTATAATAACACATACACTAGAAGTTGATATACTATGATAGTAATAGTAGAAATACATTTATCATCTTACCATAAAATTAAAAATATTAACTTTTTATGAGTTTAAAATAAAAATATGTTGTTACCAACAAACTTCAATGCCAAAGGTGACCCTATTAGACTATTATCATTCCACCAACCAACCAACAGGTTACGGGGAGGATTTAATTAATGTGTAGTTCCTTTCAAAGATATTATTGTTCTTACAAATCATATTGGTCTGAAAACTATTTTGTAAAACTGTACAAGTACTAATGCATTAACTAATCTTGTTGATCCTTATTAATTCTGTAACATGTACACACTTTAACCATGATCGACTCATTTGATGATCATAAATGGTGTTATTTATGTCAAAAGCCACTTTATTTTAACCAAATACAATAAAACACAGGTGTACATCATTAATTGCCATGTTAATAGACACAGCTGGCAAAGACGACGATGACGATGACCGATGTCCACCGCCACCATCACCATCAGCAATGGTGGCGATGACCAATCAGCAAAAGCTATTGTGTCCACCGCCACCGTAAGCAAAGGCGGTCAGAGTGTATCGATAAAGGTTTTAACTCATATTAAGAATTCAACAATTATCAACATATAGATTCACAAACATAATACCTTAATTACCAACCAAAGAACAAATCAATACACCTAATTCATAGCAAGTCTTCCCTCTATATATCCTGATAAAGAGACTTATCCTGATAAAGAGACTGCTTCTAACAAAACCCGACCCGAGTGGGCACAATAACTGTAATTACGTAATAACTAAAAATTGATGTAGATAAAAGATTGAGTTAAATCATACCTCGCCGGTGGAAGCAAACAGTTACGGAGGTAATCTTCATCCATCCAATTATGAAGATCACCGACCCAGATCGTCCGATTCTCTCCGCCACCGCCACCGCCGCCTGAGCCCATCTGCGGCTGTTGCGCCACCGGATGGTGGAGGTGGTGCGGGTGGTACGGCATGTAGCCAGGAGCCATCGGATAATGCCCCGGAGACGGCCCCATCATATGATGCTGCATTAACATCCCCGGCGCCGGTACTGCATCGCCACCCACTGCTGCTGCTGTGGCCCCACCCCCACAACCGCCGGCGCCGCGGTGGTCGCCGGGGCCGCTGGCTGGGGTTGCTGCTGTGAATCAGACCCACCACTGTTAGTACTTGATTGCATCTTTAGACCCACGAACTCAATAGATTAACGATATGATATGGTGTTTGTACGTGTGGATTATTGTAATGAAAAGGGTGAATCTGAGAGTTTGGAAGAGATAAGAGAGAGATGAATGTTATGGAAGAATTCATGGGGAAGCCCTATTAGTTGACGCGTATGATTTGTAAGCCGTTGGATTAAACAGCGTGTGATTTGGGCCGTTGATTTTACATGGTATGAGGTAAGCATTGGGAGGGTGCTATTTTAGTTAGTCGGCCGCCATTGATAAATTCCTTCTTGTGGTATATCACGAAATAGAAAAAAGTAGTTCAATAAATGAAACAAAATTTTTAAATTATTTCTAAAAATATGATATTAGATCGATACCTCGATATTTAACACAAGATTAGTGTTATAATCTTAAGAAATTAAAAAGAATTGTAAGAGCAAGAATAAGAGAAATTCATATCTTACGAAAGTGTATACAAGATGTGCATTTTCTCTATTTGTTTTGAGATATGATGTTTTTGTGATGAGATCATCATCATAGACCAAAGACACACATATTTATAGTTCTTCATATCTAGTGGGAAAAAAACCTTAGCTAAGGAAAAAAGAGTGCAGCTTATAACTCCCCCCCCAATTGTCTTCTGTAGATCATCACATTACGTGCACGTGCCGCATGCCAATATCATAAACATGTTTTCTGAAAATTGTTTTGGGAAGTGCCTTTGTGAAAAGATCAGCTAAATTGTTGCTAGATTGAACATATCTCATTTCACTTGTTTATCTTTAATAAGATCTTGAGTGTATGAAAAAATCTTGCTGGTATATGTTTTGTTCTATCACTTTTTATATATCCTTCTTTCATTTGTGAGACACAAGCTGCATTATCTTCATAGATTGGTGTTGCATTTTCATCTTTCTCCAATCCACAAGAAGTTGATATGAGTTGTGTCATAGATCTTAACCATACACATTCTCTTGAAGCTTCATGTAGTGCAATGACTTCAGCATAATTTGAGGATGTCGCAACGAGTGTTTGTTTCTGAGAACACCATGAAATCGCAGTTCCTCCATTCTTAAATACGTATCCAGTTTGAGATTTTGCTTTATGTGGATTAGATAAATAACCTGCATCTGCATAACCAACCAACCCTTCTTTTGAATTATTAGGATAAAACAAACCTAAATCAATAGTACCTCTAAGATACCCAAAAATATGTTTAATCCCATTCCAATGTCTTTTAGTAGGAGCTGAACTAAATCTTGCTAACAAATTAACTGCAAAAGAAATGTCAGGTCTCGTACAGTTAGTAAGATACATAAGAGCTCCAATTGCACTGAGATATGGTATCTCTGGACCAAGAACCTCTTCATTATCTTCACAAGGACAGAATGGATCATTATCAACATTTAGTGATCTAACAACCATTGGTGTACTTAAAGGATTTGCTTTGTCCATATTGAAACGCTTTAAGAGTTTCTCAGTATAAGTTGACTGATGTACAAGTATTCCATTATGCATATGATCAATCTGCAAACCAAGACAATATTTGGTTTTTCCAAGGTCTTTCATTTCAAATTCTTTCTTTAAAAGAGTAATTGCTTCATTAATTTCCTTTTGCGTTCCAATTATATTTAGATTATCAATATACACAGCTATGATCACATATCCTGATGTTGTCTTCTTAATGAAGACACATGGACAAATAAGGTTACTTGTGTATCCTTTACTTGTTAAATAATCACTCAAACGATTGTACCACATCCTTCCAGATTGTTTGAGTCCATACAAGGATCTTTGTAATTTAATGGAATACATTTCCGTAGGCTTTGAGCTTAATGCTTCGGGTAATTTAAAGCCTTCAGGGATTTTCATATAGATGTCACTATCTAGTGATCCATACAAGTAAGCTGTGACAACATCCATAAGACGCATCTCTAACTTTCTGAGACTGCTAAGCTGATTAAGTATCTAAAGGTTATTGCATCCATAACAGGGGAGTATGTTTTCTCATAATCAATCCCTGGCCTTTGTGAAAAACCTTGAGCTACAAGTCTAGCTTTATATCTTGTAACTTCATTTTTCTCATTTTGTTAAATCCATTTATACCCTACAGGCTTTACAGCCATCGGAGTAATAACAATAGGTCCAAAGACCTTTCTTTTGTTAAGTGAATCTAATTTAGCTTGCACAGCTCCTTTCCATTTATCCCATCATGTCTTTTGACAGTCACTAACTGATTTGGTTCTGGATCATCATCCATGGTATTTACATGAGGTTCTTCTTTCTTATTCTTAAGAAAGTCCTCGAAAGGGCTTAGTTGATCCATGATTTAGGTTTCATCTTTCTTTCCTTTTCGTTTGTTTCGAGAAATATATCGATCAATTCCGATTCTTTCTTTTTCTCTTGATTCTTTTCCGATCGAGATGTATAGATCCTGTTCATGTCACTTGCAACGGAATAAGAAATATTTCATCAATACTTTCCATTTCATCTCGATTCCATAAAATATGTGTGTGACCATAGTTAATTGACATTTCTTTTTTATTTTCATCCAAATCCTCCTCGTGAGAGTTTTGGGTATTTAATGTTTCATCAACATCATTCACTTTATGGTTAACTTCCTTTTCATGAGTTTTTCTCTTTCGAGGATTTTTATCCTTGGAACCGATTGGTCTTCCTCGTTTCAAACGTCTCTGAGATTCATGAGCCATTGTGTTCTCTATTTGCTTATTTGGAATCTCAACTCGAGCTGAAGCATTAGCAGCTGGTATATGAGATTTAGTAACTCTGTTTGTATCAGTAAATGCATCATGTAATTGATTTGCAATTTCTTGCAGGTGTATTATCTTTTGAACCTCTATCTCATGTTGTTTAGTTACTGAATCAAGATGTAATAATAAAGGAATATACCATGAGACATCATTTTCCTGTCTTTTCTTTTCTCCCCCTAATGCCGGGAAAACTAACTCGTTAAAGTGACAATCAGCAAAACGTGTTGTAAACACATCACCCGTTAAAGGTTCAAGACATCTTATGATGGAAGCTGATTCATATCCAATATAAATTCCCAACTTTCTTGAGGATCCATTTTTGTACGTTGTGGTGGTGCAATAGGGACATACACTGAACACCCAAAAATTTTAAGATGGGAAATGTTTGGCTCATTGCCAGAAACAAGTTGTAACGGAGAGTATTTAAGATTCGCATTTGGTCTTAGACGAATTAGTGATCCAGCATGAAGAATTGCATGACCCCAAATAGTCATATGGAGTTTTGTCTTCATTATTAATGGTCTAGCTATTAGTTGTAGACGTTTGATTAACGACTCAGCTAAGCCATTTTGTGTGTGTATGAGCAGCAGGGTGTTCAATAATAATTCCCACAGACATGCAATAATCATTAAAAGCATGTGATGTGAATTCACCAGCATTATCAAGTCTCACCCTTTTAATAGTATAATCAGGAAAATGTGCTCGTAATTTAATAATTTGTGCAAGAAATTTCGCAAATGCTACATTACGAGTTGATAACAAAGAGACATGAGACCATCTACTTGATGCGTCTATCAAAACCACAAAGTATCTAAATGGTCCACATGGTGGATGAATTGGCCCACATATACCTCCTTGAATTCTTTTAAGAAATAGGGGTGATTCCTTTTCAATTTTCACAGGCGAAGGCCTTGTGATTAATTTCCTAAGAGAACAAGATGTACACAAAGGAATTTTATCCGATTATGGGATCTTTTGATATTTCAGTGGATGCCCATGAGTGTTTTTAATTATTCTTTCCATCATTGTAGATCCTGTATGGCCTAATCTGTCATGCCATAAGTTAAGTGTTTCGGGATCAAAATTTTTCTTTAACTGCCATATATGCCTGAGGCACATTAATATGTGTATAATGTAAACCAGACCGAAGCATTGGCAACTTTTCTAATATTTGATCTTTGCTTATGATATGCAAATATTTTTCATTGTCAACAGTCCTTGACTGAGTATCATATCCGTTATGATATATGTTTTTCAAACTCAACAGATTTTTTGTTGATTTCGGGGAAAATAAAGCATTTGGTAATGCTAAATTAGCTTTTCCCACTCCTTCTATTAGGTCTGTAGGGCCTGATATTTTATTAACGATTCCTTTGTTGGTTTAAGTTCATAAAAATATTTCTTAGATCTAAGTATAGTGTGTGTGGCTCCACTATCCGCTATACATATATCTGCTTCATTTGATTGATCTTGCGCTCCAGTGATGTTCATTTTAATCTTGAAAATATAAAGAAAAATAATAAGTGAATAACGACGATATTATTATTTTAACAAGGACTTTTTTAATCGTAGGAAACATTGCATGAAGAAAAAGTACATAATTAAAGATAGAAAAACACTTAATTATTGTATATAACTATTGTGGTCAAGCAACATGTGTTTCAGAGGTCTATGTCAAAATCAGCAGTGTTCAACTCCACGTGAGATCATTGAAATTATCAACATGGTTTACTTCCTTTTCTTTTCTTTTCAGAGAAGCTTGGTATAGTTCACACAAATGTGGAGCTGTGCGACAAGCCTTCGACTAGTGGTTTGTGCTACCACATCTAAAGCAGGAAGTGCCATTGTTTTCGGACCTAGTAGCTTCATTCCATTTGTACTGGTTATTTTGTGGGGCATGGTAATTGACTGGTCTTTGATTTCTACCACGACCATATCCACGGCCACGACCACGGCCACGGTTATAAAAATTACCTCGGTAGTTATTGTTACCCTTAAAAGAATGGTTGCGATTATTAGGGTAACTTTTATCAAAAGAACCACGACCACGACCTCGTCCCCACTTTCTTCCAGAGTTTTTAGTAACAACATTTATTTCTAGAATTGCTAACGATCCCGTAGGTCGAGCTTGATGATTTTCATTAAAAGCTCATTATTTTTCTCAGCTATGAGGAGAAATGAATTCAAATCAGAATATCTTTTAAATTTTTGCAACCTATATTATTGTTGCAAGTTTATATTTTATGCATGAAATGTGGAGAAAGTTTTCTCTAACATATTCCTCGGTTACTTTTTGCCCACAGAATCTAAGGGTCGAGCATATTCTAAACAAAGCAGATGTGTACTCGTTTACCTTTTTAAAATCTTGGAACCTAAGATTGTTCTATTCATCTCTAGTAGTGGGAAGTCGAACTTCCCTTTGGTGATCAAATCTGCTTTGTAAATATTTCCATAAAACATACGGATCTTCACAATTTGAATATTCAAATTGTAGCATTTCGTCAATATGTTTATGTAAAAAGACGTCAGCTTTCGCTCTGTCTTGTTCAAAGCAAGCATTCCTTCTTGTATGGTTTCTAAGACACCATGGATTTTAGATGTCTTTTTACATGGGCCGTCCATGACATATAGTTTTCCCCATTTATAGTTAGAGCAGTGAATTCAATTTTTGCAATGTTTGACATGTTGCTTTCTAAACAAGAATTAAGCAAATAATAAGATAATTATTAGAATCCATATATATCAATAAGCATTGTAATACAATAAATCGGTAGAGCTATAAACAAATACATAAATAAGAAAAGTTTAAATTCTTCGGGTGGTAGTTCAACAATAGGGATAAGAATTAAAATAAGCATTATGGTTGCTCGTACTAAAACCGGGTGTATCATCTTTGAAAGATTGCCTTGGATAAACTTGAGAAAAAAGATAATTTGTTTATTGAAAATAAATCGATAATGGTCAATTTATAGTTGAAATCATAACCGTTTGTAACGGCTATGTACAACGGCTATATAACCGTTTATAACGGCTATGATCGTTGTGTTTGTATATATCGACATTAATTTTAAATAAAATAGATAAGTATTATTATGTTATAAAACATAAATTTAGTTTATAAAAACCAAAGAGAATAAGAACAACAAGTTAGGATAAGAATAAGACGTTAGTACGATAAAATGTTAGTAAACATAATAATAATAAAAAAAATGTTAGTTGCATAAGCAAAAGTTAGATGCATAAATAATAGGTTAGATGTATAAGTAAAAGTAAGTTGACATAAAATGAAATGTTAGTTGCATAATCAATACTTAGATGCACAAATAAAAGTTAGTTTGTTAGTAGTCCAATGGTTATCAAGATGTCCATAATAAGATCTCCTTTTATGCTTACTTTATTTATCTTAATCATCTTCTTAATATAAGGTATTATATATTTTTACTTAATGAAGCCCTTACCTTGATTAGTTGATGACTTTGTGCTTTATTGACTTTCTTGATTCGAGCTTAGAAGCTCTCGTGCTGATAACGTGTTATAATACCTCGATATTTAACACAAGATTAGTGTTATAATCTTAAGAACTTAAAGAGAATTTGTAAGAGCAAGAAGAAGAGAAATGTATATCTTATGAAAGTGTATACAAGAGGTGCATTTTCTCTATTGTTTTGAGATATGATGTTTTGTGATGGGATCATCATCATAGACCAAAGACACACATATTATAGTTCTTCATATCAAATATGCACCACACAAATGTAATGATTAACCTACTCCACTCAATTATCATGTCCACCAACTATGATAATGATTAACCTACTCCACTCAATGAAATAATGAGAAATGTATTTATACTACAAAGATCAATCATTTCGGTAGACAAGGTAAACTATTTTGGTGGATAAGTAGCATAGTAAACTTATCTACAAGTTTGACAAAGAGTTAATCCACTTGCCATGTTAATAATTCATAATATACCTACGTAACGACAATTGGGCGTGTGTTTGCGTGTTCTAAAACCATAACACCGGTGCTATTAACGCACACATGCCGACATTAATACTCGAACACACAACCGCATCCGAAATTCGAAATCGAAACCGAACAAGTTTAGCGAACAAGAAAGAAACGTACCGAACGGAAACGAATGCAGATTTGGTTGATCGGTTGTAAACGGGAGAGCCACCAAAGAGGTTACAGCCGACAAGGGGACACCGCGAATAACAAGGAAACCACCGAGGATGAGGAGCGATGATCGGCAGAAGGCTGCCGGAGCTATGCGATGAGGAAAAGTTACACGGTTGCAATGATGGGTTCGAGGCTGTCAAAGGGCCGAAGGGGACTATCGTTGATTTGCCCACGGCTTACCGAACGAGGTACGAGACTGTTACAATCTCCGTCCACTATCTTCGGGTACTCGCGGTTGATCGCGGTGTTGTTTGATAACAAAGGAGGCTGCCGGAGATGTGGTGATCGCGAGCAAGAAATCGTCGAGGATGAGATGTTGCGGATGGAAGGCTGCCAGGCGGTTATGGAGTTGCCGGTATTGGGCTTCCGAGAGCGAGAGACGAGAGTTGAGATGTTGGGAAAGGTAACAAGGGTGATGTTTTGAGGGGTGGTAGGATGGTAATAACCTGGTGTGAGTTGTTAGTATTCATAGAAATGGAGGATGATGAAAAGAAGAGTTGGTGGAGGAGTTGGTGGAGGAGTTGGTGGAGGAGTTGGTGGAGCTGTCTGCCATTGATGGAATATTTAGAAAAAAAAAGCGTTCTGTTACCATATGAACGTATGCACCAGAAGTGATTTTCTTATATACATGCAAAAGATATATATACACAAATACAAATGAGAAATAAGGAATGATAACTAATTGACAGCTCATATGCAGTCTTCTTTAAATAATAAAACAATCATGGAGGAATATGTGGAGGAGATTATTTGGATGTGTATTTTGTGCATCTTTTGTAACGTTAACAAGGTTGGGTTGGTTATTTAAATGGAATTAAGTTTTGCAAGTGATAACACTAGTACTTCCACTTACTCTAGTTGGCACCTTAAATTACTTAAATGTGGATTAGTATTTGTATGTTAATAAATATTTAGTTATTAGTCATAAAAAAAAAATCCTTATTATTTAATAGTAGTATTTTATTGATTATAATGTAATCAACTTTAATATAACGAAGGAAGATTTGATTGAGGAAACAAGGTTAACCTGAAAACTCGGGTGTCACATCATCCCCTTGTTGAAAGAATTTTCATCCGAAAATTTGGAACACAGGATCAACGTACATAGTGAGTAAACGAAGCATTGTGAGCAAACTATTCAGTTATCCAGCACGTAGACGTGCTAAGGTTTCCGAGAGATTAGGAATAAATCCAAAGTAAAGGAATGTAAGGTTCTTAAGGTTTCGTGAGAGTTGTGACATTATTCTCATGTTGAAGGGAATTTCGTCCCGAAATTGAAGGAAAAGAAATCTTACAACTGTATCTTAGGAATTGGAAATTTGATCGTTGAACAGTTGCGGATACTTCTTTTTCATTTGATCTTCGCGTTCCCAGGTAAACTCTGGTCCACGCTTTGAGTTCCACCTAACACGCACAATAGGGATCTTGCTACGTTTCAGGGTTTTGACTTCTTGATCCATGATCTCCACTGGTTCTTGGATAACCAATCCATCCCAACCACTACATCGAAGCTTCAGAGTATGATAGGAACAAGGTCTATGCAGAAAGTGTGTCCAGATAAGCCTAGCTTATAGTTTCTAAACACTTGGGTTGCCGTTATTGTCCTACCATCGGCTATTTCTATAGTGTACTCAGAAGTCAAGTTAGTAGGTACCATTCCTAGTACTTTGCTAAATTTTATGGACACATAACTTTTATCAGCACCTGAGTCAAATAAAACAGAGGAGTAATATCCATTAATAAGGGATGCATGACAAATTAGCATGCATGACAAATTATGTTTTAATTTTGTCATGCATGCTAATTTGTCATGCATCCCTTATTAATGGATATTACTCCTCTGTTTTATTTGACTCAGGTGCTGATAAAAGTTATGTGTCCATAAAATTTAGCAAAGTACTAGGAATGGTACCTACTAACTTGACTTCTGAGTACACCATAGAAATAGCCGATGGTAGGATGATAACAGCAACCCAAGTGTTTAGAAACTGTAAGCTAGGCTTATCTGGACACACTTTCTGCATAGACCTTGTTCCTGTCACACTCTGAAGCTTCGATGTAGTGGTTGGGATGGATTGGTTATCCAAGAACCAGTGGAGATCATGGATCAAGAAGTCAAAACCCTGAAACGTAGCAAGATCCCTATTGTGCGTGTTAGGTGGAACTCAAAGCGTGGACCAGAGTTTACGTGGGAACGCGAAGATCAAATGAAAAAGAAGTATCCGCAACTGTTCAACGATCAAATTTCCAATTCCTAAGATACAGTTGTAAGATATCTTTTCCTTCAATTTCGGGACGAAATTCCCTTCAACATGGGAATAATGTCACAACTCTCACGAAACCTTAAGAACCTTACATTCCTTTACTTTGGATTTATTCCTAATCTCTCAGAAACCTTAGCACGTCTACGTGCTGGATAACTGAATAGTTTGCTCACAATGCTTCGTTTACTCACTATGTACGTTGATCTAGTGTTCCAAATTTTCGGGACGAAATTCTTTCAACAAGGGGATGATGTGACACCCGAGTTTTCAGGTTAACCTTGTTTCCTCAATCTAATCTTCCTTTGGTATATTAAAGTTGATTACATTATAATCAATAAAATACTACCATTAAATAATAATGATTTTTTTAATATAACTAATAACTAAATATTTATTAACATACAAATACTAATCCACATTTAAGTCATTTAAGGTGCCAACTAGAGTAAGTGGAAGTACTAGTGTTATCAACTTGCAAAACTTAATTCCATTTAAATAACCAACCCAACCTTGTTAACGTTACAAAAGAGGCACAAAATACACATCCAAATAAATCTCCTCCACATATTCCTCCATGATTGTTTTATTATTTAAAGAAGACTGCATATGAGCTGTCAACTAGTTATCATTCCTTATTTCTCATTTGTAATTATGTATATATCTTTTGCATGTATATGAGAAAATCACTTCTGCTGCATACGTTCATATGGTATCAGAGCGCTTTTTTTCTAAATATTCCATCAATGGCAGACAGCTCCACCAACTCCTCCACCAACTCCTCCACCAACTCCTCCACCAACTCCTCCACCAACTCCTCCACCAACTCCTCCACCAACTCCTCCACCAACTCCTCCACCAACTCTTCTTTTTCATCATCCTCCATTTCTATGAATACTAACAACTCACACCAGGTTATTACCATCCCTACCACCCCTCAAAACATCACCCTTGTTACCTTTCCCAACATCTCAACTCTCGTCTCGGAAGCCCCAATACCGGCAACTCCATAACCGTCTGCAGCCTTCCATCCGCAACATCTCATCCTCGGCGATTTCTTGCTCGTAATCACCACATCTCCGGCAGCCTCCTTTGTTATCAAACAACACCGCAATCAACCGCGAGTACACGAAGATAGTGGACGGAGATTGTAACAGTCTCGTACCTCGTTCAGTAAGCCGTGGGCAAATCAACGACAGTCCCCCTCGGCCCTTTGACAGCCTCGAACCCATCATTGCAACCGTGTAACTGCTCCTCATCGCACAGCTTCGGCAGTCTTCTATCGATCATCGCTCCTCATCCTCGGTGGTTTCCTTGTTACTCGCGGTGTCCCCTTGTCGGCTGTAACCTCTTTGGTGGCTCCCCCGTTTACAACCGATCAACCAAATCTGCATTCGTTTCCGTTCGGTAAGTTCTTTCTTGTTTGCTAGTTTTTGAAATGTCTTCATCTCGAACCATTAGTTGATGATATCCCGACCTCAGATCTATCTTGGAATAGAAACTTGACCCTTGAAGCTGATCGATAAATCATCGATGCGCGGAGTGGAACTCATACCGAACGAGGCTGCGGAGGTGCGCTTCGCGACTGAAAATCCTATCGGTGAAAATTGTCGTTACGTAGGTATATTATGAATTATTACCATGGCAAGTGGATGAACTCTTTGTCGAACTTGTAGATAAGTTTACTATGCTACTTATCTACCAAAATAGTTTACCTTGTCTACCAAAATGATTGATCTTTGTAGTATAAATACATTATTCATTATTTCATTGAATGGAGTAGGTTAATCATTATCATAGTTGGTGGACAAGATAATTGAGTGGAGTAGGTTAATCATTACATTTGTGTGGTGCACATTTGATATGAAGAACTATAAATAAGTGTCTTTGGTCTATGATGATGATCCCATCACAAACATCATATCTCAAAAACAAATAGAGAAAACGCACCTCTTGTATACACTTTCATAAAATATACATTTCTCTTCTACTTGCTCTTATAATTCTCTTTAAGTTCTTAAGATTATAACACTAGTCTTGTGTTAAATATTGAGGTATTATAACACGTTATCAGCACGAGAGCTCTTAAACTCGAATTAAGAAAGTCAATAAATCACAAAGTCATCAACTAATCAAGGTAAGGGCTTCATTAAGTAAAAATATATAATACCTTATATTAAGAAGATGATTAAGATAAATAAAGTAAGCATAAAAGGAGATCTTATTATGGACATTTTGATAACCATTGGACTACTAACAAACTAACTTTTATTTATGCATCTAACTTTTGATTATGCAACTAACATTTCATTTTATGTCAACTAACTTTTACTTATACATCTAACCTATTATTTATGCATATAACTTTTGCTTATGCAACTAACATTTTTTATTATTATTATGTTTACTAACATTTTATCGTACTAACATCTTATTCTTATCCTAACTTGTTGTTCTTATTCTCTTTAGTTTTATAAACTAATTTATGTTTTTATAACATAATTATACTTATCTATTTTATTTAAAATTAATGTCGATATATACAAACACAACGATCATAGCCGTTATAAACGGTTATATAGCCGTTGTACATAGCCGTTACAAACGGTTATGATTTCAACTATAAATTGACCATCATCGATTTATTTTCAATAAACAGATTATCTTTTTTCTCAAGTTTATCCAAGGCAATCTTTCAAGGATGATACACCCGGTTTTAGTACTGGCAACCATAATGCTTATTTTAATTCTTATCTCCATTGCTGAACTACCACCCGAAGAATTTAAACTTTTCTTATTTCTGTATTTGTTTATAGCTCTATCGATTTATTGTATTACAATGCTTATTGATATATATGGATTCTAATAATTATCTTATTATTTGCTTAATTCTTGTTTAGAAAGCAACATGTCAAACATTGCAAAAATTGAATTCCCAGCTCTAACTATAAATGGGAAAACTATATGCCGTGGACGGCCCATGTAAAAAGACATCTAAAATCCATGGGTGTCTTAGAAACCATACAAGAGGGGAATGCTTACTCTGAACAAGACAGAGCGAAAGCTGACGTCTTTTTACATAAACATATTGACGAAATGCTACAATTTGAATATTTAAATTGTGAAGATCCGTATGTTTTATGGAAAGATTTACAAAGCAGATTTAATCACCAAAGGGAAGTTCTATTTCCCACTGCTAGAGATGAATGGAACAATCTTAGGTTCCAAGATTTTACAAAAGTAAACGAGTATACATCTGCTTTGTTCAGAATATGCTCGACCCTTAGATTCTGTGGGCAAAAAGTAACCGAGGAAGATATGTTGGAGAAAACTTTCTCCACATTTCATGCATCAAATATAAACTTGCAACAACAATATAGGTTGCAAAAATTTAAAAGATATTTTGATTTGAATTCATTTCTTCGTAGCTGAGAAAAATAATGAGCGTTGATGAAAAATCATCAAGCTCGTCCCACGGGATCGTTAGCAATTCCAGAAATAAATGTTGCTACTAAAAACTCTGGAAGAAAGTGAGGACGAGGTCGTGGTCATGGTTCTTTTGATAAAAGTTACCCTAATAATCGCAACCATTCTTTTAAGGGTAACAATAACTACCAAGGTAATTTTTATAACTGTGGCCGTGGTCGTGGCCGTGGTAGAAATCAAAGACTAGTCAATTACCATGCCCCACAAAATAACCAGTACAAAGGGAATGAAGCTACTAGGTCCGAAAACAATAGCACTTCCTGCTTTAGATGTGGTAGCACAAACCACTGGTCGAAGGCTTGTCGCACAGCTCCACATTTGTGTGAACTATACCAAATCTCTCTGAAAAGAAAAGAAAAGAAAGTAAACCATGTTGATAATTTCAATGATCTTAACGTGGAGTTGAACACTGCTGATTTTGACATAGACCTCTGAGACACACGTTGCTTGACCACAATAGTTATGTGCAACAATTACGTGTTTTTCTACCTTTAATTATGTATTTTTCTTCATGCAATGTTTTCTAAGATTAAATAAAGTCCTTGTTAAAATATAATAATATCGTCGTTATTCACTTATTATTTTTCTTATATTTTCAAGATTAAAATGAACATCACTGGAGCGCAAGATCAAACAAATGAAGCAGATATATGTATTGCGGATAGTGGAGCCACACACACTATACTTAGATCTAAGGAATATTTTTATGAACTTAAACCAACTAAAGAATCGTTAATACAATATCAGGCCCTACAGACCTGATAGAAGGAGTGGGAAAAGCTAATTTAGCATTACCAAATGGTACAAAGCTTATAATAGAAAATGCTATATTTTCCCCGAAATCAACAAGAAATCTGTTGAGTTTCATATAAACGGATATGATACTCAGTCAAGGACGGACAATGAAAAATATTTGCATATGCAAGCAAAGATCAAATATTAGAAAAGCTGCCAATGCTTCGGTCTGGTTTACATTATACACATATTAATGGGCCTTAGGCATATATGGCAGTTAAAGAAAAATTTTGTGATCCCGAAACACTTAACTTATGGCATGACAGATTAGGCCATCCAGGATCTACAATGATGAAAAGAATAATTGAAAACACTTATGGGCATCCATTGAAATATCAAAAGATCCCACAATCGGATAAAATTCCTTTGTGTACATCTTGTTCTCTTGGGAAATTAATCACAAGGCCTTCACCTGTGAAAATTGAAAAGGAATCATCCCTATTTTTTGAAAGAATCCAAGGAGATATATGTGGGCCAATTCATCCACCATGTGGACCATTTAGATACTTTATGGTTTTGATAGACGCATCAAGTAGATGGTCTCATGTCTCTTTGTTATCAACTCGTAATGTAGCATTTGTTAAATTTCTTACACAAATTATTAAATTACGAGCACATTTTCCTGATTATACTATTAAAAGGGTGAGACTTGATAATGCTGGTGAATTCACATCACATGCTTTTAATGATTATTGCATGTCTGTGGGAATTATTATTGAACACCCTGTTGCTCATGTACACACACAAAATGGCTTAGCTGAGTCGTTTATCAAACGTCTACAACTAATAGCTAGACCATTAATAATGAAGACAAAACTCCCTATGACTATTTGGGGTCATGTAATTCTTCATGCTGGATCAATAATTCGTCTAAGACCAAGTGCGAATCTTAAATACTCTTCGTTACAACTTGTTTCTTGAAATGAGCCAAACATTTCCCAACTTAGAATTTTTGGGTGTTCAGTGTATGTCCCTATTGCACCACCACAACGCACAAAAATGGGTCCTCAAAGAAGGTTGGGAATTTATATTGGATATGAATCAGTTTCCATCATAAGATGTCTTGAACCTTTAACGGGTGATGTATTTACAGCATGTTTTGTTGATTGTCACTTTAACGAGTCAGTTATCCCGGCATTAGGGGGAGAAAAGAAAAAACAGGAAAATGATGTCTCATGGTATGTTCCTTCATTATTACATCTTGATCCAGTAACTAAACAACATGAGACAGAGGTTCAAAAGATAATACACCTGCAAGAAATTGCAAATCAATTACCTGATGCATTTACTGATACAAACAGAGTTACTAAATCTCATATACCAGCTGCTAATGCTCCAGCTCAAGTTGAGATTCCAAATAAGCAAATAGAGAACACAATGACTCATGAATCTCAGAGACGTTTGAAACGAGGAAGACCAATCGGTTCCAAGGATAAAAATCCTCGAAAGAGAAAAACTCATGAAAAGAAAGTTGACCATAAAGTGAATGATGTTGATGAAACATTAAATACCCAAAACTCTCATGAGGAGGATTTGGATGAAATAACAAAGAAATGTCAATTAACTATGGTCACACACATATTTTATAGAATCGAGATGGAATGGAAAGTATTGATGAAATATTTTCTTATTCCGTAGCAAGTGACATCATGAGTGGAGATGATGATCCAGAACCAAAATCAGTTAGTGACTGTCAAAATAGACATGATTGGGATAAATGGAAAGGAGCTATGCAAGTTGAATTAGATTCACTTAACAAACGAAAGGTCTTTGGACCTATTGTTATTACTCCGATGGCTGTAAAGCCTGTAGAGTATAAATAGGTTTTTGTACGAAAACGAAATAAGAAAATGAAGTTACAAGATATAAAGCCAGACTTGTAGCTCAAGGTTTTTCACAAAGGCCAGGGATTGATTATGAGGAAACATACTCCCCTGTTATGGATGCAATAACCTTTAGATACTTAATCAGCTTAGCAGTCTCTAGAAAGTTAGAGATGCGTCTTATGGACGTTGTCACAGCTTACTTGTATGGATCACTAGATAGTGACATCTATGTGAAAATCCCTGAAGGCTTTAAATTACCGAAGCATTAAGCTCAAAGCCTACGGAAATGTATTCCATTAAATTACAAAGATCTTTGTATGGACTCAAACAATCTGGAAGGATGTGATACAATCGTTTGAGTGATTATTTAACAAGTAAAGGATACACAAGTAACCTTATTTGTCCATGTGTCTTCATTAAGAAGACAACATCAGGATATGTGATCATAGCTGTGTATGTTGATGATCTAAATATAATTGGAACGCAAAAGGAAATTAATGAAGCAATTGCTCTTTTAAAGAAAGCATTTGAAATGAAAGACCTTGGAAAAACCAAATATTGTCTTGGTTTGCAGATTGATCATATGCATAATGGAATACTTGTACATCAGTCAACTTATACTGAGAAACTCTTAAAGCGTTTCAATATGGACAAAGCAAATCCTTTAAGTACACCAATGGTTGTTAGATCACTAAATGTTGATAATGATCCATTTCGTCCTTGTGAAGATAATGAAGAGGTTCTTGGTCCAGAGATACCATATCTCAGTGCAATTGGAGCTCTTATGTATCTTACTAACTGTACGAGACCTGACATTTCTTTTGCAGTTAATTTGTTAGCAAGATTTAGTTCAACTCCTACTAAAAGACATTGGAATGGGATTAAACATATTTTTCGGTATCTTAGAGGTACTATTGATTTAGGTTTGTTTTATCCTAATAATTCAAAAGAAGGGTTGGTTGGTTATGCAGATGCAGGTTATTTATCTTATCCACATAAAGCAAAATCTCAAACTGGATACGTATTTAAGAATGGAGGAACTGCAATTTCATGGCGTTCTCAGAAACAAACACTCGTTGCGACATC
>JABSNV010000941.1:0-17500 GCA_024085815.1 Flaveria linearis
AGGATTTGGGCCACGGTGACACAGCAAAACTCACCAAGTACAATATGACTTGCTGGTTACAGGGTCACAACTACAAACCGCATGAGCTCAAAGGCAGAACCACTGGAGAACTGCGGAGGATGATGGAGCATGTGATGAAAGTGGAACTGGAAATTGGAGTTAAGTTCAGAACCACTACTCCACATCCAAAAGAACAAAGCAAACTTGTTGCTGATCCAATAACTGTTGAATCAAAAGATCAGCACAAGGAAAAAGAAAAACTAATCAGAGAGCCAAGGGCTGTAATCCCCGGAAAGGTATGGCCTCTGGGAACAACAGTTCGAGAGATTACTGAGAAGAAATCATCTCTCATTGAACTGTACGATCACATCACAACTCCCAGTTCTGTGGAAGAACACAGGATTATGGCCTGGAAATATGATCCAGACTGGGATTGTGCAGTAATAAAGAGGACATCTGGAAGAATTCAATACTTCCATGATGTGGAAGCTCTGTTGAGTCTTCCGGAGCAAGACATCAGGGATTTACAAAGCATCCCAATAACCAACTATCCAATCCATCTTAGGGGGAGAGACTTCTCTGCAGCTGTAAATGGTATGAAGACCAGATTTTCTGATGATGTGCTCATAAAAGCAAAGAAAGATGATAAGGAGCACAAAAGATTCAAACAAAGCAAGAAAAGAATAACAGCTGAAGTCTCATCTCTTGTAGATGATGATATGCTAAAGAGAGTTGGTTGTGACAAAAGCTCAGATACCATCAAAAGCATCAAAGGAAATCAATTCACTTATCCCATCACAGAGTGGGGATATGTTGAAAGAAATAAAGGGATGGTATTGCTGAGAAATGCTGATGGGAAGAAGGCTGATAAGATCAGGATTTTTGATCCAGTAGAGATAAAGATGCTACACCCAAGCTACACTTCATATCTTCATGATAAATTCTTCCCAAAACTAACAGATGAAAAAGCCCAGAATGATCTCTGCTTGTATGTGCATATGATTCAAGTGATAGATAAACTGCATGCAAAGGCGCACAAGAGAAGGAAGCATAAGGCTGGACTACTAAAAGGAACAATGATAGCTGAAGTGTCTGAGCTCAGAATATCTAAAGAAGATGAATTAGAAATAGTGCATAATGATAGTGTAGTGGAAACACTCACTACAGAAGAAGATGTTTTGGGACTCAGTTATGACACACTGAAGAAGATCAGCAGGATGCAGATAAAGTACAAATATGATGATCAGAAAACTGTTGTATCTTACTTCTACAATAAAATGATAGCAAGAGTTAAGGAGCTTGCTGTTTTGAAGGACTGATTACAAGGAGCTAAGCCTAAGGGGGAGTATTGTTAGATCTAGATTGTATAGGGCTAGATCATTTGTGTATAGGCTTAGTACTTGAAAATCAAGTCTTGTAATTAATATTTGTAACAGTCAAAATATATATATATGTGATTTGAATCTATAGGTTAACCCCATATATGTATGTGTGTTGATTTGTGACTTGACAGGAGAAACAAGATACTTGGATGAATTTCCTGAAATTGACCAAGTGTAGGAAACATCTATACACAACGACGGTTCCGAGCAAGATGAATAGTTAACAAAGTTTCTCTTATTCGTATTAACAGCTACTATAGGAGGAATGTTTTTATGCGGATTGGTGTGGTTCCTCTACGCCTAGGACACCAGAATATCGAACCATGAACGAAGCGCTTGAGTTGCTCAACCGCCCCTTAGCCCGGTGCGCAAGGAATATCCGTCTTTCTGCTAAAGAGGATGTATTGAACTCATAATTCATTAGATACTTTTTATGAATGTCAACTAAGTCTCGTAGGAATTCTGTTTACTCACTTTAAATTGAGTATCCGTTTCCCTCCTTTTCCTGCTAGGATTTCTTTGATCTCCTGTCTCAATTAACTGTCTCAATTAAGAGGGGTCATGGAAAGAACTGGTTCAAAATCACGATCAATTCCTTTTTCAAATCCTGCTGCAGCTGCACGAGCCCTTCCTGCGTGCCACAAATGCCCTACGAAGAAGAAGAATCCTAGAACAAAATGAGAGGTACAAAATTATAATTTTCATAAATTCAGTGGTTCCTATCCCCGTCATGTTCCTTGGATTATTTACAAGTGGTATTCAAGCTCTTATTTTTGCAACTTTAGCCGCGGCTTATATAGGTGAATCCATGGAGGGCCACCATTGACTAGTTTTCTAAATGAAATAGTCTTTTTTTTTTTTAGTTTAATAAGGCAATGTGTGCGTGGCTAAAAAAATTAACTTAGGGAATGAAAATATACAACTACACTATATACGATCTAGAGTAATAGAAAAAAAGATTACAATAAAGATTACAATATTGATATTAGAGTAGAGAATTGAAAAAAAAAAGGGAGCCTTACAAGGAGCTCTAGGAACTTTGAATAGTTGTTTAAACAACGAGTTACATTTACGTACTATCAGTGCCAATATTGGCATATTGGCGGCGATGAAACAAATAACGGATTAGTCCTTCTACTTTAGGCATTATTTTTAATTTATTTTATTTATTTTTTTTTTCAAAAAAGAATTAAGAAATACTCATGGTAACCATTCAAGCCGACGAAATTAGTAATATTATCCGTGAACGTATTGAACAATATAATAGAGAAGTAAAGATTGTAAATACCGGTACCGTACTTCAAGTAGGTGATGGCATTGCTCGTATTCATGGTCTTGATGAAGTAATGGCGGGTGAATTAGTAGAATTTCAAGAGGGTACAATAGGCATTGCTCTTACGAAAGTTTGTTAATCCGTAGATATGTTTCATACAATTTTGTTAATCCGTAGATATGTTTCATACAAGACCAAATGACCAAGTGTAAGTTTCTGCGGATGATCAAGTTTCATGAAGGGAAGTCTCCTACAAAAGAAGGATTTCCTACGGAAGAACAACATTCCTACGGAAGAGCAAATCATCTACGGAAGAACAAAAGATCTGCGGAAGGCAAGACTCCTGCGGAAGATCACTATACTTGTGCTATTAGAAATTCCAAGAAGTCAAACAAGTCAACACAATCAATAACAAATCCCAAGAGATCCGGTGTTTCCTTAACCGACTCAAATCATCTATAAATATGAGTCCTAGGTTTCACATCTCGGGGAACACAATCAATCAATATTACGGCGATCAAGAGTTCATTGTGCAACCCTAGCTGCCGTCATATCAATATCAAACATCATTCGATTCACAGAATTCGATTGTTCATAGTTATTCATTATTCTTTTGTAATCATTACATTATAGTTAATGAAATACATTTGAATTATTATTGATTTCGTATTTATTGTGTTTCTGTGGTTGTGTTCATCATTGATCATTACAAACAATTAAACGTCAATTAGTGATAATTCCGCGATCATTAAATTGATTTATTTTAATACTGATAATTCCTGAATTGCGATCCTTGGATTCACAAAATCATAACCATATTGTCTTAATTGGGCAACAGAAATAATGTTCCTAGTCAAACTAGGAGCATACAAAATATTGTTCAAAATTGCTTCCAAACCATTTGGAAGCTTCAAGATGTAGTCCCCTCGGCCTTCAACTTGAACTTTTGCCCCATCCCCCATGTAGAGGCTAACATCCCCTTTCTTGAAGTCCTTACTTATTTTGAACCCCTGCAATAAGTTGCAAATGTGAGTTCCACAACCGGTATCCAATACCCATGTGTTAGAGGATATTAAATTTAGATCAATATGAATCATGTAAATTGTACCTGAGGTTTGCCCAGCATGCATCTTGGCTTGTAACTCTTTGAGATGGACTGGACAATTCCTTGCCCAATGTCCAATCTCCACATATTTAAAACATGGGTCATTCAAAGCAACCTTTTGCTTCTTCTCCGTTGGTTTTGGTGGTGGCGCTCTAACCACTCCCTTCCCCTTTCTCCTAATATGCCATTTACCCTTGGAAACATTTGCCTTGGGTGTAGGGTGAGGCCTCTTCTTGTTCCCACCTTCATTGATGGTGAGAACGGGTAAAACCTTTTACCCATGGCCGCCTCGGCAGTTTTGAGCATAGAGTGAAGCTCACTTATGTTCTTGTCCCACCCATTCATGTTATAATTCATGACAAAGTTGTCAGATCTTTTTGACAAAGAGTTGAGGATCAAATCCGTAGCCAACTCTTTCGAGACGGGAAAATTCAGCCTTTCGAGGCGGTCGATGTGGCTTTTCATCTTAAGTACATAAGATGAAACAGATTGGGTGTCATCCATACGACATGCATAGAGTGCTCGAACCGTTTCGAATCGCTCTACCCTTGCTTGTTGTTGGAACGTTTCCTTCAACTGGGTTATCATGTCGTATGCTCCATGATATTCATACTCCTTTTGGAGATCTGGAGTCATACTTGCCAACATGAGGCAAGACACTTGGACCGAGTCCTTAGTGTATTTCACCTAATTCATAAAGGCCTCCTCATCCTCCTCATTAGGTTGATCGGGAATCGGATCGTCTAAAACATATGATCGTTTCTCTTGCTTGAGAACAATTCTCAAGTTTTGAAACCAATCAATAAAACTATTATGGTTTAGACGCTTCTTTTGGAGAATGGTCCTTAGTGATAGTGAGTGAGCGGACGGGATTTCATTGTTATCATTATTGTTGGTGGCCATCTACAAAATTTAACAAAGTTCAATTTTAGTATTTACGATATTATCCATATTTTAATAATTAAAGCTCTTTTATGTGTCTTACACAATTTTAAAATTCTAGAATCCAAATTTTCATTTAAATAGTGGTTAGGTGACCTTTATCCCATTATTTAAATTAACAAGGTAGTCAACGATTTGACAATTGCAATCCTTTGCAACTTCTAGGGTATGGGATCGACTTTAAAACATCATATGTATAGTCGGCATGTTTGTCCCATCAACACCTTTGTAAACCACATTTTAGGTGATCCATTTAACATGGTTTGCAAATCAAGTTACCCTACTTATACACACATGTGAGTTTTCCAACATAAGTGGTTAGGTGACCTTTATCCCACAAATATTGTATCCCCACCTCGAATCACAAGTTCCCTCAAAACGGTTAGGTGACCTTTATCCCATTAAGAGTTTCCAAATGGCTCAAGTGTTGTGCAAAAGGATTGTGTTAAACTTGTTTATAAAAGAAATTTTAAGTTTTCATAATTCAAGTTTAGAAAACTCTATGTACTTTGTATTTTCATGCTTTCAAATACAAGGTACCCTATGGTTCATTTTCTTAATAAAACCTCTTTATTAGAATAACTAATCCTTTTAATAACCTTTTATTAACCACTTAATGACAAAGAACCATCAATTTTTAGCTTGTTAAGTTTGTTAATGAGTATGTTATGCATATCCAAATCAACCAACAATCATACAACAAACATCCAAACAAGCATAATCATACAAACATAAGTGCATAACCATAGCCACTAAGTTGACCACACTTGTTTCCATCACAAGTGTTGTCATAAGGTCTTTCCTAAGGGTTAAGATGACACATCAAAATGTGTCCATGAACTCCCACTTGAATCCACATCCAAATGCTTCAAGTGTCTATGTCTTTTGTGTCTTTCTTTGGGTCTTCATCTTGTGCATCTTCTTTTACAAAATCATATCCTAATACAATTTTCTAATAAAAGAAATGCACCTAATTTATTTATTACATAACCAAATGATAAATAAATTACAACCCAAAATACAAACACAAATATACAACCCTTTCAAGAATCAAAACCAACATGACAAACCACAATCAACCAAATCCAAAACACAAGAGGCCAACACTATGTTATGCACTAAAATATGAGAAATATTCAACATCCAATAACAACAATGAATCCCTTATTTCAGCCCCAGACGATCGGGTTTGTTTATCGATAAACTCTCGGGTTTGACTAAAGTTCAAGTCAGTACACGTGTCAGTCGCGTCTCCAAACGCATTTGCTCAGGCTAAACGTCTCCCTCTCTACTTTAGGATATTATAATAAATATAATAATTAAATAAAATATTTACGATATTGTAGACTCGGTTTGACGTATCAGATGCCGGTTCATGCCGGTGCAACTAGTATTCGCGTCTCACACTTTTCTTAGTTAATTATGCACGTTTTATGTAGAATATTTTAGCTATCTTTATTTACAATATGTATCATGATTAATAATGATTTTGATAGGATTTAAAGCCATTATAAGGTAATTTTGATGAAAATCAGATGCTGGTACGCACTAGATTACCGAACTTTACCGGTGTGGGTTTTGCATCTGTTTATTAGTTTGGATCTTCCTATATTTACTCTGAATCATATAACGTTTCATTATTTTATGTTTACTTATTTATTTGGATCGTAAACATGTATTGGGCCTTAGATGGGCCTCGTTTATAAGTTCGGGCCCTTATTGGGCCTTTATGTTAGTTTCTTATCTAAGTTTTCTTCGGTAAGCCCATGTCAATCCGGACATTTATTGGGCCTTATAATACATTAAGGTTCCTAATTGGCTGGATTTCAGGGGTGTTACACACCTGTTAGAAAAACAAATTTTATGAATGCAATTACAATTTATGAATCCATATACTTATGAAACATAATAGTTGTTGATAAGGATATTAATTATATTTGGTTTTGAAACATGCAGGTTATATGAAGTCTACATACTACAGTTGGTTCTCTTTTGTGTTATGTAATGGGTTATGAATTGGTATTTAACAAGTTTATCTTTTGTATTTACAAGCGTATACTATTGGTTATAGTATGGCTAGATGGATTATGGCATGGTTGTGTTGTTCGTGAAAAACATTTCGATACAAATTTGATGACTTAGGAACTCAAACTTCATTTACCCATTGCAGTCACACTTGCATATTATTCTTTTGATTTTGTCATTTTACGATCACTACTAATTTTGCCAATAACACGAAAAGAACGCTACCAATCTTGTTAAGAAAGAAAAAAACGCTACAAAACACAGTCTAAATTACTAAAGGGGCAAGGTTATTTTCTTAAAAACTTTTAAATTCATGAGTTTTTCAACTCTTAATGCTTGAGACACAACTTAAAACTCTTTAACCTTGTCTCTCTAAACCTTGCATTCAAATCTCTCTTTCTTGATCTAAACCTTCAAAACAACTTCAACAAACATTGAAAACCATTGATTAACTTCAAACATTGAAAATCTTTGATTCGCTTCAAACATTGATAACCATTTATTCATGTCATTGAATTCTTATTATTAAATTTATATGACTTACATTTTTTTTGTTCGTGTGTTTTCTTTTATGTAATTTTCTTTTATGTAATTCATATCTATAAGGCTAATGATAGACTATACCGATGTTATGAATAAGAATACTAATAAACGTACAATACATCAATAAAGGATTGATAAACTAAGAGTACCGCGTCGAAGTTTGTCGCTACCGTAGCCGCATCGTGCGGGTCCGATACTAATGTGTATGTATGTATGTATCGTATGTACGGACGTACGCACGCACGTGCGCACGCACGTAGGTACGCACGTAGGTACGCACGTAGGTACGGAGGTAGGTACAGAGGTAGGTACGCATGTAGGTACGGAGGTAGGTACGAAGGTCGGTAAGGACGTAGGTACACACGTAGGTACGGACGTTGGTACGGACGTAGGTACGGACGTTGGTACGAACGTAGGTACATATGTACGTACGTACGTAGGTACGACGTACGAACGGACGAACGGACGTACGGACGGACGTACTTACGTACGGACGGACGTAGGTACGTACGTACGTACGTATGTATGTAGGTACGTATGTACGTACGTATGTAGGTACGTAGGTAGGTACGTATGTAGGTACGTATGTAGGTACGTATGTAGGTACGTATGTAGGTACGTATGTAGGTACGTATGTAGGTACGTATGTATGTACGTATGTATGTACGTATGTATGTACGTATGTAGGTACGTATGTAGGTACGTATGTAGGTACGTATGTATGTACGTATGTATGTACGTATGTATGTACGTATGTATGTACGTATGTATGTACGTATGTATGTACGTATGTATGTACGTATGTATGTACGTATGTATGTACGTATGTAGGTACGTATGTATGTACGTATGTATGTACGAATGCATGTACGTATGTATGTACGAATGCATGAACGTATGTATGAACGTATGTATGAACATATGTATGAACGTATGTATGTACGTATGTATGTACGTAGGTATATAGGTATGTGTGTACGTATGTGTGTCTGTATGTGTGTATGTATGTGTGTATGTATGCATGTATGTATGTGTGTATGTATGTGTGTATGTATGTGTGTATGTATGCGTGTATGTATGTGTGTATGTATGTGTGTATGTATGTGTGTATGTATGTGTGTATGTATGTGTGTATGTATGTGTGTATGTCTGTGTGTATGTCTGTGTGCATGTGTGTGTGCATGTGTGTATGCATTTATGTATGTATGTGTGTATGCATGTATGTATGCATGTATGTATGCATATATGTATGCATGTATGTATGCATGTATGTATGCATGTATCTATGCATGTATGTATGCACGTATGTATGCATGTACGTATGCACGTATGTATGCATGTTATGTGTGCAGGTATGTTTGCATGTTATGTGTTTATGTATGTATGCATGTTATGTGTGTATGTATGTGTGTATGTATGTGTGTATGTATGTTTGTATGTATGTGTGTATGTATGTGTGTATGTATGTGTATATGTATGTATGTATGTATGTGTGTATGCATACACATATGTATGTATGCATGTATGTATGCATGTATGTATGCATGTATGTATGCATGTATGTATGCATGTATGTATGCACATTATGTGTGCATGTTATGTGTGCATGTTATGTGTGCATGTTGTGTGTGCATGTTGTGTGTGCATGTTGTGTGTGCATGTTGTGTGTGCATGTTGTGTGTGCATGTTGTGTGTGCATGTTGTATGTGCATGTTGTGCTCTGCGTGTACGCATGCTATGCGTGCATGCAGGCTAGGCGTGTGTGCATGCATGCGTGTAGGCGTGCGTGTAGGCGTGCGAGTAGGCGTGCGTGTAGGCGTGCGTGTAGGCGGGCGTGTAGGCGGGCGTGGTGGCGGGCGTGGATGCGGGCATGGATGCGGGCGTGGAGGCGCGCGTGGAGGCGCGCGTGAAGGCGCGCGGGCAGGCGCGCGTGCGAACAGGCGCGTATGCGTGGGCGTATGCGTGGGCGTATGCAGGCGCGTATGCAGGCGCGTATGAAGGCGCGTAGGCAGGCGCGTAGGCAGGCGCGTAGGCATGCGCGCAGGCAGGCGCGCAGGCAGGCGCGTAGGCAGGCGCGTAGGCAGGCGCGCAGGCAGGCGCGTAGGCAGGCGCGCAGGCAGGCGCGTAGGCAGGTGCGTAGGCATGTGCGTATGCATGTGGGTATGCATGTGGGTATGCATGTGTGTATGCATGTGTGTATGCACGTGTGTATGCATGTATGTGTAAGGCCCCATTACCGGGCACCTCACAGTTGGTCATTCATCGCATCATAGATACATAATAATATACATTTCATAAAACAATGCAGCAGAATTAATATCAAAAGTCATCCATTCATCAATAAAAATTGTTGTTAAGAATACACCCATAATTTTTATCAGTTACAAAAGATAGTTTAACTGCATTACCAAGCAACAAAATTATTAATCATGAATGGATGTCAATCTTGCCCTGCCGAGTAGCTTTTTCCGCGTGCCATCCTCAGCAATATTCACCTGCCAACTGAAAATGTATAAAAGTCAGCGTTGCTGAGTGAGTTTTAGTTTTAAAAGTATTAAAATACCTTGTATAATATATGTATATGAAAATACCCTTTCAATAATATACTTTCCTTACTTTTGTACGTGAGCACGCATCAAATATACATCAGGGTAATACTTCCTTTCTTTCTTTCTTTACTGTACGCATTTGTTCATTTCGTACTATTAACTTTATCTTTCACAGTCTATATGGACCAATGTGCAATACCCCGAACATTGTGCACGAAACTGGTGTTAGTCCTGTGGTCTATAAATAGGCCACGAACATTATGCACAAAGCTGACCCAGTCACCTAGGGTATGCCACAAGGGTCCTGTCAATCTCGATGATGGACCTTGTGTGCATCATTCGGGGTAGCTAACCCGCATCACAGTTGAGCTAACGACAACATGGTCATGCACCTCCTATACATTTGCTTGCAAGACTTACATTATTTCATTTACGTTCCACTTTTCTTTATCATTAATCTTTCACTTTTGTTAATGACAATACTTTGCATTTATGATCATAAACATACCACGTAAAGTCACACAATAATAATTATTATGGACATAAGAACAACTTATAATAATTCAATATAATAACAATTAAACCCCTAAAGTCAAACTTGGGTCAAACCCTAATCATTCTGTTTTTCTCAAAATTTCAGAAAATAAGCCAAGTGTTCTAGTCGCATGAGCACTATGCAGACGCATGAGGCCTGTTTAGGCGCATTACCACTATATGGGCGCATGGGCTTACTTGGGCGTTTTGACACATAGGCGCATGAGCCATTTCAGGTGCATGGGCACTATTTGGGTGCTTAGAGTATACTTATGCATCTGAGACTAAGTCTTAGGCGCATGAACTACTGTTCAGGCGCATGGACTTATACTTAGAAATTCTAAGGCATAATTTGGGCGCATGGGGTACTGTTTTGGTGCATGAACCCTATTTAGAACTTTTCTAAGGCAATTTTAGGCGCATTGGCCTTACTTAGTGCATGACCAACCTGTTTAACATGTTTCTAAATTATTTTCAGTCCCAAACATCAAAATCAATCTATTCTAAGCACGTTAAAATCATTCTAAGCTTAATCACCACACAAACAACCATAGAACACATCATACAAGCCTACTTACATACGGTTACACTTAAATAAATTATAAAAACATTTCTAATACATTTCCAGCCCTAAAAGAGTTAAAACATGTAAAAAGGTAGGGTCTAGAACTCACCTTATGTAGTGTTCAAGTAAACCTCCACCAAACTTGAAACCACCAAGAGTTCAACCACTTAAAACACGACTAACAAACAACCAAGCACAAAGAACACATAAAAATCAGTTCTAAGGTTGGAAAACCCAACAAAAACCGAGTCAAACACAAGAAACACTTACCAAAATCCGAAATCTTCTTCTTCTTCTTGTAACCAAGAGAGAGTTTCCAGCTTTCTCTTTTCTTCTTTTCTGTCGACAGAAAGTAGATGGTTGGCATATATGGGCGGCCATACCCATAATATATTAAAATAATGGGTTGTTGTACTACTTTACTCTTTTCTTTCTTTTCTTCTAGATACTTTTATTTTCCTTTCGCACATTTATTTTCTTTTATTTGACAAAAAGTTCCGGGTGTTACAAGTCTACCCCCCTTAAATAGGTTTCGTCCCCGAAAACTGTCATTCTTCGAATAACCGTGGGTAATGTTGTCTCATCTCTTCTTCAGTCTCCCACATAGACTCAGAACCCTTTCGGTGCTTCCACTGCACTCATACAAATGGAACCACTTTATTCCTTAGCCTGTTCTCTTTCCAATCGATGATCGCCACTGGTTGTTGTACATAATTGAGCCGTTCATCCACCTCGATATCCTCCAGTGGTACAACCATGTCTTCATTAGCTAAGCACTTTCTCAGATGAGATACATGGAATGTGGGATGAATTTCACTTAACTCTTCAGGCAGTTCTAATCGATAGGCAACCTCTCCTACTCGTGCGATGATTCGGAAAGGTACTATGTATCTCGGGCTTAGCTTACCCCTCTTTCGGAACAGAATGATTCCTTTCCAAGGTGAGACCTTCAACATAACTCGGTCGCCAACCATGAATTCTATCAGTCTACACCTCTTGTCGGCATACGGCTTTTGTCTATCTTTCGCCACCTTCATGAAGGCCTTGATCTTTCCTAACTTCTCAGTCGTAGCATCGATCACCTCGACACCTCCCAACTCCTTCTGTCCAACGTCTCCCCAACATACGGGCGTCCTACATCTTCTACCGTATAGCATCTCCTATGGTGGCATGCCAATACTGGCATGATAACTATTGTTATATGAGAATTTCGCTAACGGTAAGTGATCATCCCAACTTCCTCCAAAATCGATCACACACACTTGGAGCATATCCTCCAGCTTCTGAATCGTCCTCTCAGACTAACCATCTATCTATGGATGATAAGCCGTATTAATGTGTAGCCTCGTCCCTATCGCATCATGGAATCTCTTCCAAAACTTTGAGGTGAATCGGGTGTCACGATCTGACACGATAGACACCGGCATGCCATGACGAGCTACAATCTCCTTGATGAACAGATCCGCCAGTCTTTCGGATGAGTACGTCTCGCGGATCATTAGGATGTTAGCACTCTTGGTTAGACGGTCAAGAATCACCCAGATGGCATCGTACCCCCTCGCCATGCGGGGTAACTTCGTAATGAAGTCCATGGTGATGTGCTCCCACTTCCACTCGGTTATATCCAATGGTTGGATTTTCCCGTATGGCTTCTGATGTTCTGCCTTCATTTGCAAGCAAGTAAGGCACTTACTCACATACTCCACCACGTCACGTTTCATATCCGGCCACCAGTAGTCCTTCTTCATGTCTTGATACATCTTGGTGGCACCAGGATGAATGGAGTATCGAGTCTTGTAAGCTTCATCCATGATTCGCCCACGTAGGTCTCCATAACAAGGGATCCACATTCGTCCAAAGCGGGTTCTAACCCCGTGGGTGTTTTCTCCCAGTTCCGCGACTAGACCTCTCATTCATTCAGAGTTGAGGCGATCTTCTTTCAATGCCTCATTCTGAAATTCCTTCACTTGGGTAATAATGTTCGAGGTCATCACTAACTGATACGCCTTCATCCGAATCATAATGTTCGAGGTCATCACTAACTGATACGCCTTCACCCGAATTAGCTCGGGTCTCTCTTTTCGGCTCAGGGCATCTCCTACCATGTTAGCCTTGCCCGGATGGTAGTTGATCTCACAGTCATAATATTTGATGAGCTCTAAACATCTCCTTTGCCTCATGTTGAGATCCTTTTGCTCAAAGAAGTACTTCAAGATCTTGTGGTCAGTGAAGATAGTGCACATCGTCCCGTATAAGTAGTGGACCCAAATCTTCAACGCGAAAACCACAGCCGTTAACTCCAAATCGTGTGTAGGGTAGTTGACTTCGTGGGTCTTTAACCGTCGGGATGCGTAGGCTATCACCCTTCTACGTTGCATTAACACACAACCTAGCCCCAAATAAGATGCATCCGAATACACCACTAAGTCCTCACTCCCTTCGGGTAATGTCAAGACAGGAGCTTAAGTTAATCTCATCTTCAACTCCTCAAAAGCACACTCCTGCTCCTGGCCCCACACAAATTTCACATCCCTGCGGGTAAATTTAGTCAAAGGTGAGGCTATCTTGGAAAAGTCCTGGATGAACCATCTGTAATAACCCGCCAAACCCAAGAAACTACGGATCTCGGATGGCGTTTTTGGAGACTTCCATTGCATCACCGCCTCAACCTTTGTCGGGTCCACCATGACTCCTTCAACATTAACAACATGACCCAAAAATTGAACCTCGCGTAACCAAAAATCACACTTAGAGAATTTAGCATACAACTTCTCTCTCGTAAGTTTCTCCAATACCTCGCGTATGTGGCCGGCATGTTCTTCCCCGCTCTTTGAATAAATCAGGATATCATCAATAAACACGATCACTGATTTATCTAATATCGGCTGACACACTCGGTTCATCAACTCCATAAAGGCCGCTAGCGCGTTAGTTAGACCGAAAGACATAACGAGGAACTCGTAGTGTCCATAACGTGTGTGAAAGGCTGTCTTAGGGATGTCATCAAAGATCTATCCTCGAGAATCAACTGGCACCTTGGAGCTGATCAAAAAAGTCGTCAATCCTCGGTAACGGATATCGATTCTTCACCGTCAACTTGTTCAGCTCTCGGTAGTCGATGCACATCTGCATACTACCGTCCTTCTTTTTCACGAACAAGACCGGAGCACCCCACGGAGAGATACTCGGTCAGATGAATCCCTTATCCATTAACACCTGCAATTGCTCCATTAGTTCCTTCATTTCAGTCGGAGCTAATCGGTACGGTGCCTTGGCAATGGGTTGAGCATCGGGTATCAGATCAATCTGGAACTCAATCTCACGATACGGTGGCACACCTGGTAAGTCTTCTGGAAACACGTCTGGGAATTCACGCACCACTGGCACGTCGGATAGTTGTGGCACAGACGCGTCCACATCTCTTACGTAGGCTAGATAGGCACTACATCTACGTCTCATGCACTTCCCCGCCACCACTATCGAAATCACCTTCGGGATTGTAGTAACGCGATCTCCATAAACCGTCATCGGACTTCCATCATGCACAATTAATCGAATCATTTTCTTGCGACACATGATGTTTGCGTCATAGGTTGCTAACTAGTCCATCCCTAGTACTACATCAAATCCACCTAGGGGCATTACATGTAGATTGGCAGAAAACCTATAACCTTCTAGTTCTATGGCACAGTCCTCTATCATGTCAGTAATTCTAGTGGACTTACCAATAGCAGCTTCTACATCGAATGGCTCACTAATACTTCTACTACTAGCAGACAACTTAGCACAAAAAGTAGTAGAAATAAAACTCCTACTAGCACTAGAATCAAATAATACGGAGGCGCAAGTTTGGTTTACTAGAAACATATCTGACACGACATTGGGATCCACTCTGGCTTCCTTCCGGGACATGGTGTAAGCTCTAGCACTCACCCCCAGTCCTCCTTCTTCAGCCTTCTTCTTCACCCCAGAGCTTTCCACCCTCGGCTTCTTGCAGTCCTTGCTCACGTGGCCCTCCGCACCATAATTATAACACCTTGGCACCCTATAGTCTCTAGCAATGTGGCCAGGCTTGCCACACCTGAAGCATACACTCGATCCCAACCTACACTCACCGGTATGCTCCCTTCCATATTTGCCGCACTTCCTCAGTCCCGGGCTTGACAACACCCTACAATCATCCACCTTCATCTTCTTGTTGTTTGGAGTGAAACCACCACGTCCAAACCTTTTTCCCGTTTTAGTTCTTATCACCACAACTCGTCTTCTTCACCTCCACCACAGTCTCCTCTCGCTCATTGTACATCCTACCCACCAGGTCTACAGCAGATCGAAAGGTACCTGGCTGAGCAGCGATCAAATGCCTGTGAATATCAGTCGGGAGTCCCTGGATGTACCTCTTGATCTTCCTTGTCAGAGGCGTCACCTGATCAGGCACCAGCCTCGCCATTTCGTTAAATTTGGTAGTGCATTGCTGTTGGGTAATGGTTCCTGCCTCAAGTTGTGGAAACTCCCTTTCGGTCTTGTCGAGTTCCCGGTGACGACAAAATTCCTCGATCACCAATTTCTTCAACTCCTTCCATCGCATCTTCCCGATGGCCCTGGCACCCTCAGCCTGGACAATATTGTCCCACCAACACAGTGCTGAGTCAACAAAAGAATGAGTGGTGAAATTCACCTCCTGGTATTCGCGACACTCGCTGATTTCCAACACTTCTTCCATCTCCCGCGCCCAGCGCTGAGCGGCAGCAGCATTACCGTTGCCATCGAAGGTAGGGGGCTTACACCTCTGGAATGCCCCATAACTGCACCCCTTGGTCGTTACCCCTGCTGAATCATCCTCCTCATCATCGGACAACACCGTCTCAGGCTCCGATTGTTCCTCATCCCCCTTGCTTTCCTTGCCCATTGATCCCTTCCTATCTCCCTTCTCTTTCCTCTCCTCATTCCTTACAGCCCTGATGAATTCGGTCACTACAGACGGTAAGACTGTCTGATTGACCTGGTGTATCTCATCAGCAATCGCCTCCCTAGCTGAGGCATTCAAGTTAGCATTCTCATTCTCCTCACTTCGACCATGAACCTCAGGGTTCTCGTGAGACGTCTCGGGAGCCTTAGCACTACTCCCGGTCACACGTGGCCCAGTACCATGTCCACCACGACCCTACCCCTAGAGGCCTTGGAAGATTTTCGTCCAGCCATTCCCTGAACACTATAAGATTCAAACACTAACACAGTCATTCAAGGCAATTGCTCAGTTTATGTTAAGTATAGTAAGTCCCTAATTACAGTGGCCAGTTGTGATTAGCCACTTACTTTACTCTTCACACCCCAAGCATTTCCCGTCCTGACTACATCAGTATCTAAACCTACTAAGAACACATAAGTCAAATAGCACACGCACATAATACTGATTAACTTTAAGGAAAGAAATACCTGATGGCACGTAGCTACTCGGGCTGACATCCCTCTATATGTCTCATTTTCAGTTTAAGTTTAGGTTTTTGAAAATATTTTACCCAATTCACTTAAACTATGGCTCTGATAGCAACTTGTAAGGTCCCGTTCCTGGGCACCTCACAGTTGGTCATTCATCGCATCATAGATACATAATGATATACATTTCATAAAACAATGCAGCGGAATTAATATCAAAACTCATCCATTGATTAATAAAAAATGTTGCTAAGCAATACACCCATAATTGTTATCAGTTATAAAAAATTGTTTAACTGCATTACAAAGCAACAAAATTATTAATCATGAATGGATGTCAGTCTTGCCCTGCCGAGTAGCTTTTCCCGCATGCCATCCTCAGCAATATACACCAGCCAACTGAAAATGTATAAAAGTCAGCGTTGCTAAGTTCTAAAAGTATTAAAATACCTTGTATAATATATGTATATGAAAATACCCTTTTAATAATATACTGTCCTTACTTTTGTACGTGAGCACGCTTCCAATATACATCAAGGTAATACTTCCTTTCTTTCTTTCTTTACTGTATGCATTTGTTCATTCCGTACTATTAACTTTATCTTTCACTGTCTATATGGAACAATGTGCAATACCCCGAACATTGTGCACGAAACTGGTGTTGGGCCTGTGGTCTATAAATAGACAACGAACATTGTGCACAAAGCTGACCCAGTCACCTAGGGTATGCCATAAGGGTCCTGTCAATCTTGATGATTGACCTTGTGTGCATCCTTTAGGGTAGCTCACCCGCATCACAGTTGAGCTAATGACAACATGGTCGTGCACCTCCTATACCTTTGCTTGCAAGACTTACATTATTTCATTTACGTTCCACTTTTCTTTATCATTAATCTTTCACTTTTGTTAATGATAGTACTTTGCACTTATGATCATAAACATATCACGTAAAGTCACATAATAATAATTATTATAGACATAAGAACAGCTTATAATAATGCAATATAATAACAATTAAAACGCTAAAGTCAAACTTGGGTCAAACCTTAATCATTCTGTTGCACTATGCAGGTGCATGAGCCCTGTTTAGGCGCATTACCACTATATGGGCGCATGGGCCTACTTGGGCGTTTCGACACTTAGGCA
>JABSNV010000941.1:22500-187073 GCA_024085815.1 Flaveria linearis
CTGTTTAATAACATTCTTTTGGTAAGCCTTCGTGCGACCATTTGCCACATTTGAACCTGGAGTAACAATCGCATTTTCAAGAATGATAAACAAGGTGTGGATGTGGTATTTGGATGTGGTATTTGAAGATACCTTGGTGTCCACACTAGAGTCGTTGGTGTGATTTTAATTTTTTATTTTTTTACTTACTGTACTCTTATTAGCTATCCGCTAGTCCTTTTTTCAATAAAAGCTTTGCAGTTCAAAGAAAAATTAAAATTTTAGTTTAAACCACTACACATAATTAAATAAAAAAAAGAAGAAAAAAAAAGAGAAGGATAGTTTGAAATTCATAAACCGGACACGGCATGGGATCGAACCCACTCCTCTTGTGGTAAAGATATTCACCACAAATCGCGAGTCACAGATCAACACCTTGACTGAAAATCTCTCGGCATTTGTACCGTCACAGAAGTCGTCCGACGGTGTAAAATACGTGGTGGAAATAGCCGGTGGTCCCGTTTGCTGCGGTCGGACACCATGATGAAGACGATGCTTACACGTACCATCCATCGCGCCACCGTAATTCACTCTTCAATCTCACACTCCATACGCTGCACTATCCCCCGTCGAGAGGTGCATTCATCTTGATTGTTGTTAATTTCTTAGGGCTTTGGATTGATTGTTATATTTTCATATTGATGATTCATCAATTACTTGATGGTCAGATGAGCATGGGAACCGAAAGTGTTATTGCTCGCCTCAAGAGCTCTGGATTACTGCAAACCAAAGGTCTTATTGGAGGCAAATGGACTGATGCCTATGATGGAAGGACCATTGAGGTTTTTCTCAACTCTTATACGACCTATGATTTCAACTCATTGTGTCAATAATGATGCTGTTGAACTGAAATTTTCAATCTATTTCATTGATTTATATATCTGGCTTCACTGATCGCTCAAACGGAGTTGAATGTGTTATTGGTGTGGTAGGTTAACAACCCTGCTAGCGGTGATGTTATAGCTTCTGTTGCTTGCATGGGAGAGAAGGAAACAAAATATGCCATCTCTTCAGCCTATGACGCGTTTGGGCGTATGGACCCTTATGTTTTTTTCCACTGTTATTAGTTGCCTATATCATCATTTTAGTTGCATTTAGCTGACTAATTGTTGATGAAAAATACCTGTTCGCGTATGAATAATGTGGATGATATGATCATTTTCTGTGTAGATTGGAGCAAGCTTACTGCTGCTGAAAGGAGTAGCCGCCTACGTAGTTGGTATAAAAACGTTGATAGGATAGCTGTTCTGTTTATTGATAGTGTGTAACGATTCATTACTCTTGATCATATTGTTCAACATCAGGTATAACTTACTGATTCAACATAAAGAAGAACTTGGACAGCTTATAACTTTGGAGCAAGGAAAACCTCTAAAAGAAGCCATTGGAGAGGTATGGATATTAAACGTGTTGAATAAGGGTATTCTTGTTTAAAATACTAGAGCACATTTGCAGTTCTTTATGCTTTTTCTTAAGTGGTGCAGGTCGGATATGGGGCTAGTTTCATTGAGTTCTTTGCAGAGGAGGCAAAACGTGTTTATGGTGATATAATCCCATCAGCACTGCCTGATCGTCGTCTTTTTGTTCTAAAGCAGGTGATTTATTTAATGCAAGTTGTTATCATAGACATCTGAAATTGATTATTTTAAATTGATTTGCTGGGCTGCTTATTTCATGAATTGCCAGAATTTTAAAAATCTAACTTTGATTTTTATCCAATCCGTCTTGTACAATTATTTCGTATGTTCTATGAAAATTGCCTTTACTGTAAGCTTATTGGTTCTTCTAATCTGCAGCCTGTTGGCGTGGTTGGTGCAGTAACTCCATGGAATTTTCCCTTGGCAATGATCACCCGGAAGGTAGGATGTTTACATTAGTTAACATGAAAATGCTGCATCATGGCAATGGTCTCTATTAGTGTGGCGGTTTCACACCAATTGCCTATGTGAATAGATTGATTAGGGTTATATTAACAAGTAAATAAAAAGAACTTAAAAGAAGGCGGTTCAAAAGTCGCCCACGTGAATCCTCCTGGATCTTTAAATTCAAAATAGATTATCATTGCAATGATATTTTTATTTCCTAATCATATTTCACATGCTATTATTTTTCTTTTTGTTAAACAAAGATTGTTTTGAGATCATATCAAAACTAGTGCACTAGATCACATCATTACACCACCGTTAATTGTGCTTGAGGAAGAGTAGTACTAGGATGATCTGTGCAATTCTTGTGTTGCAACCTTTTGTTGTTCCAAATAAAATATGTTATAATTCAATACCTCCCACTAATTTTACCACCTCTAGTCTTTGTATTAGATGGCTGCAACCCAAAATGGAAGTTTGAATATTGCTGTTGTATCAGGTTGGCCCTGCTCTTGCTTGTGGCTGCACTGTAGTAATAAAGCCTTCTGAATTTACCCCTTTGACTGCCCTAGCAGCAGCTGAGCTGGCCCTTCAATCTGGAATCCCGCCAGTACGTCTTATAAACCTGCACCAATAATATTTACACGAATTTGAAAGTTAGTTTCTTCTCAAAGTTTGTTTAATTGTCTGCTGAAAAAATTGCAAAAATGGTCTGTGTGGTTTGCCCTGTTGTGAATAGCGGCTATAGCGACCACTATAGCGTGCTACATAGCGTATAGCTATGTTCCCTCTGTGTGTTTGCAACCAAATAGCAACATATAGAGTTTTTTTTGTTTTTTTGTTTTTTATAATAATAAAATCGACCCAAATAGAGTATTTGAGCTATTTTGGTGGTGTTTTCTTATATTTTCTACTACTTTATCGCTATATATTTTAGTTTATTGAATGGTAAACCATTTCTTAAATTTTCTACTACCTTATCGCTAAACACAAAATAGCGGGCACTATTTATCGCTATTCCTACGTAGCATAGGTGGCTTGTCGCTATTTACTCTATTCATTATTAACAACTATGCTAGTTTGTCCATATTGCAAGTTTGGTCCTCAGATTTTAAAAATTGCAAATTTAGTCCAAGCATTTGGGAGTTGGTTGCAAGTTTAGTCCCCACCATTAGTGTTCTTGGGTTTTTAACGATTTGTGGACTAAATCTACAATATTATCAAATTTAGTCCAAGCATTTGGGAGTTGGTTGCAAGTTTAGTCCCCACCGTTAGTGTTCTTGGGTTTTTAACGATTTGTGGACTAAATCTACAATATGATCAAAACTATAGTGACCAATTGTGCACTTTTCTTTAAAAATTAAAAAAATTTGAAAATGTCAAATAAAATTTTAGAAAATCAATTCAAATTTAAGAAGTTCAAATAAACATTAAAAATAAAATTTAATAATTGTTAGAAAAAACTAAAATAAAGGTTAAAAAATCAAATCAAATTCAAAAAGTAAAAATAAAAAGGCATATAAAAAAAAAAAAACAGAAAAAGAGAAATATGCAATTATAGTAAAAAATAAAAATAAAATAAAAGTTATTAATAAATATTAAATAGATGTTTATAAAATTCAGAAAAAAATATTGAAAAAATTAATTTAGAGTTAAAAAACAAAATCCGTTAATTTAGTGTTTTGTTTTTTTGAATATGGACTTTCTAAAAATTTTTGGACTTTTGGTTTAGGCATGACATATGGACTTCATCAAAAATAAAGAAAAGTAAAAAATTCAAGCATACTTCACTTTTTTCATTTTCTTTTTAAATTTATATATATATATATATATATTTTTTTTAATTTTACTTTTTAATTTTGATTCGACATTTATTTGAATTTCTTAAATTTGATTTTTAATTTTTTAATTTTATATGATTTTTTTCATTTGGTTCCTATGGTTTGAACATATTGCACATTTAATCCACATACCGTCAAAAGCTAACGGACACTAACTGTGAGGACTAAACTTGCTGCCAACTCACAATCATTTGGACTAAATTTGCAAATTTAAATATGAGGACCAAACTTGCAATATGGTCAAACCACAAGGACTATTTATGCAGTTTTCTCTTTTCTGCTTTTATCAGTAATCACTTACCACAAACTTTAAAGTCATTTCTGTTCCCTAAAATCACAGGGTGTATTGAATGTGGTTATGGGAGATGCTCCTAATATAGGAAATACTTTACTTGAGAGCCCACAAGTAAGAAAGATAACATTTACTGGTTCAACGGCTGTTGGCAAGAAATTGATGGCTGGTGCAGCTGAGACTGTTAAAAAGGTAATTGTACCCAAATTTGTATCAGCAGTACCTGCAACCATGTTACAATCCTTCATTTATTTTAAGTGTTGATTGTTTTAGGTGTCTCTAGAACTTGGTGGTAATGCACCTTGCATAGTCTTTGATGATGCTGATCTGGAAGTGGCAATAAAAGGGAGTGTAAGTGATTCACGTTTCAATTATTAGTGTATGAGTATATCACATATTATGTATTAATATATTATAACAAAATTATATATTAAAAAGTATGTTATATTTGTTTTGCCTTTATACAGATTGACTTTATCTTAGTGTATCATCACCTAATAATACCTTACTCACCTGTGATTTCAGTTGGCAACCAAATTCCGCAACAGTGGACAGACATGTGTATGTGCAAATAGAATACTTGTGCAAGAAGGTATAATAACAGATTTTTTTACTTTATAGTATGATTAAAGCTTAAATGGGATGCTTGTTTTTCTTTTTTTTGCTTTCTAACTTTTGTATAAACCATTGAATAGTCTTTTATTTCAATTTGGTTATTTGAATATTAGCGGTAGTTGGTATGGTCATCTATTTACCTATCTTGTAGGCATATATGAGAAATTCACAAGTGCCTTTTCAAATGCCGTACAGAACCTTAAAGTTGGCAATGGTTTTAGTGAAGGTGTGGTTCAGGTAATCAGTTTACACATGCTACTAAAAAGATCAAAGTGGTCAATATGTATTCTGAAAATAATTGGGCTTTTCAGCATGCAGTTATAAACTTTGTCAGCAATTAGTACTTAAAAATAATTTGACCTTAGTATCAGTTAAAAAATTTGGTACTTAATTGGTGGGTTCAATTTTCTTTTGCAGGGGCCACTTATCAACGAGGCTGCTGTACAGAAGGTTCTTGTTTCAGACTTCAGAGTTAATGCAAAATTTCTTCCTGAATATGTTTGAATCAATTTGATTTTTTTTTAACATAATCTTGCAGGTTGATTCATTTGTGCAAGACGCTATCTCGAAGGTTTGATTTACCACATAAGCTCAAATTTATATAGGCTTGATTTGTACAAATTATGTCTTTTCTTTTGCTTTTTTGGTAACTTATGTCAATCCAATAAGTATCCTAAAAAAAGGCCTCAATCGTGCTTACCAAAACATGCAAATACCAAAAATGCCTTCCATCAACTAATCTTGGCATGTCCTTCTTTTATTACTTTTCCCCTCGAGTGTAAATATTGTTTAATACAGGGAGCAAAAGTTCTTGTGGGTGGTAAGAGGCATAGCCTCGGGTTTACGTTTTATGAGCCAACAATTATAGGCGATGTCAAGAATGAGATGCTCATAGCAAGGTAACTTTAACTCTTTCTTAAAGGTTTTATTGTTATTGGGTGGCTATATTCCATTAGTTTAGTTAATTTAACTTATCGAAATTTATAGTTTTGGTTATGGACTTGAATAGTGTTGGGTTTGTGAAGGCTTTGGGCTTGGGCCCATGTTTAGTTTTCTTGTTAATTAAATAGTTAACCCTAATTAGTCTCTATATATACCCATATCATGTATTGTAATCTTTTGTACTGAGCAAATAAAGAAAACCCTAGTTGCAGCCCGTGGACGTAGGTCACACCGACCGAACCACGTTAAATCCTTGTGTCGTTTATTTTCTGTTTTCTGCGTGATAATCGTTTGTGCGTGTTCGTGTGTTGGTTCCGCTGCGCCGCTTGATTCCTAACAAGTGGTATCAGAGCTTTGTCTCGTTGTACACATGGAAGGCACTGAAGAAACGATCGCAGATTGTTGGTTAATTATCTCGGAGATCTTATTTGAAGCTATCTAGGGTTTCTGTCGCCGCCACCACCTAGGGTTCCTCCGCAGCCGCCGCCACAATACAGAGCGTGAACAGTGTTTTTTCGGCGTGAACAGTGTTTTCCGGCGTGAACAGTGTTTTCCGGCGTGAACAGTGTTTTCCGGCGTGAACAGTGTTTTCCGGCGTGAACAGTGTTTTTCGGCCCGTGAACATTACTGGCAGAATTTTTTTTCTGTTTTTTCCGCTGTTGTTCGGTTCTGTTTGCTACTGTTGTTTTGGGGGCTGTTTTTTTAGTGATTTTTGCGATTAGAGTTTCGGCTGGGATCTCTTGGAGTTGCTGGTTTCGCCCAGGTTTTGCAGGTGAAGCGCCGGGTCGGGTGTTTTGGGTTCTAGGGTTTTGGTTGGAAGTACCGGATCTGGTGTGTCTATCCTTTGTTGACTGGTTATCAACTGTTCAGCGTGCCTGTTTCGCTTGTTTTGTCTCCGGTTTGCTACTATGGTTGAAGACGGGAAGACTGTGATCGAAAAGTTCAATGGCACTGATTTTGGTTGGTGGAAAATGCAAATAGAGGCATTACTGTGTCAAAAGGATTTGGATATGGTACTGGAAAAAAACCTACGAAAATAGAACAAGCTGATTGGGAATCAAAGGACAAGAAGGCTCGTGCGGTTATTACATTGGCTTTGACGAAGAATGTTGCTTTTAATGTCATTAAGGAAACCACGGCTCGTGGTATGATGACTGCTTTGTCAAATATGTATGAAAAACCGTCTGTAGCGAATAAGGTGTTCTTAATTCGGGAGCTGGTGAACACAAGGATGAAAGAAGGAAGCTCAGTTATTGCTCACATTAACAATCTAAATTCAATCTTAACAAGACTTGTATCTGTTGGAATTAAGTTTGATGATGAAGTTCAGGCTCTACTGCTGTTGTCGTCTCTGCCTGATAGTTGGTCTGGAACTGTGACTGCAATTTCAAGTTCTGTGGGGACTAAGGGTTTCACTCTTAATGGTATTCGAGATCTAGTTATGGGTGAAGAAGTCAGACGAAGGAACTCGGGTGAGTCATCTAATAGTGAACTACTAAATGTTGGCAGGGGTCGGGGTAATAACAGGAACAGTGGGAGTCGGGGAAGAAGTTCATCTAAACCTAGGAAGAATGTGAAGTGTTGGAGCTGCAATGAGGTGGGACATGTTAAGAGTCAATGTCCGAATAAGAAAGAATTGAACACTGCTGCTGGGGATGTTTCTGATGATGATGCATTGATACTCAGTGTGGAAAACAGTGTGGACTCTTGGGTCATGGATTCAGGGGCTTCGTTTCACGCCATGGACAACGGGGAAACGATGGTGAATCTAAAATATGGTGATTTTGGAAAGGTACGATTAGCCAATGACGAGATACTTGAGGTAACGGGAATGGGTGATATTGATCTGGTTACTTCATTGGGTACTACATGGAACCTAAAGAATGTCAGGGTGATTCCGGGGCTGAAGAAGAAACTGATTTCAGTTGGTCAGCTGGATGAACAAGGACTGGAAGTGAGGTTTGGTAGTGGTAAATGGAGGGTGATCAATGGTAATCTGGTTATTGCTCGTGGTATGAAGCGTGGGTCATTGTATATGGTTGAGGTACCTGCTGAGGAATGTATGACCGTCCCGGTTAAGCACGACAAAATCCGGTTCACTAAATCTGGTGCTAAGAGAGTTCATTTTGCAAACATGAAGTCTGGAGCAGGGATGTTAGGTGAACGAGTTCAGAAGTCTAAACCATTCAGGGGATTCGGTGACAGTGGGAGCACGGGACGTGTTCTGGGTACAGTTACAAAGAACCGTTGGGTTTTAAAGACTGCGACTGAAAAATTCTCTCCTGGTTATTGTTTGCTGAATTTGGAGAGTGATGGTGATCCTCGGTGTGTCTTTGAATCCGGTGGAATGTCCAAACCGGTTAAGATGGAGGATGAGTCGTTGGCAGCACTAGCCAAGACTGAGTTGGTGCTCGGGGGAGCTTCAACTGACCCTTCTGGTACTTGATGATGAGGGGTCGCTGCAACTAGGAGATGTGATAAAGTCTTAGCTTGTTCTCAGGGAACTGGAGGCTTGGAAGACTTGTTTAAAGATTACTGAAGTTACTGGACGACTGGGTTGCTTTGTACTTGAATGGCGGGCTAGAATTTATCGCAAAGCCTTCAAGTGGGAGATTGTTGGGTTTGTGAAGGCTTTGGGTTTGGGCCCATGTTTAGTTTTCTTGTTAATTAAATAGTTAACCCTAATTAGTCTCTATATATACCCATGTCATGTATTGTAATCTTTTGTACTGAGCAAATAAAGAAAACCCTAGTTGCAGCCCGTGGACGTAGGTCACACCGACCGAACCACGTTAAATCCTTGTGTCGTTTATTTTCTGTTTTCTGCGTGATAATCGTTTGTGCGTGTTCGTGTGTTGGTTCCGCTACGCCGCTTGATTCCTAACAAATAGTACTTTGATATTTATTGCTACAGGCAGGAAGTATTTGGACCTGTTGCACCCGTTATACGGTTTAAAACCGAAGAAGAAGCTATACAGATTGCTAACGACACTAATGCAGGTTCTTATTTATGATCAACATGTGTATTTTTGGTGCCTAATCTTTTATTAGTTTGTTAATATTAAAAACATTCATTCGATATTCATCTGCAGGATTAGCTGCTTACATATTTACAAATAGTATCAAGCGTTCTTGGCGTGTGTCAGAGGCTCTTGAATATGGTATTGTTGGAGTCAATGAGGGATTGGTTTCTACAGAGGTATGTTGGTAATCTTATGCAAGATGGGCGGGTCAGTAATGGGCTCTAGTTAATACAAGTCGGTTTTTGTACGGGCTGAAACAGTCCGTTTTGGTTTTAGACTTCTTTTTCCAGTTTTTAAAATAATTGCGGTAAACAATCAATCGAAATATGTAGCATTGTAATGTAATCTGAATATTTGGGTAAAACGATTTAAGTTGTATACATCAGAAGTATAGTTCTCAACCAGTTTGAACGGAGTTTGAACTGTTTGACCCTTTCTTTGATTAGCTAATCTTTTATCTGACCGTTGGAGATAAGACACCACCCTAATTGACCCGTTCACAAGTAAATGTGCCAAAATTTCCACCTCTACTATATTGAATGGATCGGTTCACATACAGGTGGCTCCATTTGGAGGTTATAAGCAGTCTGGTTTAGGCCGGGAAGGTTCCAAATATGGATTGGATGAGTATCTCGAAGTAAGTAGCAACACACAATATTATTTTAATTCAGATAGAAAATCAACACACCATTTTGCTGCTGTGTTGTGAAAACAGATGCCCGTAAATGCCTTGGTTTATGAACCATAAATCTCTGGTTACCCTAATCATATAGAAATTTTCAAAGAGAACATCTGTTGAACTGTGCCTAAAACACGCATGTGATTGCTATTAATCTTATTTGCAGATCAAGTACGTTTGTATGGGAAACATGAGCTGATTCGGGTTCTGAAGTGATCTGAATTTCGATCAATGCCTCTCTTTATCTTTCTCTCTCTCTCATAGGTTGGTGAGTTTGATGTTGTTCCCGGATGGTAAGATTATAGGGTTTGTATTTTGTAGTACAAATTCAAAATCTCCATGTTTTTACAGAATAATTGTACTTTGGATTTATGTTGAGATTCACAAATACAGTCATTATTGCATTTGGTATGGTTTTCAAACTCTGCATGTAGTTCTATTATGATTTACGGAAAGGTGGTTAGCAGTTGGCTGTTAACGCTGCTTAGTAATTATTTAGTTATATAAGCAGAAAACCCTTGAACATGAACTCATGAGTTGCATCATAGAAAACTCCATCAAGTTACCACTACTTAAACAATTGCAGCCTATGACTATGTTGCTACTCAAATCTGCTGTCACTGATTTTAGTCACCATTGATGGGTTGCTATCGAGCAGCTAAGGACTATTTGACTGATTACCAAATTGCTATTGATGATAATCATTGGTGATTATCATTGATAATGATGGACGGAGAGGAGTGTAAATTGGTAAAACTCTCTTGAGGATTTCATTGATTTTATCAAGTATATATACATGTAGGAATCTCAACTATTTAGGAGATATATAAGGAATAGATATACATAACCAATATAATAGAAAGAGTGAAATGCATTTTATATCCGTGAGGTATCATAGAAATTTTCATTTGAATTCAAAAGTTTAAATCTTGTCATTTGCATCCAAAAGTTTTATTAAAATTGTCATTTGAATCCATTTAACTACTTCTAACTGATACCGTTAAGTTTTTCCGTTAAATTTCCTACTTTAGGGGTATTTTAGTCAAAACAATTATAAAATAATAATTCAGCTCTACGTGAGTGGTTTCATGTGTTCACTCTCTTTTGGGAACTGCAGTTATTATTTTACTCCATTATAGTTTTTTGTTGTTTTGTCTTGTTAATTTATTTCGGTTTAGTAATCATGCTACCGTTTTGTTAAATCATAGATTTTTTTTAGTTTAAAGTGTGATTATGGTTATGATGATTGATGTTTTATAATTATTTATTATGAACTGTCAATGTCAAATTGTTCATTGTTCTTATAATTTTATAATAAATTTTCTTTTATGGTTATGATTCAAATTAATTTTATAATATACATGTTTGTTTATTTATATATATATTTTCATGATGTATGTTTTATAAAGTTAAAAATGATCCAATTTTAGATGGTTATCATTATATTTTATTTTGTATAATAAGACGTCCAAATGTGTCTTTCTTTATGGAACGAAAGAAGTTCCGACCTATTATTCTTGGTAATTCAAATCGTAATGACGATTACCAAAAGTGACTGAACTCATAAACCACTCATGTATGGTTGATTAATAAATTGTTTTTTTACTAATATACCCCTAATGTAGGAAACTTAACGGAAAAATTTAATGGTGTTAATTAGAATTAGTTAAATGGATTCAAATGACAATTTTAATGAAACCTTTGGATACAAATGATAAAATTTAAAGTTCTAGATTCAAATGACAATTTATATGAAACCTCAGGGGTGTAAAACGTATTTAACTCTAATACAAATTAAAAAGTCATCTAATCATTATCTAAATAACTACTTGCTCAACTAATATTGATCTAAGGAGACTTGCGTAGCTAATAGGCCCTTGTAATTGGAGCTAAAAAAGGAGGAATGCTCAAACTAGATTGGAAGCGTTGAAGTAGATAACGGGGAATGTTCTTGGTGAATATATCGGCATATTGATAATGTGTTCGAATGTGAAGCACCCGAACCAGATTGATACGAACCTTTTCGGTACAAAATGTATATCGATCTCAATATGTTTTGTACGTTGGTGATGAACCAGATTCTCAGTCAAGTGCACGACAGAGATATAGTCACAGTAAACTATGGTGGCTATGCGGATGGGAATATGTAGCTCGAGAAATAAATTGCGCAGCCAGCTAGTGCGACAACCGTATTTCCCAACCCCTCCCCCCCATATTTAACATCAACGCTAGATCCAGTGCTAACTGCATATCTTTTGAAGAACCAAAAGACAAGAGTATCTCCAAGGAACACATAATAGTCGAAGGTGGAATGTCTCAAGTTTGTCCCCCTCCCCTAAATCGGAATCTGAATAAGCTGTAAGAGTACTTAATTTGGATGGGATTATATGTAAACCATGATTTAATGTACCTTAAAGATAACGGAGAACTCGTTTCAAGTACACAAAGCAAGGCTCGCGTGAATCATGCATAAAGAGGCAAACTTTTTGGACAACATATGCTATGTCATGGTGAGTAAAAGTTAAATATTGTAGGGCCCCGATCAAACTTTGATATAGAGTGCCATCGATGATAAGAGAACCCGAACATGCGCTTAATTTGGAATTTGCGTCTGTGGGCGTGCAACATGGCTTTCCATCCAACATATAGCACGAGTAAGGATTTCAGATGCATTCATGTGACAAAAACAGGCCACTATTTCAGGATTCAACATTGATGCCTAAGAAATGGTTAAGTTTTCCCCGATCTGTCATTGCAAATTCCTGAGATAAAGATTAAATAATTTGCTGTAATAACCTGTCATAAGATATTGTTAATATTATATTATCAACCTATAGTAACAGATAAGCCATGCGGGATCATTGCTTGAAAACAAATATTATAGTATCACTCGTGGTGCTCCAGAATCCACAACAATATAAATAGGTGGCAAATCATTGATACCACGCACGTGGTACCTGTTTGAGCCTGTATAATGACTTTTTTTAAGTTTGCACACATATTTAGGCTTGGTAAAGTCAACAAACCACCAACATATAAGCTATTTCTTGGAGATCACTTAACGTCCGGTTGGTGTATCAGCTAAGGTTTGGACATAACAAGCGTGAGAACTGTTCGAATAGTGCTAGGTTTAACCACAGGGCTAAAGGGGGCATCATAATCAACGCCAACTTGTTGACTTTCCCCGTTCACAACAAATCTAGTTTTGTATCTCTATAATGAGCCATCAACATTAAACTTATGACAAAAAAGCCACATACACCTGATGATATGATTGTCGATAGGTTTGGAACCAATTCCCAACTTTCATATGCTATTAAGGTTCTTTATCCATTTTTCATGGTTGCATGCTAGTTTGGGTTAGATAAGGAAATGAGGTGGGATTTGGGTAAGGGTGAGAGTGGGGTGAGGTAGTGGTGTGTAGGTTCAATGGGTACCAATGTAGAAGTGTTCCATTATAGGAGGCGGGTGGTCATGAGATGGGTGGATGCCATTAGAGGGGGCGGTGGGTGGGGAGGGTTGTTGGGAAGATGAGTGGTCTCTGGAGGTGGGGTTGGGGAGGATGAGGGGCTAGAGGGTTGTGGGGATGTATTATGGTTGGTGGCGGGTGGTGAAGGGGTGTTGGTGGTGGGGGACCATAGGTTTGGGAAAGCGTGGTGTAGGAGTGTTTCGGTTAGGAGTAATGGTCGCGGGTTTTGAGTTGTAGAAGAGGATGGTTTGGGCTGTTGATTTCGTCGAGAGTAAGTATAGGTGAGAGTAGGGGTTTGTTTAGGAGCGATTGGAGGTGTTATGGTCCGGGTAGTGAAGTGGCAGAAGGTGGGTGTTGGAAGATAAGGGGTGAAGGGTCCGGATCGAATAGTGAGTAATTCAAGATGGAGTTGGAGGCTTGAGAGGTGAAGGTAAAAAGGTCTCGTCAAAAGTGACATGGCGAGACAAAATAATCTTACCAGTGGAAATCAAGGCATCGATGCCCTCGTAAGTCTATCAGGTAGCCAAGAAACACATAGTGTAGAGCGTGGGGCAAATTTATTTGGTATACTGATAGAAAGATTTAGGTAGCAGGCGCAACCGAAGACTTGGAGATGAGAGCATGAAGTTTTTTTGCGGTAAAGGACGGATTTGGGGTGTGATAGTGTAGTAGTTTGGAGGAAAGAATGTTCTGTAGGTAGACCGAGGCATGAGTGCCTTGACCAATTATTTGGGAAGTATATGGATATGAAAATGTAGATTGTAAGTCGCAGGTGGACGCAAAAGATTTAAAGTGAAGGTCATCGAATTCACCACCTTTTTCACATTAAAAGCTTTTGATTTATATGTTAAATTGGGTGTGGATATATTTTTTACATGGATTGAATTTTTTAAATGTCTCTGATTCCAATTTTAATGGATAGATCCATGTATAGTGGGAAAAATCATCAATAAGGAACATGTAATATTTGTATCCATCGTTGCTAGGAATTAGTGTGATGTCAACAAATCACAGTGACGATATCAAATGGTGAAATAGTAATTGAGGTAGATGATTCAAAAGGCGACCATTTATGTTTTGCAATTTGAAAAGAATGACAAAACAAGAAATAACCTTTTTATTACAACAATTTTAGTTACTAGAAAACAAAAAAATTCTTGATGGGTTGGCTAGAACGACCAAGACGAGGATGCCAAAAGCCGGGTTATGACTCGGAAGACGTCACTAACGCGATTGCTTTATTGAAGGTAGTGATAGGGTAGAGTTGGCCGATGCTATTATGATTGCTCAAGATCATCCCATCTTGAAAATCCTTAATGGAAAAACCATATGGTCAAATTCAATGGAGATATTATCAATGATAAATTGATGGACAGGAATAAAGTTTTTGACGATGTTATGAGTGTTTAAAATGTTTTTAAGATGAATTGGTTTGGACTGGTGAGGTAAAGAAGCATTACGACGATATGAGTACCGGCATGCAATAACCATTCCCAACAAAGATAGATTTGATAGAACAAAACTAAGACGGAACCGAGATCTTACCTTGGTCTGAGTTCAGATGGGGAGATGCTCCAGTGTCCATGTACCAGGGATCATCAGGAGTACCAACATCAATAGACATAGCTTAAAAAGCATCGGCCAGATCTGTAGACTGCAGTGGATCGAAAATTGCAAGTGGGCCCGAGTGGACCGACTAAGAGACTAAGGGGTTCGTGAAGTTGAGTTGGGCCGCATTGTCGAGGGGCTGCCTAGCATGCTTGACTCGGGTAAGGACAAGGAGGAACAACCCAATAGATATATGTGTTAGGCCATTGAAGAGCAGCCCAATGTGGGGGAATCTGTATCGGACCCGAGCGGCTAGAAGGTAGTTGTCGATTGTCCTTGGAGGGACCAAATCTTATGCAGTTGGTGGGCGACAAGGCTGCTGATGTGGCATGCCCAGGAGACGGTGGATCAGTAGATGCTATGACAGTAAAAGGATCTGAGGGTGTTGGGTCAGACATGGCCCTAGCCAACTAGCATGATGTTCTACTTACACCATAGAGTAGTCTGTTTTCAAGGTAGGAACAAACCGACTGTGAAGCAGTAGAATCATACTCTAGGGAGACCCTGAATAAGTTGGAGGACTAGGTGTTGATCTGAGACTGGATTGTTGACGTCTAAGAGTTGATTGATTTGCTACATCTTTGATACGCTAGCAATAGGCTTCCAATGAGGGCATGACTTTGAGTGTTAAATATATGAATTCCCTTTCAAAGGCTGTTGCACGAGAGCTCTTATTATTTAGAAAGATATTCTAAATACGGGTCCACGCCTCAAAAGCCGTGGACTTTAATTGAATAACACAAATCAACAGTTCATCTGCCAAAGTTCCATAAATCCACTTAATGACCGTAACATCAATTTTGGACCACTATACGTAGTCGAGATTATCAACTAGAGGGGGTTTTGTGCCGTCAATGTGGCTGAGTATGTCACACCCCAACCTTGACAGAGGAAACATCGAGATGTGAGGATTAAGATTGTTCACAGCCACATAACGCTATATTTAAATGTAAATATTAATATTATAAGTTTCAACAGGGAATACAAACATAAGTCTCAAACATGAAATAAGTTCAAACATAAATCAAAACATAACATTTTATTTATTTAACTAGGTCCACGTCCTAGTTTTATTGGAAGCTTCAAAAGACCGCTTTAAACTTGGGGGTTACCTGAAACATGATAAAAATAAAGGTCAACTAAAAATAGTTGGTGAATTTCCAAGGTTTTCATACATAATATGATAAAGTTACAAGTAGCAATTCATGTCATAGGTTATAAGCTAGTAAGGTTATAGAACACATATCATTACAACCAAACCTCGACTTGATTACAAGTATATAAGAATGGCTAAGCGTATTTGGTTCCCTAGTGCACAAGCATATGGCTCCTAGGAGTCGACAATACATCGACTTTAGCACCAAATAGGCTTGTTAGACCCAAAGATCTAAGACGTCACCAGACTAGCATTAGTTAATGATTGTAAACAAACTATATGTCTCATATAATCACTTACAACACACAAATAACCATGACAAAAATATGAATTGCAAATGCTTTGTAAGTCTCAAACGTTTATAAGTGTATAATGTATAAGTATCATGTTTCACCAAAAAATAGTGTGAAATAAAGTAAAAAGGGGGACAAGGAAAACTCACATGGCTAAATAAGTATAAGAATGAAGATTAATAAGATTGATAATAAACGTTGTTCCAAGATGAACGTCTCAAGGCACCTAAATATATATATATTTTAAGATTTAGGTTTATAATAAGGTTTAACGATTAAACGTGAACTAGGGTTTCAATAAGGATTGGGTATTTGGAGTTTTGTCAACAGATTATATTTAGCAAGCGAATATATTTTCATAAAATAGGTGATAAAAATACATTTTCGTTTTTATACAAATGTATGAAGAAGAAAGATATTTACAAAAATTTGAAAGGGTTTGATTTAAGTTGAAGTAAAATTTTATAACCAAATAAGATTAACACATGTTATGCAAATTAATAAATAATAATAAAAAAAATATGTGAACTAATAACCATTTTAAATTCATAGAAAAATATACCAAAGTACAATCCTCGTTAAAAGAAAAGCATATTATTTTAATTGTTTAATTCTTTTTTTTAAATACAGAAAATGATTTGATGTTTTTACAAATATTTAGAGCTTACAAAATCCATGTTTATATTTATTAAAATATTTTAGAACTTTTTTTTGGGCTAAAAACCCTTAAAAAAATTGCATGAAGGTCCCCGGGTTCGAACCCGGGACCTCATGCTTACACACAAACATCTTAACCATTGAGCCAAGGCCTCAGCCGCGAGTTCTTATTGCTCAAAAAATCTTAAAAACCTTTATTGCAAGCCATACCCAATCCACATGAACCCTAGATTCAATTCAATCCCAAATTGAAGCACCAAATGATGTTATTAATCAAAACCATGGGGCTTTTGTTCCCCATGAAATTTCGAGTGTTTGTACGTATTTAATTACCTGATAATGATTTGAAATGAGACTTGGAACGAAATGAAGAACAACCGCGACCGTGTTGTGCTTGACCGATGATCAAATGATGATGATACTCAAATTAAACGTGCATGAAGCTTTAGAGGACAACCACGAACCGAAGCCCTCAATCAATTTCAGTTGATGACGTGCGAAGGATGATAACACCACAGAGCAGGTCGCGAAAGAAATAGGGAATTCGTTTGGGTTGATTGATGTGTTTCAAGTGAAATCAGGAGTTGTGTTTGATTAAGTGCTGTTAAATGATTGTTTGGGTCCGTTTGATTGGATTATTATTAGCATTAGATGCTTGAATGATTAACGGTTATAGTCGACGGTTACTAATCCCAATCGACAACCATTATCGACTTTATTCTTCGAATTAAAGCTCTTAAATGGTTTGAAACGTGTTCCAGGAGCGATTGAGAACGGTTTTGGGTAGAAAATAGGTCGAATTGAGAGTTTTTAGGCCTGGCCGGAGCCGCGGCCGGCGGTGGCCGGCGGCTGGCCGGAAATGCGGGGAAGGAGAGGGTGGGGGTTTGGGTTTCGGTGAATTACACAAATGGTCCCTCAACTTTGAAATTCTATTATTTTATGTTAAAACTTCCATTTAAAGTTTATTAAATTGACAAATCACCCCCTTAACCTTCTTAATTTAAGTTTTAAACACTTTTTAAGTTTAATAATTCTTATAAATTGTTATTATTGATAACCATATTATTATTTTTTCTATTATTCTTAATTATTATTATTATTGTTATAATTTTATTATATTTATTACTATTATTAATATTATCATCAATATTATTATCATTGTTTTTATTAGTTTTATTATGATTGTCATTTATTTACTATGTAATAATTGACTTTATTAACTTCAAATTAAAGAATTAAGACCGAATTAAAACGATAATCATAAGTAGCCTATGAGTTTCATGAATGCCAACAATAGCCCTTACAAGAATTAACAACGTTAACTTTTTAATTAACATAAAAATACAGGATGTTACAGAGAATGTCATATCCTTGGGCATGAGTCTTGAAAAGCTTAACCCACGTAGAATATAAGAGCTTGGTACCATCAAGAACACGAACTTTATGTTGAATATTCAAGAAGGTATAGACGACATGAAGAGGGGATGCGACCGAAGCCGATGGGGATGCAGCAACCTGTTTTGAGGGGACTGTTGCAGCCATGGAGATCGAGTGAAAGCAAAAAAAATCTGTGTCTTAAGGTCGGCCAAAGCCAAGAAGAGGAGGGATCGGTATATCGCCTTTGAGAAGCTCTGATACCATGTAAATTGAAAACTCTATTAAGGATTTCTTGATTTTATCAAGTATATATACAAGAAGGAATCTCAACTATTTAGGAGATATGCAAAGAATAGATATATATAACAATATAATACATATTTAAATATCATCTAATCATTATCTAAAATAATCATTCGTCAACTAAGGTTGATCTAAGGAGTTGACTTGCGTAGCTAATAAGGAGAACTTGCATGAGTGGTACCAAGCGCGTAGGAGGGGGAACATCATTGTTAAAATTAAATACTATCACATTTTGATAGGATTGTAATAGTTCTATTTAAAATTGTGAATCCATCCAAACCATCATTCGCTTGGTTTCGTAGATGGGTTGTTTTGTTACTTTCGGCTGGTCGGTTTCAAAATCTTAAATCTTAACAAACGGTTTGCTTTATGATTTATGTCAAAAACTAGTCATGTAAAACCAGACCGGACTATTAAGTTTAGCTATATTTTAAACTATTAAAGTATTTAATATTAAATATATTAATTAGTTATATAACCTTGATTAAAGAAATCGCACAAGAAACAAATAAAGGTTGCAGAAATACGAATGCTGAGGTGGATGTGTGGACACACAATGTAACATCTCGTATTTTCGTTAAATAAAAGTTAACCTTGTTATTCTTGTAAGGACATTTTATGCCATTTGTGAAACCTTGAGGGCTTGTTATGCTGGTCTAGCTAATTTAAAAGTTAATAAGTTAATTTATTTAAATAATAATAATAATAGTGATAATAATAATAACTATAATAATAATAATCATAATAATACTAATAAATGTAATAATACAAGTAATTACAACTTTTGCGTATTATGATAAGTGTTCATTTAATAAAAATTTATAAAAGTTAAACAATTAATAAGTTATAAAAATAAAAATAATAATAATAATAGAAATAATAATTTATAAAATTTAAATAACTCATAAGTTAGAATAACATTTAAAAGCTTAACTAAGTTAAGGGGGGGCATTTATGTCAATTTAGAAACTTTAATTAAGAAGTTTATACATGAAATGACAAGGGTTAAAACAACAGGGATCATTGTGTAACTTTTATTTTGAAAGCCAAACCAAACCCCCCTTCTCCCCGTCTTTCCGGCCAGCCCTCCGGCCACCGCCGGAGCGGCTCCGGCCACCTCTAAAACCACCAATTTCGGACGGTTTCCAATTCAGAAAATCATTCCAAACCGTTTAGGAACATGATTCGAACTTGAATACACCCATTAATCGTGTTTAATCGCCGGTTACTAAACCAATCGGGTACTTAATCGATCACCCTTTAACTCCACAACCGTTCGGGCATTAAATCTCAATAATAACCCAATTAAACGAACCCGAGCAATCATTTAACAACACTTAATCGACCCCAACTCTTGATTCTTACCTGAAACACATCAAACATCCTAAATGAATCCTTCATTCATCGCGATCTGCTGTGGTAGTGTTCACCATCATTCGACCAATACCAACTGAAATTGACATTGGGTACTTAGTCATCAAGGTCATTGGGAGCCTCCTGTACAACCAATTTGAGAGTTATCAACGTTTGCAACTCGAACTGGATTCTCCTCTGCCGCGATTTGTATTTCGTGTTCTTAATATCAATTCAAAACAAACCCAGGTAATTAAACCCTCATACACACTCGGTTTTACATAAGGAATCTAAGCCCTAAGCTTGATTTCATTAACAACAACAATTTGATGTTCAATTTGGGATCAAATCAGTTTTAGGGTTCATAAGATTTGGGGGTTTTCTTATATTGTGTTTATATGATTTTAAAACCGAGTATAACCACGGCTGCGGCCCTGGTCTACTGGTTACACGCGCAAATCCCCTACCTGAGGTCCCAGGTTCTAACCCGGGCACCCTCACTATTTTTTTAAAAGCTTTTCAGCCTTTAAAAAATTATAAAAAATTATAAAGATCAGTTTTACAAATTTTGTTTATTTTAAAAGTTATCTAATTATTTTCTGAAAAATTATTTCTTTAAAAACCATATTTATTTTTTTAAAGTATTATTTACAAATGTTATAAATAGTTATATTTATATAAATGGACTTTAAATAATAATTTAAATCATTAAATTATCGATAAACATTATATTACCTTTAATTATGTAAATTGTAGAAATTATATTTTATAGTTTCACAAATTATTTTCAAAGTTATTTAGGTTATTTCTTATAAATGTACCATAACTAATATTTTAGGTCAATACGTTATTGTAATCAATGTTAAATAATGTTTATTTCAAAAGATTACAAAGATTTATTTACATTTTATATTTAAACCTTACCAATTATTATACCTAATTTCTTTTCTATATTAAAACACTTAAATGGTAAAATTCTTTTTATTGAATCAAAATATAAATAATTTCATTGTATAAATTTATTTACTTATCAAAACCCCACAAAATCCACTTGAAACCCTAGTTCTCATTCAAAAGTTAAACTTATATAATTAAACTTTAACCTTGTAAATATATATGTGTATAACTAGGTGCCCTGTGACGGTTTACTTTGGAACGACGCTTATCATTCTACTTATTAATCATCAAATAAATACTTATTTGCCAAGTGAGTTTTCCTTGCCCCTTTTATGTTATTTCACACCGTTTTGGGGTGAAACATGTTACCTTATTCAACATACACTTATAAACGTTTAACACTTATAAAAGCACATGCAATTCATACTTTTATTTTGTCATGGTTATTTGTGTTATTGTGAGTCTTATATGATCTACATATATTGTTTACAATCATTAACTATTGCTAGACTGGCGACGTCTTAGATCTTTGGGCCTGACAAGCCTATTTGGTGCTAAAGTCGATGTATTGCCGACTCCTAGGAGCCGTATGCTTGTGCACTAGGGAACCAAATACACTTAGCCAATCATATATACTTGTAATCAAGTCGAGGTTTGGTTGTAACGATATGTGTTCTATAACCTTACTAGCTTATAACCTAAGACATGAATTGCTACTTGTAATCTTTTCATATTATGTATGAAAACCTTAGAAACTCACCAACTATTTTTAGTTGACCTTTATTTTTATCATGTTTCAGGAAAACCCCGAAGTTTGAAGTGAACTTATGTTGCTGGCATAATCTAGGACTTGGACCTAGATAATAAATTCAATTGATTATACTGTGTTATGTCATGTTGAAACTTATTTCATTATTGAGACTTATGCTTGTAATATACCTTTCAAACTTATGAATAATATATATGTAACACCCCAAAAAGTCAAAACGAGTCATTAAGGATAAGTGGGCCTAACTAATGGAGATTTAATAAAGGAAGGAAAAAGGGTTATGGGCTAAGTGGGGTTCATGGGCAAGATTAAGGCCCATAACCAGCCCTTAACCTGCCCAAGACACCACCATCTTCTCCATTTGTGCCCTAGCAACAAAAATTTCGTAGAGAGAGAAAGTAGAGAGAGAAAGTGCAAGAAACTCAAGATTTGGGGCTTCTAAGGTCAAGGAATTAGAGATCTGGGCGTTTGGGCATCAAATCTCAAGGAAAGGAGCAACAAACAAGGTAAGAATCGACCCCTAAACCCTTCTGTAGATCAAACCCGGATTCTAGGGTTTTGGGTTTTGAAAAGTTGCAAAGAATCGCATAAAGGTCACATTTTTACGTATGAAAACGCGTAAAAAGCTTAGATTTGGTTTCATGGAAGTTAAACCAAGGATTTGGACGTAAAAAGTTAAGATTTTGGGTTAAAAACGGGCTGGTTCTTAGTTTTTATTCATCCAGCGAAACTGGGCCCCGATCCAGCGAAACTGGGCCCCGATCCAGCGAAACTGTGAGTTAATCCAGCGAAACTGTGCACTCATTCAGCGAGACTAGGAGAAATTCCAGCGAAACTACAGTTTCGCAAGGGCGAAACTACAGGTTCGCCGGGAATCTCGCTAAGACCCAGACTAACACATAGACTTCGCGAAAGTAGGAAATTCCAACGAAAGTTGGGCGCTCAAGGCAGCGAATCTGTCTAGCGAAACTAGCAGAAGTGCTGCCCAGTGAAACTGCTGGCGAAACTGCAGTTTCGCTGAAGCGAAACTGTGGGCGAAACTATGAAGAAAATGACGTTTTTGTGTATTAACTTTCGTGCAGCTAGAGTGTTTGGACTATAGCTTAAGTAACTTAGGATTGAAGTTATTTGCTAAGTTCAGGTGAGTTCTAGATCCCCTTATTTAAACGTTTTTCCTTGTTTTTGGGGCTATTATGCATAGTAAACATAAGGTTTTCAAGATAAGGATTTCAAGGTGTTTTAACAAGGAAATACATTTTTCTAAAGCAAAATGTGACACGTAATTAGCTCAAAATAATTTTTGGGCGCGCTGACCTGGCAGCCCGGCCCCAGCCAGGGGCGTTGCCCCTTGGACCCCACTAGGGGCTGCTGCCCCTAGGACCCCGCTGTCAGGGGCTGCCGCCCCCGAACCCCCGCTGTCCCGCGGTGGGTCGGTTACATGTTATGATGACTAGTACTTGGCATGTTGTGTACTTAATAAGCTAAGTATTATATATATATTAAGTGAAAAATAATACTAATGAGAAGTGGAACTTAACGAATGTTACCCCCGGGCCCGTTTGATAATGAAAAGTCTTGCAAGCACTATGATAGACTTCACCTATGTGAGTCTGATGTATGATGACGGATCCGTATTCATGAGCGGGCTATGTGCCTAGCAGTGTGGATCAACTGTCGGGGGAAGCTACCATGAAGATGTGTACCGACGGGGATCGATCAACCGTCGGGGGTAGCGACCATGGATAACGTGTACCGACGGGGATTGACATTCGTTGTCAATCAACATGGAGATCTTGCCTTATGCAATCTCGCTTATGATGAAGTGAAATGAAATGAAAGAAATGAAGATAATGAACGTGTTTAATATGATGCAAGTAATGTTTTGAAGTATGATGTATGCGTGTTCATTATAGGGAGGATAAAAGCTTATATTTCTTATTTATATAAAACTAGAACTCACTCAGCGTAGCTGACTTTTTATGCATAATAGTGGACAGGTAAGCGCTGATGCTGAGGATGGCACCACGAAGCTACTTGGGGAGATATGGATGGCATTCCTGTTAATGAAGTCTTTATTGTAATTAATGAACAAGAAATATGTTTTGTTTACATTTAAAGGACAAATGTATGAGTACAATGGGGTTTTTAAGTTTAAATGAATGTTTAATTATTTTCCGCTGCAATGTTTTGTTATTAAACTGATTTTATGCTATGGTTAACCAACTGTGAGGTTTCCCGGGAACGGGGCCTTACAATATATTTGGATTTAATAATAGCGTTATGTGGCTGTGAACAATCGTAACCCTCACACCTCGACAATTCCGCCGTCAAGGTTGGGGTGTGACAGATTGGTATCAGAGCCCATAACTATAGGGATTTAGGTTATTAGAAATGGTGACCTAGACTATAGCTTATGCATGAACCTTATAACATAATATATATATATTCTTGTAGACACATATATGGTTTGCATGCTATATAATCCTATGCCTTCTTATGTGCTATTTGATGCCTTAGCATAGGATTGCCTTATGTATGCTTAAAACTTAGTTACTTGCCTTCCTAAACTTAACTTTGACTCTTTGACTCTCCTCGATAAATGAACTTCCTAAACTTATTCTCAACGACATTGTCACATCCCGACGGAAGCGTGAACGGTACGTTTGGAATGTGACTATCTTTTATCAGAGTGTATTGTTTATAGTAAATAAACACAGTTGTAATAGAAACATAATACAGACATGCTTTTATTTATACTAGAGGAATTACATCATTTAAGTAATATTACAAAATTTGATGTAATTAATTATACTAAATTACAGCATGTCTAAAACCTATGAAAATGCGCGTCAACATACACGCTCCCATCAACTATATTGACGGTCAGCGTGACGCAGACTCTTCCCACAACGTCACCCCATCCATCATGAACTTCAAAGCTGAAATAAAATGAGTTACTCATTTCCTGAAAAAGTACACTTAAACCAGTCATCAAAAATATTGGTGAGAACATAGGTTTATAGCGAGACAAATATTTTGTTGATGTATCAATTACAACCAAACCTGCTCACAACATAATCATACTGTCACGAAATAATTCACAAAATCAGATAATATTACATCCTAACCCCCATTCAGTTAGATGCAGGAAAATAGTAGCAACCCTCATCCGGTTGGTACAAATATTCTCTTAAGTAGCGCTACTAACATTATCGGACGGTTCCTCATTCGAATTAATGGTTGTATCGCAAATGACAGTAAGCAACAAAAATATTTTCAAAAATAATACATCAACCCAAACAGTATACTTTTTTCCCCAAAACTTTAGTGAATACCAAACGGTTGAAAATGGGGCTATGAACTCACCGTGTCTTCCCACTTGAACCTAACAAAATAGTTCACAGTGTCAGACAATATTTTCTTTAAAATTTTAAGAACCACAGATAAAAATACTTTCTGGAAGTTCTGCCAATAATGTTTTCACAAAAATTTCCAACAAATTATTTATATATAATTAGTACAAATTCTACATAAATTATCAAAAATACCTATTGTTGTCCAAAATCCTCAAAAGTTACAGTTACTTATCCAAAAAATCAGTAACATCTCATAATTTTTATAGCATCCAAATCCAAACAGATTATTTTCTATAAACTTTATAATACTCCTATAATTGGTTAAAAATAGCTTTTGTCCTTCATAAATTCTCAAAATTTTACAGAAGACTTCTTATACAAAACCAAGCATCATATAATTATCTCAAAGTCTAAATCATAACATACCAGTTTCTGTAATTTTTACAATAATTGCAATATTTAATTTTTACATCATATAATTGCATCTATGATTTTATCAGAATTTATCATTTACGTTAAGTATTTATTCTGATTTATTTATTACAGAACATATAAAAATTCATATCTTAATCATAATAAGGAATAAAATTCTGAAATAATTCTAGAGGCTTGTATACCTCAAAATAATAATTCTGTGATTTTATCAGAATTTTTCCAAATTTACTTCTATTTTTGATATTTTCTTCTATTTTTCATTATAAAATAAATTATATAAATTATTTACTTATCAAAATTTTATCAAAGTTTTCAGATTAATATTTCAGTATAAAAATGAGAATTGTTCAATGTTTATTCCCACAATCGCATTTATTTAATACTTATTTGATTTTTCTTAAATAATTACAAGATTTAACTTTGTAAATTCAAAATATATCTTTTTAATCATAAGTTTCTGAGTTTTTGCAACTCATTACTTATTATTCATGAACTAAAACTTTCAAAATTGGTTTTGGTGTTAAAACACAACCTATTATGTATATATATAGATTTGTTACATATATGTAACAAGAATTACTGTTTTCACCTTGTGATGATGACTTTGATTGTATCATAGCTTCTTGAACCCGAGAACAAGACTGTGGAAGTCGTGGATGATGATGGTAGGTGCTGGTGGTGCGTGGTTGTGTCTGTTTGTTGTTATGTTTGTCGGTTTTTTGTTGTTGTTGTTTGTTGATGTTGTTGGTTGTTGTTTCAAGCGAATCCCGAGAGATAGAAAAGTTGTAAGATAGGTTTTAGCTTTGTAACCGAGGGAGAGGAAGGCAGAAAGTGGCTGAAGATGGTGGTGGTCGAATGAAGGTTGTGGTTTAGAAGGTGGTGCCTCAATGAAATCCCGAGAGAGAGTGAAAGGAGTTTGGTTTATGATTTGTGCTTGTGTTTTGCGGATGGGAGGGGTTAAATGAAGCTGAATCGAGGGACACCTATGGGTGTCATCATAAGCTCCAATGTTAGATCACATGGGTAAGGAATACTAGGGTGGCTAGGTGTCAAGTGGAGGTGGTTTTTGGGTGCTAAGGTGGCCGAGGGTTCTCCTTGAGGGTTCCACATATATTTTGCAATCATGAATCCATCTTGACTTTGGAGAGTTTAGTAGATTCCTTACTACATGACTCGAGTGCATGGTGGTGGTTTAGGGAGTGTGAAAGCAAGAAAACCGGGTGAAAGGTGGCGGTTTTGGGGAGGAAGCAAAGTGGGATAAGATATCTTAGTTACATGAATAATTAGATGGTAGGATAAGGTGGTGTGGTGGCGGTTTGAGTAAGGTGGTCGAGGGTAATGATGGTTGTTATCGGGTGGTGTTTAGCCGAGTGGTAGTTTGGGTTAGTTTAAGATTTTTAAGTTTTTGTTATATATATATATATATGTATGTATACTTTTGAGTATATACATAGGTAAAAAAATAAATTACAATTATACATACATACACAACATATATATTTCATGTTCTTAATGTGTATACACATATATATATATATATATATATATAAATATGTATCCGTACCAATAAGTAAACATATATGTATTTATAGATGCATTATATACATATTTTAATTTTTGCACCTTTAATATTTATATGCATGTACATGCAAAACATATATACTAAAATATGATATATGTATGCATGCGTATCAATTTATATATATATAGGATCTCGCATGCGTGAACATCTAATATATATATACATATATACTCAAATTTTTCATATACGTATACATAGGTAACCATGCATACGTAAGGTTTCCATATATATGCATGTATGCAATCATGCATACGTACACTCATAATATATATATACCAAATATAACTCATAGTTGTAACGTAATATAATAAAGAAAATTTTTCGACGTAATATATATAATAATAAAATATTTTTAGGGTTGTCACATTCTCCCCTCGTTAAAAGAATTTCGTCCCGAAATTCAGTAGAAAACTTAAGTAATTATTACCTCTAAACAGGTGGGGATACTTCTTCTTGATTTCATCTTCTCTTTCCCAAGTGTACTCTGGTCCTCTTTTTGCATTCCACTTAACTTTCACTATAGGGATTCTATTTCATCTTAACTGCTTTACTTCTTTTCCCATAATGGCTACTGGTTCTTCCATAAATTAAAGTTTCTTATCTACCTGTATTTCTTGAATTGGTACTTTTAGGGTTTCATTGGTTAAGCATTTCTTGAGGTTGGACACATGAAATGTGTTGTGTACTTCACTTAATTCCTGTGGTAGTTACAACTTATATGCTACAGGACTAATTCTATCAATAATCTTAAATGGACCAATGTACCTAGGGTTCAGCTTACTAGATTTTCCAAATCGAAAGATACCTTTATCGGGTGATATTTTCAAATAAACTTTGTCTCCAATTTGAAATTCCAGTGGCTTTCTTCGTTTGTCTACATAACTCTTTTGTCGATCACGAGCTGCTTTCAACCTGTTTTTAATCTCAGTGATCTTATCTGTGGTCTCTTGGATTAGTTCAGCACCTGTGAGTTGTCTATCACCTATTGTCACACCCTCAAAATCCACTTGCGGAGTTTTACCGCGAGGCGTGTGAACAAACCAGGATCACAGTCAATAGTTACTCGGAACGACTCTATATGCTACGTTTAATGTAAACCAACCAGAGTTTAAATTTTAAAAGACATGCGGAAGCGTAAAGTAAATAAAACAACCCAAAACATGTGAAAGTACCATATGGCAAAACAAGTGCCAACCGAGTAGTTTAAACCATAAATAAAAACGAGTAAATATGTTTGAAGTTTAAATCTCTAAAATGCATGCTGACTCGTGTAGTGCTCCTATCAGCAGTCCAGATTAATGACCTGAGAATAGCATACTAAAAAGTCAACACATGGTTGGTGAGTTCAAGAGTTTGCGTATAAACATAACAGTTTATCAATAGTGTATAAATAAGCATGTGCATTGTAATAGCTAGCTAGTCCATTAACAAACGATATTAATATATAGTGATTTCGCAATTGAAGCTGACTGTGTTATGTTTGCCTCCCGTCACGACTTCACCATATCGTGACGAATAATCATAGGACAAATTGCACCCGGTTGACCTCGAGTCACACAGGTGGGGCTCGTCAGACCCAGTAGTACTACCCAAGTTTCCCCGCTATCCAATATTAACAATTCGAAAGTGTGAGGACTTTATCATAGTAAACAACACTATATTAATATCATACACATCTTAAATATATAAAGCGTTTGTAAAATTTACCAGTATGTTATCTCCCCCAAAGAGATTTAATAAAACAGAGGGGCATGAACTCACCTGATACGCGTGTTAGATACCTAAGGCTTAACTTTGTAGGATTCTATGTGCCCAAGACACTTAGAATATTGATGTAGTTAGTACGTTATGATCCAAGTCGGTTTATACCCAATAACAAGCTTAGCAAACACCTATTAGTATTTAATTGATGATATGATCATGCAATTAAATATTAACACCAATTTAGAAAATAGGTTTTCTAAACAAGTTGCATATGAGATGGAACAATTTATTAGGATATTTTGTTCAATAATATTATTTGTAATGTTATTTAAATAAGTTAGATGACATTACAAATTAATAATGGGAGTGTGTAGATTATACAATTAAATGGTTAGTTGTACATACATCTAGTTGGAAGACTAGTTAACTTATTTAATGTGTGATAAGATTTTGAGAGGGAAAAACTCCATTTTTTTAAATGCTTGGCCGTCCCCCTCTCTCTATTCTTATTGGACCAAAGTTTTCTTGTAAGTCTCCAACATTGACTAGTCTAACATACTACAAAGACATCCAATAGATGCACATGCAAAACTCAACAATTTCTCTCCTCTCCTCTCTCTAAACTCACGAAAGTTCAGCAGCAGACAGAGAGTTCCATTTTGAGTTTCCTTGGTGTTATTTTCTCCCTAACAAGAAGGGTTTTGCAAGTGCTTGGGGTATAAACACTTGAGGGTTCCTTTCTTGGAACCTTGGGGTCGATTTCATCTTCCAACATCATCAAACTTGCTGCTGAAACTCACGGTTTTGGAAGCTTCATTTGGCAGCCTTCATTTGGCGTTTTTGGAGTCCAAATCCAAGCAAGTGTGAAGATAACTCAAAGCTTTGTGGGAGTCAACATTAGAGGACGTCCAACTTGGTAGCTTTGGCAACATTTCAGCCTTCAAACTCCTTTCTTTCATCAACATCTAACTGCTGGAAGGAGGTAGTTTATGGCAGCCCTTTGAGGTTGCCATATTGTGTTATTTTATGCACACATAGCTTGTCTATTCACATAAGAATGATCCTTACGATTTGGGTTTGTTTTTCCATCTTAAATGAACATAAAGAACATGAAATTTTAGCTTTAAAATCAGTTTTAAAGAGCTATATATCCGCTGCGTTTTTCAGAAAGTTTAAAAGGTTAAACATCGATTTTGTGTTCTAGCAAACCCGTCAATGGCATCAAGAGCCGGTTATGTGGATGACTTGCTTGTTTAGTCTTTAAAATTGGTTTTAAAGCATGATTAAAAACTTGGTTTAGGCTGACTATGGGCTGCTATATTTCTATTTTGATGAATCCCCAACTTTCAAGATTATATCATACATGCTTGTGATGAAATCTTGAAAGATATAAATGTTGATTGTTTGGACAATATTTAAAACCAAAAATTTCAGTTTATGTTGGCTGAAATTTGGTGGTTTTAAGTGGGGTTTTCATTATATGTTTTGATGATATGATCATTGGATGATAGTGTGCATAACCTAGCCATTGACCTTGTGATGTTTGGATGCTTGTGTTGGTTGTATTCATTCATTCAATTGGGTTGTAATAAATAGATTAGGTGTATTTTCATTTTACTAGATATCTTGTATTAGGACTTTATATCTTGTAATATGAAGACATACACATTGGAAGCACAAAGGAAGGTCACAAGAGAAACATGGAGCATTTTGGATGCGGTTTCAAGTGGGAGGCTTTTGGAAGCTTTCCATGTGATTGTTTATGACCCTTAGGAAAGACCTATGGACCACACTTGTGATGGCAAACAAGTGTGGACCACTTTAGATGCTATGGTTATGCACATATGCTCATTGTGGTTGTTATATTATGCTTGATTGATTATGATTTTATGAATGATTGTATGATATTTGGATATGATGAACAATCTAAATAAAAATGATCTTAACAAGCTAATATAAAATGGTTCTTAGTCATTAAGTGTTAATAAATGGTTATTAAAAGGATTAATGATTTTATAATAAAATGGGTTTTATTAAAAGAACCATAGGGTACCTTGTATCTGAAAGCATACAAATACAAGTACATAGAGTTTTCTAAACTAGAATTATGAAACCTCTAAACATTTAACAAACAAGTTTAACACCGTTCTTTTGCACAACACTTAAGTCATTTGGAAACTCTTAATCGGATAAAGGTCACCTAACCATTTTGAGGGAACTTGTGACTTAAGGTGGGAATACCACATTGGTGGGATAAAGGTCACCTAACCACTTATGTTTGTAAACTCACATGTGTGTGCAAGTAGGGTAACTTGATTTGCAAACCATATTAAATGGATCACCTAAAATATGGTTTCCAAATGGTGTTGATGGGATTAACATGCCGACTTTGCATATGATGTTTAAAGTCGATCCCATACCCCTAGAAGTTGCAAATGGTTGCAATCGTCAATCGTTGACCACCTTATTAATTTAAATCGTGGGATAAAGGTCACCTAACCATAATTTAAATGTAATGTTGGGTTCTAGATTTTAATATAAAATTGACCTTAAAAGGCATTAATTATTAAAATTAGCAATATCGAAAATACTAAAATAGATCTTTGTTATATTTTGTAGATGGCCACCAATAATGAAAATCACGATAACTCATCCGCGTCAAACCAATCACTACGAGCGATCCTCCAAAGGGAACGTCTAAATCATAACAACTTTATTGATTGGTATCGAAACTTGAGAATTGTTCTCAAGCAAGAGAGAAGATCATATGTTTTAGACGACCCTATCCCCGATCAACCTAGCGAGGATGATGAGGAGGCCTATAACGATTGGCTGAAATACACTGAGGACTCCGTCCAAGTGTCTTGTCTCATGCTAGTGAGCATGACTCCGGATCTCCAAAAGGAGTATGTACATCACGGAGCTTACGACATGATAACCCAGCTGAAGGAAACGTTCCAACAGCAAGCAAGGGTTGAGCGCTTCGAAACGGTTCGAGCACTCCATGCATGTCGTATGGACGACAACCAATCTGTTTCATCTTATGTACTTAAGATGAAAAGTCATATTGACCGCCTCGAGAGGCTAAATTGTCCCGTCTCGAAGGAGTTGGCCACGGATTTGATCCTAAATGGCCTAACCAAGAAGTTCGAGACATTCGTGTTGAACTACAACATGAATGCATGGCACAAAAGCATTGGTGAGCTTCACTCAATGCTCAAAACGGCCGAGGCGGCCATGGGTAAAAGGGTTTTACCCGTTCTCACCATCAATGAAGGTGGGAAAAACAAAAGGCCTCATCCCCCAAGGCAAAGGTTACCAAGGGTAAGGGACCCGTTTGGGGAAAGGGGAAAGGGGTGGTAAGGGTACCACCCAAACCACAAGAGAAGAAGCAAAAGGTTGCTACTAATGACCCATGCTTCAAGTGTGGGGAGATAAGACATTGGGTAAGGAATTGTCCTGTCCATCTCCAAGAGTTGAAAGCAAAGAGGGATGCCGGGCAGACCTCAGGTACAATATACATGATTCATATTGATCTTAATGTTACATCTTCTAACACATGGGTATTGGATACCGGATGTGGAACTCACGTTTGCAATTTGTTGCAGGGGTTCACAAGAAGTAGGGACTTCAAACAAGGGGATGTTAGCCTCTTCATGGGAAATGGAACTAAAGTCATAGTTGAAGCTCGTGGGGACTACATCTTAAGACTTCCAAGTGGTTTGGAAGTTATTTTGAAGAATGTTTTGTATGCTCCTAGTTTGACTAGGAACATTATTTCTGTATCCCAATTAAGACATTATGATTATGTATTATCCTTTATTGAAAATGATATTCATGTTTCTTTAAATGGTATGTTCTATTTTAAAGCTATTCCCGTTAATAGTATTTATGAATTGGTTCATGAAAATACTTTAAATAGTTCATTGTACCAAACTAACACCAAGAAACTCAAGTTGGACTTGAGTGATACCTATCTTTGGCATTGTCGTCTTGGTCATATAAACAAGAAACATTTACAAACACTTCAAAAGAATGGTCTTTTAAAAACAAATGAATGTGATTAATGTTTTTGAATCTTGTTTACAAGGTAAGATGACTAAGGCACCCTTTAGTGGAACTACCGAAAGGGCAAAAGATTTATTAGGAATCATACATTCGGATGTATGTGGTCCTTTTAAGCCAATGACTAGGAATGGTGAAAGATACTTCATTACCTTTACCGATGACTATAGTCGCTATGGGTATGTGTACTTATTAAGGCACGAAGATGAAGCTTTTGAAATGTTCAAAATCTTCAAGAATGAAGTAGAAAATCAACTCAATAAGTCAATTAAAATTCTCCGTACCGATAGAGGAGGTGAATACCTAAGTGATGTTTTTCAAGATCATCTTAGGAGCTGTGGGATTGTCTCACAACTCACTCCACCTGGAACACCACAACATAATGGTGTGTCTGAGAGGAGGAATCGAACCTTATTGGATATGGTCCGATCTATGATGGCTAGAAGCACATTACCTCTATCATTTTAGGGTTTCGCTTTGCTCTCCGCGGCCCGTATTCTAAATATGGCCCCAACCAAAAAGGTGGAAATGACACCTTTTGAGATATGGCATGGAAGAGTTCCATCCCTATCATACTTAAGGGTTTGGGGATGTGAGGCTTATGTCAAGACTCCCACCCCAAACAAATTGGAAGTCCGATCCACCAAGTGTATCTTTGTTGGATATCCTAGAGATTCTATGGGATATTATTTCTACGATCCACTAGAACAAAAGGTGTTTGTTGCCAGAAAGGGTGAGTTCTTAGAAGCAAAGTTCCTTATGGAAGGAGCTGGCAATAGAACAGTGGATCTTGAAGAGGATCAAGAACCACAACCCGATACACGTTTGGTTGAAACTAGCACTCAACATGAGGATGTTGAAGATGATCAAGGGGTTGATCAAAACACACAAGACGTTCGTAGAAGTGGTAGAACTAGTAATCCACCTGAAAGATATGGATTTTTCATGGATGGATGCTATGTGGTAGATTCAGATGAACCAACCACATATCATAATGCTATGTCCAATTCGGATTGTGACAAATGGCTAGAAGCCATGAACGTTGAGATGCAATCCATGTATGACAACCAAGTTTGGGAACTTGTTGTACCACCTCTTAATTCCAAGGTAGTTGGAAGTAAGTGGGTTTTCAAGAAGAAAACCGATATGCATGGAAACTTGGATACTTATAAAGCTAGACTTGTAGCAAAGGGTTTCACTTAAACTCAAGGGGTTGATTATGATGAAACCTTCTCACCTGTTGCGATGCTAAAGTCTATAAGGATATTGTTTGCCATAGCTGCTCATTATGATTATGAGATTTGGCAAATGGATGTCAAAACCGCTTTCCTAAATGGATAACTTGAGGAAGATGTCTATATGGTTCAGCCTGAAGGTTTTGTCGATCCAATACATCCTAATAAAGTATGCAAGTTAAAGAAATCAATCTATGGATTGAAACAAGCATCGAGAAGCTGGAATCACCGTTTTGATGAGGAGGTAAAGAAATTTGGCTTCATCAAAAAGCTGATGAGGCTTGTGTGTATAAGAAGGCTAGTGGGAGCACAATAACTTTCCCAGTATTGTATGTTGATGACATACTACTATTTGGAAATGACATTCCAACCTTGGAAGGTGTAAAAACCTGGCTTGGAAGTTGTTTTTCCATTAAGGATCTTGGTGAGGCCGCCTATATTATGGGAATAAAGATCTATAGGGATAGATCAAGGCGGTTGATTGGTTTAAATCAAAGTGCATATATTGATAAAATCTTGAAAAGGTTCAAGATGGAGAACTCTAAGAAAGGTACCGTACCTATTCAAAGAGGAACGATATTGAGTACGACTCAATGTCCTAGCTCAAAGGATGAGCAAGATAAAATGAAGGCAATCCCATATGCATCTTCTATTGGATCCATCATGTATGTGATGATATGCACTCGACCGGACGTGTCATGCGCCTTAAGCATGACAAGCCGATACCAGCAAAATCCTGGAGACAGTCATTGGGTGGCTGTTAAGAACATACTTAAGTACCTAAGGAGGACAAGAGATATGTTCCTAATCTATGGATCTGGTGGCGAGGAACTCATTGTAAAAGGTTACGCGGATGCGAGTTTCCAAACCGATCGTGATGATTCTCGATCACAATCGGGATACATTTTCATTCTGAATGGAGGAGCGGTTTCTTGAAAGAGCTCCAAGCAGGATGTGGTGGCTCTATCAACTAAAGAATCAGAATACGTCGCCGCCTCATTGGCAGCTCAAGAAGCTGCATGGTTGAAGAAATTCATTGTCGATCTAGGGGTTGTCCCTTCCATTCAGGACCCCCTGGAGATCTTTTGTGATAACGAGGGTGCGATTGCTCAAATCAAGGAACCCCGTGCTTATCAAAATACTAGGCACATTGAGCGGAGATTCAACTACATACGAGATGAAGTTGAAAAGGGAAAGATATGTATTCGCAAAGTTCACACGGATCAAAACATTACGGATCCTCTCACGAAGCTCCTCGAAAAGGCAAAGCATGAAGGACATACTTGTGCCATGGGACTTTGATATTCTAGTGATTGGATTTGATCTGTAAATTTTGTATTTGGATATGTGGGACTCTTTATTATTTGAATGAAATTATTTGGTTATAAAGTTTCAAATAATGTTCCAATTTAGCATGTTTAATCCATGAGTAAATCGTTTACTCTAAATGTCCGTAGTCGTTCAAACCTGTGGGAGCAAGTTTGAAGGTAAGACTATTATGAACTTAGATTGGTTGATATTTATAAGGATGAATATAGAGCAATGAGTTGCTACCAAGGTTCATAGATATTTGTGGGATACAAATATTGGACTAACCCGCATCTCAAATTTTAATACATGGAATCTTATTAATTGATCATAAGTAAATTTGAGTAAAGGCGAATATCATTTGGTATCCTCTGACCTGAGATACATATTGGGTTTTGATATTCACCAAGTATTATACCTTGAGCTAATTCTTCACTGTCCTGAAATAGGGGACAGTACATAAGGGTATGTTCAGGTATAACACGAGGTGTTTGTGAGAAACGTATGTAGTCAAGATGGAATTTGTTCCTCTTATTCGTTGAGAGTTAGATGTATAAGGCCTGATTAAGTTAAATCAACAAGGAATGATCATTCTGTGTCCTTGGATTTAACATGACATCTGTAACAAAAGGATAGATGATTGATTCACCTAAATCATTTCAAGTAGGGTACTTGAAAGGGATGATGTTATTGAATGGCTAAAAGTCATGCGTATTAAGGGTAGTAAACCGTTGTTAGGCGGTATTTACTGCTTGCATCAATCTTCTATGAATCTTGGGCAAGTGGGAGATTGTAGGATTCTGTGTGCCCAAGACACTTAGAATATTGATGTGGTTAGTACGTTATGATCCAAGTCGGGTTATACCCAATAACAAGCTTAGCAAACACCTATTAGTATTTAATTGATGATATGATCATGCAATTAAATATTAACACCAATTTAGAAAATGGGTTTTCTAAACAAGTTGCATATGAGATGGAACAATTTATTAGGATATTTTGTTCAATAATATTATTTGTAATGTTATTTAAATAAGTTAGATGACATTCCAAATTAATAATGGGAGTGTGTAGATTATACAATTAAATGGTTAGTTGTATATACATCTAGTTGGAAGACTAGTTAACTTATTTAATGTGTGATAAGATTTTGAGAGGGAAAAACTCCATTTTTTAAATGCTTGGCCGTCCCCCTCTCTCTATTCTTATTGGACCAAAGTTTTCTTGTAAGTCTCCAACATTGACTAGTCTAACACACTACAAAGACATCCAATAGATGCACATGCAAAACTCAGCAATTTCTCTCTTCTCCTCTCTCTAAACTCACGAAAGTTCAGCAGCAGAAAGAGAGTTCCATTTTGAGTTTCCTTGGTGTTATTTTCTCCCTAACAAGAAGGGTTTTGCAAGTGCTTGGGGTATAAACACTTGAGGGTTCCTTTCTTGGAACCTTAGGGTCGATTTCATCTTCCAACATCATCAAACTTGCTGCTGAAACTCACGGTTTTGGAAGCTTCATGTGGCAGCCTTCATTTGGCCTTTTTGGAGTCCAAATCCAAGCAAGTGTGAAGATAACTCAAAGCTTTGTGGGAGTCAACATTAGAGGACGTCCAACTTGGTAGCTTTGGCAACATTTCAGCCTTCAAACTCCTTTCTTTCATCAACATCTAACTGCTGGAAGGAGGTAGTTTATGGAAGCCCTTTGAGGTTGCCATATTGTGTTATTTTATGCACACATAGCTTGTCTATTCACATAAGAATGATCCTTACGATTTGGGTTTGTTTTTCCATCTTAAATGAACATAAAGAACATGAAATTTTAGCTTTAAAATCGGTTTTAAAGAGCTATATATCCGCTGTGTTTTTCAGAAAGTTTAAAAGGTTAAACATCGATTTTGTGTTCTAGCAAACCCGTCAAACTTGACAAGGACGAGTGGAAAGACAACCTTCAAAGGTTACCTAGAACACACAAGTACATAAGTACATGCACACAGAAATCCCAAGAGAAACCTTAAGGTTCTACAAACAAAGAACTCAAGGTTCTATAAAAACAACATACATGTGACCTAGTTGACCCGTTTGACCCGTTGGTGACATTACGTGTTGTAAGCCATTTAAACATACATAAGCATATAACATACATGGTTAACATTTCAATGAATCACATTTGATGCTACATTCCCAATACATTGCTTAAATCACCATACTATGCACATAACATACAAGTTGTATAAATCCTTAGCATCTAGCATACTCAGTGTGTTCATAACATAACTAGTGTATCATATAACAGGTTAGATCATGCATAACCTACTTACATGACCTATAGCTATGATTTAGCATATATGGGTCAAAACAGATAATTTACCAAAAAGTTATACATACTATTCACAACGCATACAAGATGCCTAATACATGCAACATACATTAGTATGATCAATTCCAGTCCCAAACATGATGTCCTAGTTACTAATCAACATACCAAACCATACATGACCATCCAAGTGCACAAATCACTCAAAAACCAAATAAACATTCCATACTACCCAACTAACAGATTCTACCACTTTAAACATCCATAACAATCATTCTAGCATGATCCTAAAACCATGAACAAGTCAAATTACCAATATCCAAAGTTCATGCACAATAAAGTTTCCCTTTTGGGAAAGTAATACCCAAAATCCATTATACACCCAATGTATACATGCATTCATCAATAATATACCATATCAAGTTCATATCATACCTAGACATGATCTACAACACTTAACTAACATGATTCATAAGTTTCATACTCAAAAAGTTACTATCTTTAGTAATGTATGGATTCTAGCATGTAATCTTGAATCACCAATGTTCATAGCAACAATCCAACATCCAATTATCATCATAAACACATCTATAACATCAACACAATAACAATTCAACATTACATACAAAATAAAGTTACTATTATTAGTAACCTATGAACAAATCCCTCAATTCACCAATTTCTTGCAAAATCCATGTTTCCTAGCATTCATACAACCTAGTTAACAACCCAACAACATCAAACAATCATCAATTCTATGTTATCATCATCAATTTTGAATTAGGGTTCATAACCATCAAAGTTCATGATCAATCCACTAAAAACATACAATTCATGCATAATCAACGTTAAACGACATGTAATCAATCCAACTAACTCATTATCATCAACAAAACATCAATTTTTCAGCCCCATAACACCCAATTCGCAGCATAGGCTTCGGCCATAATGAAAGGACATGAAAAACTCACAAAAATCTAACCTTTACACTTGTTATGGCTTGTATTTGATGATTCTAACTTGTTGCAATCCTTGAGATCAACTAAAATCGAATGAAAATGTGTTGTTCTTGGCTGAAATCGCAGGGTGAAGGGTAATGGGGCTGCAGGTCGCGAATTGGGAGAAGTGGGGGCTAGGGTTTGTGTTTTGTCTAATTTTAGTTAACCATATTTACACCTTTAACCCTTTTAGCTTGAATTTTATAAAAAATTCAGCTTTTAACTTCTTTTTAAAAGTGTTTTTAACCATCTAACAAATATATAAACTAGTAATAATCATTATATATTTTTATCTTTATAAAACACGCAACACACGAATTAACACGCGCGTTTCCGCGTTACGCGATAAAATTCTCAAATAGTCTTTAAATCGCGTAAAAACATAAATATAAAATAATAAACATCTTATCAACTAGATTATTATTAAATTAACATTATTAATTATTTTTAAGTCACCAACGTCAAACGACAACTAGTGTGTGCTTACGACACGTGTATGCAAAACTTAACGGAACTAACGGAGTTTGGTAACGGAAAATTACCGGATGTCACATTATCCCCATGTTGAAAGAATTTTCAGTTGGGTTTGTTGGAACATAAAATCATAGTTTAACCATTTAAACTTTCAGAAAACGCAGCGGAAGTAAAGCATTATAACCGTGTTTATAAGCTGAAAAATATGTTCATTAGATGACCATATTAATGTATAAAACAAACCCAAAGAACAAAGGATCATTTATGTGAATTAGCAAGCTATGAACATGTGAAAAACTACATAAAATCACAGCTTCATTGAGCTGTGATATATACCTTTCTGCAGCAGCTAAACTCGATAGAAAAGAGTTGTTAGATGCTCAAGAACTTGGCCAAGACTCCAAAGAAGGAACCCTCAAGCTAGTATACCCCAAGCTCCTTGCAAACACACCTTCTTGTTAGGTAGAATACACCAAGAATAGCTCCAAAACCTCTTGATATTCTGCTGAAAAACCCTTTTTTCAGCTTGTTAGAACCGTGGGTTCTAGAGGGAGAGAAGAGAGAGAGCTGATTTCTTTTGTTGCATATGATGAGAGTCATGATCATGGAATAACAAGAACCTTTCTTGTTATTAGAGCACTCCAAGAACAACACAAGAACACATCAAGAACAACACATAATGATCTCCAAATCCTGCATATGCTGCTGCTTGAATCCGTGACTTTCTAGAGAGAGAGAGCTGAATTTGTTTTGTATCTTGCATGTCTTGTGTTGTTTGAATGAGAGCTTCTTGGATGAGTAAGTAGTGCTAGACAAGCATGAATGTGTGTGTGTATATCAAGGCTAAAAGCATGCATGTGTGTGCTCTTGTCAAGAGAATCAAAGCACCACTTCACATGCATATGTTGGACGGCCACTATGGCTGAAAAAAAAAGTTTTCTAGTCTTCTATAATATATATTATCTTATATTGTATGAAAAATATAAGACACACATATATATTGTATAGAAAACAAGTGGGTTTCTTATAAATATTAAATTTTAACACACACATATATTGTCTAGCCTTGTAACTAGTTTATACAATTAACCAATTAATTGTATAAGTAGTATACTCTCATTATTATTTAGTGTTATGTAACTAATTTAAATAACACTTCAAATAATATTATTGAACAAAATATCCTAATAAATTGTTCCATCTCATATGCAACTTATTTAGAAAACCCATTTTCTAAATTGGCGTAAATATTTAATTGCATGATCATATCATCAATTAAATATTGATTGGTGTTTGCTAAGCTTGTTATTGGGTATAACCCGACTTGGATCATAACGTACTAACCACATCAATATTCTAAGTGTCTTGGGCACATAGAATCCTACAATCTCCCACTTGTCCAAGATTCATAGAAGATTGATGCAAGCAGTAAATAACGCCTAACAACGGTTTACTACCCTTAATACGCATGACTTATGGCCATTCAATAACATCATCCCATTCAAGTACCTTACTTGAAATGATTTAGGTGAATCAATCATCTATCCTTTTGTTACAGATGTCATGTTAAATCCAAGGACACAGAATGATCATTACTTGTTGATTTAACTTAATCAGGCCTTAGACATCTAACTCTCAACGAATAAGAGGAACAAATTCCATCTTGACTACATACGTTTCTCAAAAACACCTCGTGTTATACCTGAACATACCCTTATATACTGTCCACTATTTCAGGACAGTGAAGAATTAGCTCAAGGTATAATACTTAGTGAATATCAAAACCCAATATGTATCTCAGGTCGGAGGATACCAAATGATATTCGCCTTTACTCAAATTTACTTATGATCAATCGATAAGATTCCATGTAGTAAAATTTGAGATGCGGGTTAGTCCAATATTTGTATCCCACAAATATCTATGAACCTTGGTAGCAACCCATTGCTCTATATTCATCCTTATGAATATCAACCAATCCAAGTTCATAATAGTCTTACCCTCACACTTGTTCCCACAAGTATGAACGACTACGGACATTTAGAGTAAATAATTTACTCATGGATTAAACATGCTAAATTGGAACATTAATTGAAACATTATAACCAAATAATTTCACTCAAATAATAAAGAGTTCCACATATTCAAATACAAAATTTGATCAAGTCCAATCACTAGAATATCGAAGTCCTAAGGCATAGGTATGACTTTCATGCCTTGCCCTTTCGAGGAGCTTCGTGAGTGGATCCGCAATATTTTGATCAAAGTGAACTTTGCGAATACATATCTTTCCCTTTTTCAACTTCATCCCTTATGTAGTTGAATCTCCGCTCATTGTGCCTAATCTTTTGATGTGCGCAAGGTTCCTTGATTTGAGCAATCATACCCTCGTTATCACAAAAGATTTGTAAGGGGTCTTGAATGGTAGAGACCATCCTTAGATTGGTGATAAACCCTTTTATCCAAGCAGCTTCCCAAGCTGCTAATGAGGTGGCTATGTATTCGTATTCTGTAGTGGACAATGCTACCCTATTCATAATGGAGACATACCTCGATTGTGATCGAGGATCATCTCGATCAGTTTCGAAACTAGCATCCGTGTAACCCTTTACAACTAGTTCCTCTTCATCAGATCCGTATATTAGAAACATATCCTTAGTCCTCCTAAGGTATTCTAATATACTTTCAACAGCCATCCAATGGCTGTTACTTGGATTCTGCTGATATCTACTTGTCATGCTTAACGTGCATGACACGTCCAGTCTAGTGCATATTATCGCATACATGATGGATCCTATAGCATACGCATATGGGATGTCCTTCATACGATGTTACTCATCCTTTGAGCTTGGACATTGAGATGCACTCAATATTGTCCCTCTTTGAATAGGTATTATACCTTTCTTAGAGTTTTCCATCTTGAACCTTTTCAAGATTTTATCAATGTATGCACTTTGGTTTAACCCTATCAACCGCCTCGATCTATCCCTATAGATCTTTATTTCCAAAATATAGACGGCTTCACGGAGATCCCTTTTGGAAAACCAATTTCCAAGCAAGGTTTTAACACCTTCCATGGTTGGAATATCATTTCCATATAGTAATATGTCATCAACATACAATACTAAGATTGTGATTACACTCCCACTAGCCTTTTATACACATGAGCCTTGTCAGTATCCAAGTTTCCATGCATATTTGTTTTCTTCTCGAAAACCCACTTGCATCCAACTGGTTTGGAGTTAAGTGGAGGGTCAACCAATTCCTAAACTTGGTTGTCATACATGGATTGCATCTCTACGTTCATGGCTTCCAGCCATTTGTCACAATCCGAATTGGACATAGCATTATGGTATGTAGTTGGCTCATCGGAGTCAATCTCATAGCATCCATCCATGAAAAATCCATATATTTCAGGTGGAATGCTAACTCTACCAGATCTATGAACGTTTTGTGTGTATTGATCAACCTCGTGATCATTATCAACAACCTCTTGTTGACAGCTAGTGTCAACCAAACGTGTATCGGCTTGTGGATCTTGATTCTCATCAAATTCCACTGTTCTATGCGTCATTCCTTACATAAGGAACTTGGCTTCCAAGAACTATGCCTTTTGAGCAATAAATACCTTTTGCTTTGTTGGATCAAAGAAGTAGTATCCTATACAGTCCTTTTGGATATCCAACAAATATACACTTAGTGAATCGACTTTCAGTTGGTTTGGGTGTTAAGCTTAACATAAGCTTCATAACCCATACTTTTAAATATGATAGCGATGGAACTATTTCATTCCATATTTCAAAAGGCGTCGAATCCACTTTCTTGGTTTGGGCCATATTCAAAATACGAGCCTCGGAGAGTAGTGCGAAACCCCAAAATTATAGAGGTAGTGAGCTTATAGCCATCATAGGTCGAACCATATCCAATAGGGTTCGATCTCCTTTCAGACACACCATAATATTGTGGTGTTCCGGGAGAAGTAAGTTGTGAGACAATCTTACAACTTCCTAGATGATCCTAAAAGGCCTCACTTAGGTATTCACCTCCTCTATCTAAATGGAGAACTTTGGTAGTTCTATCGAGTTGATTTTCTACTTCATTCTTGAAGTTTTGAACATTTCAAATTCTTCATGTTTATGTGCCATCAAGTACACATGACCATAGCGACTATAATCATCGGTAAAGGTAATGAAGTAAGTTTCATCATACCTTGTCATTGTTTTAAAAGGACCTCATACATCCAAATGTATGACTCCCAATAAATCTTTTGCCCTCTCATTAGTACCACTAAAGGACGTGTTGGTCATCTTACCTTGTAAACAAGATTCACACTTATCAAATGAACAATTTTCATTTGTTTTCAAAAGACTATTCTTTTAAAGTGTTCAAATCCGATTCTTGTTTATGTAACTAAGATGACAATGACAAGAATAAGAGTCACTTAAACCATTTTAAGTCTCTTGGTGTATGATAGGTATAATGTGTTATTATAGGACGAATCATCATGAACCAATTCATCAACATCATTAGAAGGCATAGCCTTGAAATAATATACATCATCCATATAAATATAAATACCATCATTTACTAACTTTAAATCATAACCATATTGTTTTAAAAGGGAAACTTAAATCATGTTCCTAGTCACACTAGGAGCATATAACATGTTTTGAAGAACAACTTCCAAACCTTTTGAAAGTTTCAAAACATAGTCTCCTTTCTTAATGTGCTTATTTCTTTTGAACCCTTGCAACAGATTGCAATAGTGAGTTCCACATGTGGTATCCAATTACCCATGTGCTTTGAGGAAATAACATTTAAGTCAATATGGATTATGAAAGTCATGCTTGAGGTTTGCCTAGCATCCCTCTTATTTCTCAACTCATTGAGATAGGTTGGACAATTCCCTTTCAAATGACCTATCTCACCATACTCAAAGCATGGATCGTTTTCGGTTACCTTAGGCTTCATAAGCTTAGGTTTTGGAGGTTCCGCTTTGATCTTCCCTTCCCCTTTGCCTTTGATGTGCCCTCCTCCTTTGGCAACATTTGCCTTAGGATCGGGAATGGCCTCAACATCGTCGGGGTCGGGTTGGTTAGGAATAGGATCGTCAAGGACATTTGCCTTTGCTCTTGCTTGAGAACAATTATTAAGTTTCGAGACTAGTCCATAAGGTTATTATGGTTCAGACGATCCCTCTCTAAAATAGTTCTTAGTGATAGGGTATGGACGGTCGGGGTGGTAGCATTATTGTTTGCGGCCATTCTACAAATTTTACAAAGTTCTTTTTAGTATTTCTTAAAATTTCATTTTAATTATTAATACCCTTTATGTCTCATAGACAATTAATAATTAAAATCTAGAATACAACGTTACATTCAAATAATGGTTAGGTGACCTTTATCCCATTATTCAAATTAACAAGGTAGTCAACTTTTGACAATTGCAACCTTTTGCAACTTCTAGCGGTATGGGATCGACTTTAAACATCATATGTAAAGTCGGCATGTTAATCCCATCAACACCATTTGGAAACCATATTTTAGGTGATCCATTCAACATGGTTTGCAAATCAAGTCACCCTACTTGCACACACATGTGAGTTTACCAACACAAGTGGTTAGGTGACCTTTATCCCACCAATATGGTATTCCCACCTTAAGTCATAAGTTCCCTCAAAATGGTTAGGTGACCTTTATCCCATTAAGAGTTTCCAAATGACTTAAGTGTTGTGCAAAAGGACGGTGTTAAACTTGTTTGAAAAGGGATTTTTAGTTTTCATTAATTCTAGTTTTGAAAACTCTATGTACCTTGTATTTGCATGCTTTCAAATACAAGGTATCCTATGGTTTATTTTTAATAAAAGCTCTTTTATTAAATCATCAATCCTTTTAATAACCTCTTATTAATCACTTAATGATTAAGAACCATAGATGCAAGGTATCTTATGGTTTATTTTTAATAAAACCTCTTTTATTAAATCATTAATCCTTTTAATAACCTCTTATTAACCACTTAATGATTAGAAACCATAAATTTTCAGCTTGTTAAGTTTGCTAATGAGTTTGTTATGCATATCCAAATATCAAACAACAATCATACAACAAACAACCAAACAAGCATAATATAAACAACCACAATGTGCATAACCATAGCTACTATTGTGACCACACTTGTTTGCCATCACAAGTGTGGTCATTTGGTCTTTCCTAAGGGTTGAATACAACACAAAATAGAGTTCTTCTTAGACTCCCACTTGAACTTGCATCCATATGCTTCAAGTCCCTTTATTTGTGTCTTTGATGTCCATCTTTGGGTCTTCATTTTGTGCATCTTCCTTTTACAAAAATTATATCCTAATACATTTTTCTAATAAAAGAAATGCACCTAATCTATTTATTACATAACCAAATGAATAAATAATTACAACCCAAATAATAAACACAAATATTACAACCCAATTTAATGAATTAAAACAACCATTAAAACCATCCAAATCACACAAGGCCTTAAGCTAGGTTATGCACTTTAACAACAACGATCATATCATTTATTCATATAATGAAACCCCACTTAAAACCACCAAATTTCAGCCAACATAAACTGAAATTTTTGGTTTTAAATATTGTCCAAACAATCAACATTTTATCAACATGTATTTCTTTCAAGATTTCATCACAAGCATGTATGATATAATCTTGAAAGTTAGGGATTCATCAAAACAGAAATGTAGCAGCCCATAATCAGCCTATTATGAGTTTAAAATCATCCTCTAAAACTAATTTTTAAAGGACAAGAACAAGCAAGCTATCCACATAACCGGCTCTTGATGCCATTGTTGGGTTTGTTGGAACATAAAATCATAGTTTAACCGTTTAAACTTTCAGAAAACGCAGCGGAAGTAAAGCATTATAACCGTGTTTATAAGCTGAAAAATATGTTCATTAGATGACCATATTAATGTATAAAACAAACCCAAAGAACAAAGGATCATTTATGTGAATTAGCAAGCTATGAACATGTGAAAAACTAAATAAAATCACAGCTTCATTGAGCTGTGATATATACCTTTCTGCAGCAGCTAAACTCGATAGAAAAGAGTTGTTAGATGCTCAAGAACTTGGCCAAGACTCCAAAGAAGGAACCCTCAAGCTAGTATACCCCAAGCTCCTTGCAAACACACCTTCTTGTTAGGTAGAATACACCAAGAATAGCTCCAAAACCTCTTGATATTCTGCTGAAAAACCCTTTTTTCAGCTTGTTAGAACCGTGGGTTCTAGAGGGAGAGAAGAGAGAGAGCTGATTTCTTTTGTTGCATATGATGAGAGTCATGATCATGGAATAACAAGAACCTTTCTTGTTATTAGAGCACTCCAAGAACAACACAAGAACACATCAAGAACAACACATAATGATCTCCAAATCCTGCATATGCTGCTGCTTGAATCCGTGACTTTCTAGAGAGAGAGAGCTGAATTTGTTTTGTATCTTGCATGTCTTGTGTTGTTTGAATGAGAGCTTCTTGGATGAGTAAGTAGTGCTAGACAAGCATGCATGTGTGTGTGTATATCAAGGCTAAAGCATGCATGTGTGTGCTCTTGTCAAGAGAATCAAAGCACCACTTCACATGCATATGTTGGACGGCCACTATGGCTGAAAAAAAAAGTTTTCTAGTCTTCTATAATATATATTATCTTATATTGTATGAAAAATATAAGACACACATATATATTGTATAGAAAACAAGTGGGTTTCTTATAAATATTAAATTTTAACACACACATATATTGTCTAGCCTTGTAACTAGTTTATACAATTAACCAATTAATTGTATAAGTAGTATACTCTCATTATTATTTAGTGTTATGTAACTAATTTAAATAACACTTCAAATAATATTATTGAACAAAATATCCTAATAAATTGTTCCATCTCATATGCAACTTATTTAGAAAACCCATTTTCTAAATTGGTGTAAATATTTAATTGCATGATCATATCATCAATTAAATATTGATTGGTGTTTGCTAAGCTTGTTATTGGGTATAACCCGACTTGGATCATAACGTACTAACCACATCAATATTCTAAGTGTCTTGGGCACATAGAATCCTACATTTTCGTCCCGAAAATTGCGCTACATGGTGAGTGTTGGTCCATTGGTGATCGATTTACGTGCTATTGAGATGATAATCACAATAATATCTCAAGAATACAGAATCAAACAGTGCAAAAATGAAGAAAAGAGTTTCAATATGTAGCCATATGATCCAAACTCAATCAATATCAATAAACAAGGCTCAAAGATAACAAAACAAACACAATTCCAGCCTAAAACGAGCTATGACACAGTAATGCAAAAGTATTTCTCAATTAGGTATGGCAAAACTTGCTGCCAAAGATACATCAAATGCATATATATAACCAGACGCAAATTCGCTGGTAGATTCGCTACAGCGAATCTACCCTGACCAACTGGTAAGTTCACCCGGCGAGCAACAGTTTCGCCGGGCGACTTTCTTCAGCTGACTACTAGCGAATCTGTAGATTCGCTAGTAGATTCGCTGGGTCAGAGCAAAACTAAACTATTACTTACATAAGTCAAGGTTATCTAACATTTGTCCTATTACATCCAAAATGAAAGAAACTAAACTAAACTAGGTGAGTCCAACCTATCTATATCATCAATACTCCCCCTAGGTTGGACCTCGCCTAGAGGGATCTTCTTAATCAGCTCCATCCAAATCAACTTCGGCTTCAAAGTTCTCCAAGAAAGCTCCTGCCCTTAACTCAATCCCGGCCAATGGATTTGTAACATCTTCAGATTCTGCCTTATCAGACTCAATATCAACAATAAAGTTCTTAGCAAACCCAGCCTCACTTATGTCTGGAACTGGTGAGTCCTCAACTACAACCTTCTCTTGATCTTGCATGCTTTGATCCTCAGTATAAGCTCCAGATCCACTTGTCTCACCACCGAATCTCTTTTTAATCGAGCTGTCCATCTGCCTTGTCAGATCATCCACGTCCATTCTTGTTTTGTCCGCTTGAACTATTTTTCTAGCCAGCTCCCGGACTTCAGCTCTTAGTCCCCTAGCCTTGTTGGCTACTCTCATGAAGAGGCTTGCTTCTTTCAACGTATCAGCTCCAGCACCAACTTTTATGTGATTCTCACACAGAATCACTAAGTCTTCATCACAGAAAGAAAATACCTCCATCGGATCAAACAATCTGATCTCAGCTCCCCCTTTTACTCTAATCACTGCTTCCCCAGTGTTGTTATCATAGAACCATTTTTCAAATGCTTGCAGTCTCGGGGGAAGAGGATCAGGTATTCTAATACGTTCCACAGTCTTAGCCGGTTTTAGTTTGAGTACAATCTTTCCTTTTCCGGTCACCCAGTCAACATCCTTTTTCGACCTCTTTCTCTCCATTTTCATGAAACCAAAAGCTTGGAAGTTATCAGTTAAACCCCTTTTAATTTCCATCTCCAACTGCTTGGCTCGTTCACTCTGTTCTGCTCCAATCAAAGGAATCTCAGCCAACCTTCTCAAATCCCATCTTGGGAGGGTTTTAAAGGCTTTTCTTTTATGAACGTAAGATATTCCCCCTCCCCTTCTCTTGATCATAAACAATTTCAGCTCAGAGTTGTATTTCTAGCTGAAAATCTTCTTATCGCTCTCTTTTCTGGTGGGGTTTTTTATGTTCTGGAACAGTGGAGTTATTTCTTCAGCCTCCTTCTCTCTAACAAACCACTCAGATTGATCTAACTCCACCGCTCCGGTTTCAGCTGACCCAGTATCAGTCACATAGGTCACTGGACGTTCATCCACCTCATAGAACTCCGGTTCCGAGCTGTAATCTACCAACTGCTCCTCAATTTCCTCCTCTTCATCTACCAGCTTCATCTCCGCTTGTTTTTCTTTCTCAACTCGTTGTTTCTCCCCTACTACCTCCTCACCTGTTAGGTCTTTCTCAATATCAAGTCCCAAATCATCAAAACCTTCATTTACAACATCCACATCATCATTCTCACTCTCTGCTCCTCCAGTTGCTGCTCCTGAGGTGCCCTCTCCTGCCCTTGACGAGGCACCCATATTCAGAAATGGATACTTTGATGTGTCCGTCAGATCATCTAACTCATGTTGAGTTAGCTGATTAGGCAGGCCGGCAGCAGCTTTCAAATCATTCACCTCCTTCAACAGCCTTTTGATCAAATTATTTTGATCAACTAACATTCTCTGCATCCCCTCCATCACTTCATCTTTTTGCTTTTCTCTCAGCTCTTGATTTATCAGTTTTGTTTTCATCATGCTTAGCTCATTAGTCACAGAAGCACTGACGTTTCTAATCACGTCATGATCAAACTCAGATCTTGCATCTTTACTTGGAGGATTTTTGGTGAAAGCTTGATGCTTATATTTAGTCCTCCTCTCTGATGCCTCAGTGTGACTGCTTTCTTCAGTCCTCTTCTTAGTTTTCCTCTCCTTCTCAACTCTCATTTCATCCATTGCTTGTTCAATTTCATCCCCAAAATTGTATTCTTTCTCCTTGGCATACCGTTTTCTCTTTTTAACTTTTCTTCTTATTTCTCCCTGTTCTCAACAGATCTCTTTTCCTCCGCTTCTATCACCTTCTTTATGTATGTCCATCTTTCAGCAGAGTACATATTTTCCCACAAGTGGGTGATTTTCCCACTGAAATCATGCCTTGCAGAGGAACAATCTGCAAATATTCTAGAGCTCATCGGGGTTAGTCTTTTGATTTCTTCGTGCTTGGGGATGTTTGGAATCAAATCATCAATTAACATCTGAACAAATCTTGGATACAAAAGCCATTTCTCTTTCTTTAGTGCCATTATGTTGTCACATATGCATTCAAAGATCAGTCTTGCTATATTTGCCTTTTGGCCTCTGCAAGATATCAACATTGCTTTGGCCCATCTAAGGTTAAGATCGTCTGATCCTCCTTTCCGATCATCTAAGCACATGATGAAGATATGAGCAATGTATCTCCATTCTTTTGACAGCATGGATTTCTTTATCTCTTTTTTTGACCCAAAAGATGGTCCCTCATACCCCATGCTTCTGAATCCCTCCAAGACTTGATCTTCAGAAAGCTCAACCTCGTCTCCCTGATCTCCTTCCAGATAAAGCACGCTTGCTATGATTTCTTCAGTAACGGCGATATCATTTCCTTCTATCCTCGCTCGAATACAGTGTGGATTAGCTTTAACATCCAACTTAGCTGATCTCCAGAAATCTTGGATGTGCAAAATATAAATGGATGGTGAGTGAGTGATAGCATGAAAAATCGGAGATTGCTTCAGCCACTTTATGCAGTCTCTGAACCCTGCAGCTTTGGGATTGTCTTCATCCAATATAGCTACGGTGTTGTTCTTCTCATCGAACTTTAAATTAGCCATGGTTGCTGAAAAACAAATTAGAAAAGTCTAAGTATACAATAATAAGTGTGTGAGAATATGTGAAAGCAAAAACAACAGAATTAAATTAAATTCGCTCAATTGAATCTATAAATTCGCTAAGGTGAATCTATAAATTCGCTAAGGTGAATCTATAGATTCACTCACATCATATGAACTTTCGTTCAAATTCGCTCGACCTTAGTTAATTTACAGAGGCGATTACATAGATTCGCTGAAATTCAAGTGACTTTTAGCTTAATTTTGTTGGAAAACATTAAGTTCGCTGTGGTGAATTTATAGTTTCGCTCGGTTCAAGTGAACAGGCGAAGTTGTTGAGTGAATTTACAAATTCGCTTGAGTTCAAGTGAACTTTCGTTCAGATTCGCCTGAAGATCAGCAAGTTCGCTGGACGAGTTTCACGAACCCTAACCCAGTCGAACATGCCAGATCCCACAATGCGAAGTGAAATACACCGATTAAATGCTTCATCGATGTTCGCGACACCTACCTAAAGCTTATATAACGTACAGATCCAACGGAAATCAAAACTAAAAGAGGACTCTGAAATTTCGCTCGATGAACTGATATTTTGTTTTTAGGGTTACTGTGAAGAATTTCGCCTCCACTGTAACTTTTATAAGACATAGATTCGCTGTAACGAATCTATAGATTCGCCCGGTAAACTCAACAAGTTGGTTTGACATGCAGCTGGTCGAGCTTACTGGCGAACCTATAGGTTCGCTAAAGCGAATCTTAATTTCGCCCGATTCAAAAACAAATTTTAAAATAAGATAAAATTAAAAAAAAATAAAATAAAATAAAATAAATAAAATAAAATAAAATGAAATAAAACAAAATATCATAAAAAAATAAAATTTTGCCTTTTGAATACCTTATTGCCCCACGATAAAATAAGACTTTGCATAAAAATAAAAATAAAGATAAAAATAAAAAAAAAAATAAAAAATTAAAAGAGATTAGAATAAAATTAAAGTTAAACGGTTTAAGGATATAATATCATCTTTTTCTTGAAGTTTTTCAGAGGGACATGACTTAGCGAGATTGCTGATATGTTTGTCCGCTTAAACCCATTCCCTGTTCTTTTCAACTTGTGATCTGCAACTGTTTATCATGTTCTGAATTGTCTTAGTAACTCAGCAACTTGGTCCCCACTGATATTTGGTAAAGAATTAGTCTCGACATCAAGGTTTATCGAGCATAATCATTGATTTTGCCTGCTCACTATACTAAATCTACTTAATGCAAACATAATGACTGACACATACACATATGAGACACTATAATATACAGATGCAAACACACATAAATGCAAGATATATACTCATGAGATGCAAACTCAACCTTTGACTGATTGACGAGAGCTTCAGGTCAATGCTTTCGCATAGCAAAGAAGATCGTCTAGGCGTGTTGATGAGAGCTTCAGGTCAATGCTTTCGCATAGCAGAGAAGATCATCACTCCAGGACAGTTTCTTTCTTGGGCTTAGCTTCTTCAACCTTTTCCATGACTGGAATGGTTCTTGAGTTTCCAGGATTAACAGGTTCAGTGACAATGGGAGAAGGACACTCTCTTTTGAAGTGACCGAGCTGCTTGCAATTGAAACATCTGAGCTTAGACTTGTCATATCCCAGAGCATTATTCTGACTCTGGTTTCCAAAATTCTTTCTGCCAGTTCTTTCCATGAACCTCCTGGCACGAAGAGTAAGCATGGCCATTTGCCACTGAATGTCGGTTTCTTCAAGGTCATCAGGATCAACCTGATACATATCTTCTACTGTCATACCACGACCTTTCAATTCTCCAGCCACCAAAGCCTCATAACTTTGCACAAATAATCCAAACAGTGCCATAGTATCGTGTGCAATTTGAGTAGAAACTAAGGCATTTGAACTTGACCTAGCATCCTTACAACCACTTCCTGAGTTAACAATTTTACCATACCTAGAGTTGGCAAAGCCACCGTTACCAGATGAACTCCCACAAGTTGCACCATAATAGTTAGAGTTTGCAGCGGATGAAATCAATGCAGCGTTTTGAGGAGGGACATTGGGAGACATCATGGTTTGATTATACTCTCTTCTCTTCACATCAAGATCAAATGACTTTAACTTGTTGATTACATCCATCAACTTGTAATCAGCAAAATTTCTTTCTTGTTTGAGTAATTTGATTTGCAGACTCCACTGAGCAGGAAGAGAGTCTAACAATTTACTCACTTGCTCATGATTTCCAAGTTGTTCATCATACTTCTTCAGGTTGCTTGAAACTAACTAGAAAACGGTTTGTTATATCAGTAAGTGTCTCATGCTTATATCCCACGAATGAGTTAAACTCCTTCTGAGCCTGAGCTTTCTTGTCTTTCTTCAGATCTTCATTCCCATCATAAAATTCACATAAGGCATCATACAATGCCTTAGCGGTAGTGTGCTCAGCAAACCTGTTATAAATATCCTGATGTAGGCACTGAATCAACGCTCCAAGAGCTTTCTTGTCGCGATCGAGCAGCTTGATGTCAATCTCAGTATAAGTGCTAGGATCCTGATTTGGTGAAGTGATAGATCCGACAGTTGTTGTTGGTAGGTGAGGTCCGTTAGTGATAGATTCCCACTGACCATGATCAGTGTAGAAGAAGAAAGCTTTCAAGCACCGTTTCCAATCCTCAAAATTCTCTCCGTTGACAAGCCTCGGTGGCCTGTTTGGTTGAACGCACTCCATATCAGTCAGATTCACAATTGAAGTAGACATGATGGAATCAGAAATTAGATTCGCTGAAAAGATGTAAATTCGCTGGCAAGGTCGCCGGTAAATTCGCTAGGCAAACCAACAGCAGATTCGCTCGAATCAGTGCTATTGCTGCTCTAGTTCGCTGAACAAGTTCGCAGAACTAGTAGAACTTTCGTTCTAGTGGTAAATTCGACGGTATCTTCGCTTGAGAATAAGGTAACAAAGGTGAACTTTCGTTCAATGACAGCAGATTCGCAAAAAAAAAATATATTCGCTCGGGAATCACAAATTCGCTGGAAGAGCACTAAATTCGCCTAATGAACAAACAACACTTTTCGGTCTGAAAATCACTCTAAACTCATCCAAATCGCTATGAATTAGTGATTGGACGATTGGGATGTCTCCTTACTACTTGAGCAATGGTTTTTCTATGAATTTCTATGAGTAAAACACCCTTTGATGATGCAAATCGAATGAAACAGTGACTTTTCTTCAAAAACACCTCAAAACCCCAAAAACTCAACAAATCAAGAGCACAAAGGCTCTGATACCATATTGTTGGTCCATTGGTGATCGATTTACGTGCTATTGAGATGATAATCACAATAATATCTCAAGAATACAGAATCAAACAGTGCAAAAATGAAGAAAAGAGTTTCAATATGTAGCCATATGATCCAAACTCAATCAATATCAATAAACAAGGCTCAAAGATAACAAAACAAACACAATTCCAGCCTAAAACGAGCTATGACACAGTAATGCAAAAGTATTTCTCAATTAGGTATGGCAAAACTTGCTGCCAAAGATACATCAAATGCATATATATAACCAGACGCAAATTCGCTGGTAGATTCGCTACAGTGAATCTACCCTGACCAACTGGTAAGTTCACCCGGCGAGCAACAGTTTCACCGGGCGACTTTCTTCAGCTGACTACTAGCGAATCTGTAGATTCGCTAGTAGATTCGATGGGTCAGAGCAAAACTAAACTATTACTTACATAAGTCAAGGTTATCTAACATTTGTCCTATTACATCCAAAATGAAAGAAACTAAACTAAACTAGGTGAGTCCAACCTATCTATATCATCAGTGAGCGTGTTCCATCACTGATCTACTGCATTGGCACACAGAAATCAAAATCGAGTGAGTTTTGGATGAGTTGTCACATCATCCCCATGTTGAAAGAAATTTCGTCCCGAAATTTAAATCAATACCTTGGTCTGCAGACATCGTCTCGAACAGTTGAGGGTACTTAAGCTTCATTTGATCCTCACATTCCCACGTGAATTCCGGTCCACGTTGCGAGTTCCAACAAACTTTGATGATAGGTATTTTGCTCTGCTTAAGTGTTTTCACCTCACGATCCATCACCTCGACGGGTTCTTCGATAAAGCGCAATTGCTCATCCACTTGAACATCTTCTAGTGGTACAATTAGTGTCTCGTCAGATAGGCACTTCTTCAGATTTGAAACGTGAAACACGTTGTGCACTCCACTTAGCGAATCAGGCAAGGCTAGTCGATAGGCCACCGGACCTATTCTTTCCAGTATCTCAAATGGTCCAACATACCTCGGATTCAGCTTTCCTCGCTTGCCAAACCGAACTACGCCTTTCCACGGTGAGACTTTCAATAATACTTTGTCGCCAATTTGAAATTCAAGAGGTTTCCGCCTCTTGTCAGCATAACTTTTCTGTCTATCCCTTGCTGCAGCCATACGGTTCCGTATCTGCACAATCTTCTCAGTTGTTTCATGAATGAGTTCGGGACCCGTTAGTTGACTATCACCAATTTCAGCCCAGCAAACCGATGATCTACACTTTCTCCCATACAAAGCCTCGAAAGGTGCTGCCTGAATTCTAGTGTGATAACTGTTATTATAGGAAAATTCCACCAAAGGCAGGTGAACTTCCCAGTTGTTCCCGAAATCAATCACACAAGCACGTAGCATATCCTCCAAAGTCTGTATGGTACGCTCACTCTGACCGTCAGTCAGTGGATGATAAGCAGTACTCATATCCAACCGTGTACCCAGAGATTTCTGTAGTGACTGCCAGAAGTGTGACGTGAAACGAGCATCGCGATCAGAGATAATTGAGATTGGTACGCCGTGTCTCGAAACGATTTCCTTGAGATACAATCGGGTTAGCTTCTCCATCTTATCCGTTTCCTTAATTGCAAGGAAGTGAGCGGACTTGGTCAACCGATCCACAATGACCCAGATTGTGTCACAACCAGTATTAGTCCGGGGTAGTTTAGTGATAAAATCCATGGAAATTTGTTCCCATTTCCACATCGGTATCTCAGGTTGCTGTAACAGTCCGGATGGTTTTTGGTATTCCACATTTACCTTCGAACAGTTCAAACACTTGCTCACATATGTAGCTACGTTTGCCTTCATGTTAGGCCACCAATAGTGCGCCTTTAGATCATGATACATCTTGTCAGATCCAGGATGTATAGAGTATTCAGACTTGTGTGCCTCGCTCATAACCAAATCCCTCAGATTTCCATAAACAGGCACCCAAAGTCTATCCATGAAGTACCGAATTCCATCTTCTTTCTCTACCAATTGTTTATCCATTCCCCGTAATGACTCAGAAACAATGTTTTCCTCTTTCAAGGCTTCTATTTGTGCTTCCTTGACTTGTGCGGGCAGATGGGTGCTGATTGTAAGCTGTAAAGCTCGCACCCGCCTGGGTTTAACTGTTTTCTTTTCGGCTTAATGCATCGGCAACCACGTTCGCCTTTCCAGGATGGTACTTGATAGCGTAATCATGATCATTCAAAGTTCCACCCAACGTCGTTGCCTCATATTCTGCTCTTTTTGCTCAAGGATGTGCTGAAGACTCTTGTGATCGGTATAGATAGTGCATTTGGTACCGTACAAGTAATGTCTCCAAATCTTTAATGCAAAAACTACTGCACCCAACTCCAGATCATGGGTAGTGTAGTTCTTCTCGTGAACCTTTAGTTGTCTCGAGGCGTAAGCTATCACCTTATCTCGCTGCATCAGGACACAACCCAATCCTTGAATGGATGCGTCACAATACACCACGAAATCATCTGTCCCCTCTGGCAGTGCCAATATCGGTGCACTACAGAGTTTCTGTTTCAATAGCTGAAAAGCCGCCTCTTGACTTTCTCCCCATTTGTATGTCGTTCCTTTGTGGGTCAAAGCAGTGAGAGGTTGTGCAATCTTAGAAAATCCCTCTATGAACCCTCGGTAATACCCTGCTAATCCCAGGAATTGTCATATCTCACTCGGTGTTTTAGGTATGGCCCAATTTTTTATTGCCATAATCTTGGCAGGATCAACATGTATACCCTTCTCATTAACAATATGACCTAGGAATTGCACTTCGCGTATCCAAAAGTCACACTTAGAGAATTTGGCTTACAGTTGCTCATTTTTCAAAAATTCCAAGATCAGTCGGAGGTGCTCTTCATGGTCCTCCTTGGTCTTAGAGTATATCAGTATGTCATCGATAAACACAATGACAAATTGGTCGAGATAGGGTTTGCACACGCGATTCATGAGATCCATGAACACCGCAGGTGCATTAGTCAACCCAAAAGGCATGACCAAGAACTCGTAATGACCATAACGAGTACGGAATGCGGTTTTGGAGATGCCCTCCTCACGGACTCGGAGGATAACCAGACCTTAAGTCGATCTTCGAGTAATAGCTTGATCCCTGAAGCTGATCAAACAAGTCGTCGATACGAGGTAGAGGGTATCGGTTCTTCACTATGACTTTGTTTAATTCTCTATAATCGATGCACATTTGAAACGTGCCATCCTTTTTCTTTACAAATAGAACAGGGGCTCCCCAAGGTGATGAGCTAGGTCGAATAAAGCCCTTATCTAAAAGCTCCTGAAGTTGTGATGACAACTCCTGTAGTTCGTTCGGTGCTAATCGATAAGGTGCTCTAACAATTGGGGCTGCACCGGGAGTCAGTTCAATTTGGAATTCCACTTGACGATGAGGTGGTAGTCCAGAAAGATCCTCTGGAAACACCTCTGGAAAATCACGTACCACAGGGATGTCCTCTATTTTCTTTTCCTCTGGCTGCTTATCGGTGACAAGTGCCAGAATAGCCAAACGACCTTTTCGTAAAAACTTCTGTGCTTTCATGTAGGAGATAATGCCCATCACTACACCATTCCTATCGCCTCGGACTGTGAGAATTTCATCACCAACAGGAATTCATATGATCTTCTCGTGGCATATGACTTCCGCTTGCTTATTTGAGAGCCAATCCATGCCTATCACCACGTCGAAACTTCCTAGTGTAATAGGCATAAGATCTATAGCGAAAGTATGACCAGCGAGTTCTATCTTACAATCTTGAAGGATGTGTGTCACATGGATCTGTTTACCGTCAGCCAATTCTACGGTATATTTGGATTCTAAGGCAGAAGGGATATCACTTAGGAGACTAGAGAACTTTAAGGATATGAAACTCCTATCAGCTCCAGTATCAAACAGTACTGTAGCAAAACACCCATTTACAGAAAACCTACCAGTAACAGTAGTAGGGTCGTTTAGAGCCTCACCTAAGCCAATGACGAAGGCTCTCCCTTTGGCTCCATTATTACCATCGTTACCATTGCCATTTCCATCTTTGTTGTTGTTGTTGTTGTTGTTGTTCTGGCTATTGCCATTACCGTTCCTCCTTAACTACAGGCAGTTTCGCTTGTAGTGCCCCTCCTTTCCACACTCGAAACACCCCTTGGGAGTCTCCTGAGGTTGTTGTGGCTTCTTAACTAACTCACCACGGCAATCCTTAGCCAAGTGTCCCATTTTACCACACCGCTGACACTTGTAGTTGTAACATCTCCCAACGTGATGATAGTTGCACTGCGGGCACATCGGCTGTTTACCACCATAGCCGCTCGGTCCTTGATTGTTTGAGGCTGATTGGTTGATGTTACGATTGTTGTCAAACCTTCTTTGTTGCTGTTGTGGTTGTTGTTGTTGTTGAGATTGGTGTTGACCACCGGAGGATGATGATGCCCTATTGTTGTTGTTGGTGTTGGTGTTGTTGGAGGTATCCCACTTCCTTTTGTTGTCGGGCACACTTGCAGCAGCGCCCCGTTTTGGTAACCGCCCTTGCTCCACAGCTTCGTTAGTTAGTTTGTGGTCTAGTCGGATAGCTTGTTGTATAGTGGTGGGGTTAGAGGAAGTCACCATGCTCCTAATTTCGGGCGCCAATCCCGGATGTAATGTTCCACCCGCTTGTGCATCTCATTCACCATTCCAGGACATAGTGTGGCCAGCTCGTGAGTTCTTGTTGTATAGGCCTCGATCTCGGAACCTTGCATTTTCAACTGCCAAAATTCCATCTCCAACTTTTGAACTTTGCTTCGAGGATAGTATTCCTCGATCATCATATCTTTGAATTCATTCCACGGGAGCTCATTTGCCATGGCCTGCCCTAGCATTTGCACTTGAGCATTCCACCAAGACAGTGCAGCACCATCCAACGTCCCGGTTGCATATTTCACTTGGTCAGCAGGTGGACAGTTACACTTTGAGAACACAGATTCTGTCTTCTCAAACCACCTTACTAACCTTACAGCACCCTCGGTTCCACTGTAGGTGTGAGGCTTGTAGTCCATGAAGGACTTGTAGGTACACGCTGGAGGTCCTGCTTTATCACGATAAATATTGATTAGACATCTTATTTGGTTAACTAGAATATTTGACAAACTTTTCCATTATCGTTTACCTGCAGCCTGTCCTACTTGGACAGCAGCTACTGCCGCCTGGACTTGTGCATTTATTAAGGCAGCCAGTTCCGCAGGAGTCATATTAATTGTACCAGCGCCTTGGCCACCGGCACCTTGGTCACCGGCACCTTGGTCGCCGGCACCTCGTCCGCGCCCGCGTCCTCGGCCACGTCCACGTCCTCGTCCTTGGGCGTCCATTATTCACTTTACATTCACAACACAGTAATGAGTAACATCAAACATATTCATCTCATTGAAGTGCCGCCAACTGGGCCTCTAAAGCAGCAAACCTGTTGTCTATTGCTTCATCGCGCTATTCCCGTGCGGTCACGCGTCCACTCAGCGTCTGGTAACCATCCCGCATTTGGTAACACCCCTCTAAGGTTTTACCATGATGCTCCACAAGTTCATCCAGTTGATGTCGCAGTGTGTACACTTCGTGCTATAGTGTACAGACATTGCCAGTGAGTCGCCGGACCCGGTGTTGCTCCGTGTCCAGTGCTGCCACCAATGCAGCTATGACCTGCTCATTGGACTGCACCGTCCGCGGAAGTGTAGGTAGTGGTTGTTCAGTGCTGGTCCTAGTCCGGGGTCTTGATATAGGCACGCGTTCCCTGTACATAAGGTGATCCACAAACTCCGGGTAGAAATTCCAGTCACGGGGAGGGTCACGTTCAGGTGGCACAAATGGTTGATCCCAGTCGAATTCACCTCGTGGATAGTCCAAACGAGGCCAGTCCAGTCCATCGTCAGGTACCGGTCCAGGAGGTGGGGACTCGGGTCGTGTGGGTGATGCTGGTAGCTTACCACGTGCTCTCGAAGACGATGCCATGCTGCAGAGAGTGTGATGTGTATGCCAATGAGTATGCAGTAGAAAAATCAGGAACAAGTAACTAACTGTGTGCGGTTATAGTCTAGGGTATATGCACCCTAGTTCTCTATAACCAATGGCTCTGATACCAATCTGTCACACCCTCAAAATCCACTTGCGGAGTTTTACCGCGAGGCGTGTGAACAAACCAGGATCACAGTCAATAGTTACTCGGAACGACTCTATATGCTACGTTTAATGTAAACCAACCAGAGTTTAAACTTTAAAAGACATGCGGAAGCGTAAAGTAAATAAAACAACCCAAAACATGTGAAAGTACCATATGGCAAAACAAGTGCCAACCGAGTAGTTTAAACCATAAATAAAAACGAGTAAATATGTTTGAAGTTTAAATCTCTAAAATGCATGCTGACTCGTGTAGTGCTCCTATCAGCAGTCCAGATTAATGACCTGAGAATAGCATCCAAAAAAGTCAACACATGGTTGGTGAGTTCAAGAGTTTGCGTATAAACATAACAGTTTATCAATAGTGTATAAATAAGCATGTGCATTGTAATAGCTAGCTAGTCCATTAACAAACGATATTAATACATAGTGATTTCGCAATTGAAGCTGACTGTGTTATGTTTGCCTCCCGTCACGACTTCACCATATCGTGACGAATAATCATAGGACAAATTGCACCCGGTTGACCTCGAGTCACACAGGTGGGGCTCGTCAGACCCAGTAGTACTACCCAAGTTTCCCCGCTATCCAATATTAAAAATTCGAAAGTGTGAGGACTTTATCATAGTAAACAACACTATATTAATATCATACACATCTTAAATATATAAAGCGTTTGTAAAATTTACCAGTATGCTATCTCCCCCAAAAGAGATTTAATAAAACAGAGGGGCATGAACTCACCTGATACGCGTGTTAGATACCTAAGGCTTAACTTAACAAGGACGAGTGGAAAGACAACCTTCAAAGGTTACCTAGAACACACAAGTACATAAGTACATGTACACAGAAATCCCAAGAGAAACCTTAAGTGTTCTACAAACAAAGAACTCAAGGTTCTATAAAAACAACATACATGTGACCTAGTTGACCCGTTTGACCCGTTGGTGACATTACGTGTTGTAAGCCATTTAAACATACATAAGAGTATAACATACATGGTTAACATTTCAATGAATCACATTTGATGCTACATTCCCAATACATTGCTTAAATCACCATACTATGCACATAACATACAAGTTGTATAAATCCTTAGCATCTAGCATACTCAGTGTGTTCATAACATAACTAGTGTATCATATAACAGGTTAGATCATGCATAACCTACTTACATGACCTATAGCTATGATTTAGCATATATGGGTCAAAACAGATAATTTACCAAAAAGTCATACATACTATTCACAACGCATACAAGATGCCTAATACATGCAACATACATTAGTATGATCAATTCCAGTCCCAAACATGATGTCCTAGTTACTAATCAACATACCAAACCATACATGACCATCCAAGTGCACAAATCACTCAAAAACCAAATAAACATTCCATACTACCCAACTAACAGATTCTACCACTTTAAACATCCATAACAATCATTCTAGCATGATCCTAAAACCATGAACAAGTCAAATTACCAATATCCAAAGTTCATGCACAATAAAGTTTCCCTTTTGGGAAATTAATACCCAAAATCCATTATACACCCAATGTATACATGCATTCATCAATAATATACCATATCAAGTTCATATCATACCTAGACATGATCTATAACACTTAACTAACATGATTCATAAGTTTCATACTCAAAAGTTACTATCTTTAGTAATGTATGGATTCTAGCATGTAATCTTGAATCACCAATGTTCATAGCAATAATCCAACATCCAATTATCATCATAAACACATCTATAACATCAACACATTAACAATTCAACATTACATACAAAATAAAGTTACTATTATTAGTAACCTATGAACAAATCCCTCAATTCACCAATTTCTTGCAAAATCCATGTTTCCTAGCATTCATACAACCTAGTTAACAACCCAATAACATCAAACAATCATCAATTCCATGTTATCATCATCAATTTCGAATTAGGGTTCATAACCATCAAAGTTCATGATCAATCCACTAAAACATACAATTCATGCATAATCAACGTTAAACGACATGTAATCAATCCAACTAACTCATTATCATCAACAAAACATCAATTTTTCAGCCCCATAACACCCAATTCGCAGCATAGGCTTCGGCCATAATGAAAGGACATGAAAAACTCACAAAAATCTAACCTTTACACTTGTTATGGCTTGTATTTGATGATTCTAACTTGTTGCAATCCTTGAGATCAACTAAAATCGAATGAATATGTGTTGTTCTTGGCTGAAATCGCAGGGTGAAGGGTAATGGGGCTGCATGTCACGAATTGGGAGAAGTGGGGGCTAGGGTTTGTGTGTTGTCTAATTTTAATTAACCATATTTACACCATTAACCCTTTAGCTTGTATTTTATAAAAAATTCAGCTTTTAACTTCTTTTTAAAAGTGTTTTTAACTATCTAACAAATATATAAACTAGTAATAACCATTATATATTTTTATCTTTATAAAACACGCAACACACGAATTAACACGCGCGTTTCCGCGTTACGCGATAAAATTCTCAAATAGTCTTTAAATCGCGTAAAAACATAAATATAAAATAATAATCATCTTATCAACTAAATTATTATTAAATTAACATTATTAATTATTTTTAAGTCACCAACGTCAAACGACAACTAGTGTGTGCTTACGACACGTGTATGCAAAACTTAACGGAACTAACGAAGTTTGGTAACGGAAAATTACCGGATGTCACACCTATTTCATTCCAGCATAGAGGTGACCTACATTTTCTTCCATATAAAGCTTCAAATGGTGCTAACCCAATACTAGAATGGTAACTGTTATTGTATGAAAATTCTATTAAAGGTAAGTGACTATCCCAATTTCCACCAAAGTCTATAGCACAAGCTCTTAACATATCTTCTAAGGTTTGTATTGTTCTTTCACTTTGTCCATCAGTCTATGGATGATATGCTGTACTTAAATTTACTTGGGTCCCTAAAGCTTTTTGTAAAGTTTGCCAGAACCTAGAAGTAAATCTACTATCTCTATCTGATATAATGGATACAGGTATTCCATGTCTGGACACAATTTCTTTAATGTAGATTCTTGCTAATCTCTCAATCTTATAATCTTCCCAGATAGGTAAGAAATGAGCTGACTTAGTTAATCTATCCACTATAACCCAAATTGTGTCGTATCCATTTCTGGTCCTGGGTAACTTAGTGATGAAATCCATTATAATTTGATCCCATTTCCATTCTGGGATTTCTGGTTGCTGTAAGTATCCTGAAGGTTTCTGATACTCAGCTTTTATTCTTGAGCAGACATCATACTGTTCCACAAATTCTCCAACTGAACTTTTTAAGCCTGGCACACCAGTATCGGCTTTTCAAATCTTTATACATTTTATTATTCCCTGGATGCACAGAATATCTTGACTTATAAGCTTCCTGTAGTATAGTTGTTCTAATCATGTTGTTGTCGGGTATCCAGATTCTTCCTTTGAATTTCAGTATTCCATATGCTTCTTCGTTCAAATCTTTTATTTGCCCTTTTAGTTTCAGCAGATCCTGTTGTTGAGCTTCCCGGATTTGTCTTAACAGATCTGAATGTAGTTCCATTTTCATTGCTCATACCCGTAAAGGTTTTGTTCTTTCTTTTCTACTTAAAGCATCCGCAACTACATTTGCCTTACCTGGGTGATACTTAATTTCACAGTCATAGTCACTTAATAACTCTACCCATCTTTTTTGTCTCATGTTTAACATTTTCTGATCAAAGATGTGTTGCAAACTTTTGTGGTCCGTATATATTATACACTTAGTCCCATATAAGTAATGTCTCCAAATTTTTAGTGCAAATATTACAGCTCCTAATTCTAGATCATGAGTGGTGTAATTCTTTTCACTTCCTCTAAGTTGTCTAGAAGCATATGCAATCACCTTATCTTTCTGCATTAACACACATCCAAAGCCTTGACGAGATGCATCACAATATACTATGAAATTATCTGTACCTTCTGGTAAAGCTAATATGGGTGCACTACATAATTTACTCTTGAGAAGTTCAAAGGCTTCATTTTGTTTTTCTCCCCATACATACTTTTTATCTTTTTGAGTCAATTCTGTCAACGGTTGGGCTATCCTGGAGAAATTTTCTATAAATCTTCTATAGTATCCTGCTAAACCTAAGAATTGACGTATTTCAGTTGGGGTTTTTGGAATTTCCCATTTCTTAACTGCCTCAATTTTTGTTGGATCAACCTGAATTCCATCTTGGTTAACTATGTGTCCAAGGAATTGTACTTCTCTTTTCCAAAATTCACATTTTAAAAATTTTGCATATAACTTTTCTTTTTGTAACAATTCCAAGGTCAACCTGAGGTGTTGTTCGTGGTCTTCTTTATTCTTAGAATAAATTAAAATGTCATCAATGAAGACTATAACAAATTCATCTAGGTAAGGTTTACACACTCTATTCATTAGGTCCATAAATACTGTTGGAGCATTAGTTAACCCAAATGGCATCACAAGGAATTCATAATGGCCATATCCAGTTCTAAATGCAGTCTTAGAAATATCATCTTCCTGTACCCTTAATTGATGATATCCAGATCTTAAGTCTATTTTTGAGAAATAACTAGATCCATGTAGTTGGTCAAACAGATCATCAATTCTAGGGAGTGGATACCTATTCTTTATGGTAACCTTATTAAGTTCCCTTTAGTCAATACACATTCTAAAGGTTCCATCTTTCTTTTTAACAAACAGAACTGGTGCTCCCCAAGGTGATACGCTAGGACGTATGAATCCTTTATCTAATAATTCCTGTAACTGAGTCATGAGTTCTTTCATCTTAGTTGGTGCTAAATGGTAGGGTGCTTTAGCAATAGGGTTGTTCCTGGTATCAATTCTATTTTAAATTCTACTTGACGAGGAAGTGGTAGTCCAGGTAGTTCATCAGGAAAAACATTAGCATATTCATTTATAACAGGAACACTTTCCAAATTTTCCTTATCAAGTTTTGTATCAACTATATGAGCCAAGAAAGCTAAACAATTCTTGTTTAAGCATTTCTGTGCTTTTTCACAAGAAATTAGTTTCACAGTGTTGTTTGGTCTATCACCATATATGCAGAGAATTTTGTCTTCCTTAATCAAAGGAATCTTAATTATTTTCTTATCACAAATGATTTCAGCATGATTTGTACTCAACCAATTCATTCCTACTACGATATCAAATCCTCCTAACTTAATAGGTATCAGATTTATATCGAAACAGTATTCATCTAAATTCAAGATGCAATTAGGAATGATATTTTACCATCAGCTAATTCTATTACATAGGTGTCATGTAATTTCTCAGATGTTAGATTAAGTGATGGCCTAAAAGTATGTGAAACAAAACTACGAGTTGCTCCTGTATCAAATAATACTTTAGCGTACTGGTTATTGATAAGGAACGTACTCGTGACTACTTCTGGTTCATGACGAGCTTCGTCAGCTTGTATCACAAAAGCTCTTCCACGAGGGTTGTTCTGATTAGCTGGAGCCTTTCTCTTTCGTTGTGGACATTCATTACGGAAATGATTTTCACTACCACATTGAAAGCAGACTGTTTTTGTGCTGGTAGGGTTTTTGCAGTCTCGGGAAATGTGCCCCTTCTTCTTGCAATTATAGCAAACCACTGTCATACAGTTTCCTGTATGATATCTTTGATAGATATTACAATGGGGTGGTTTTTCTACTCTCTTCCCTTGAGTTGTTCCCAAAAAGTTTCTTGGTGGAGGTCGAGTTACTCTTTTCTGGGAACTTTCCCCAAATCTTCTTCCAGAATGGTTTTCAGTCCATTTCCTTTTCTCTCCTACCTATGGGTGACTTAATGATCCATTCCTGATCATTTCATCTGTAAGACTTCCTGACAGGATTACTGCTTCTTGGAAGGTTTTGGTTCTAGCAGATTTTACTAATCCTCTTATTTGTGGCACTAATCCCCAAATATACCTTCCTATTCTTTTTGATTCCGGGGTTATCAGATATGGTACTAATCTGGATAGTTCATTATACCTATCAGTATATTCTCGGTATGCAGACCCTTGCATCTCTAGTGCTAAAAATTCAGCCTCTAGTTTCTCTATTTCATTATAAGGGCAGTATTTCTCTATCACTAGATTTCTAAATTCTTCCCAACTTAGCCCATTCATAACATTCCTACCCCTAGTGTGTACCTCCATTTTCCACTAGGATTGTGCTTCTCCTTTAAGGGAATGAGAAGCAAACAGTGTTTTGAAGTTTTCAGCACAGCTACTGATTTACAAAACTTCTTCCATTTCATCTAGCCATCGTAAAGCTTGTACAGCTCCACCTTTTCCGTCAAATTCCCGGGGTTTACAGGACATAAAGGTTTTGTAAGAACAACCTTTTGAAACTCTATTCAGAATTTCTTCTTCCTGTCGCCCATTTGTGTTGATATTTTCAGGTTCTATTGGTGGATGTGAGGTGGTTCCAAAATTTAAATTTTGTTGGAGTTGGGTTATCAAGGTAGGTAAGGTAGCTTCTATTTGTTGGGCTACTATCTGAGAGATCTTATCATTCTTATTAGTGTCAGTGTGCACGGGTGTTTCTTCCCCAAGTCGGGTTTTGGGTCGTCCTACTCGAGCTGTTCTCCTGACAGGCTGAGTGTTTCTTTTTGGCAGCATGATTTACTATAGTGAATTTCAATGTCAGTATCATGAATAAATATCTTAACACAAAATTATTTAACACAAATCAAATAAATATGTTATCACAAAAATACATAGAACAATTAAGCTCTTATTTCTTTTATTCTAAAAAAATTAAACTATAACTTTCAGTTTCTGCTAAGCCATTTCCAGATCCTGGTGAAGATACTTTTCTTGGGTGTCTTGAGCTTTTTATTGTCTTTCTGAATTTTCCAGATTCCCAGCTGTAATTTCTTAAGCTTTCTAAGAGTTTGTCGGGCTGTCTTCACCTGATCCAATTCCTGTCTCTTAATATCCCTATCTTCATCCTTAGGAGAATTAGGAGGTTGTCTTTCTAGATTCTCAGATTGTTTATCTTTAAGTTTATGTCCCCGTAGTATCTTTTTCCTAGGAGTCTTAATTGTATATCCCCCCACATGTACTGGTGCACGTTTAACATAAAATTTTGTCTTATTCTCCATTTCAGTTGGGGAAACATCCATAGCCTGCTCTGGTTCAGGTGCTATTTCTTTAGGACTGCTATGGTATGGACCTTCGGAAGGGTCGGTTCCATAATGATAACTATCCGAATTCATAAGTGCACAATTTTCTTAACAAGATTTCACAAAAAGAGTTAGTCAAATAATTTGGTCAGAATTTTAATCATAAAATCATGAATTTTCACATAATTCACCTAAATTCACATAAATTCACATAAAGTCATAAAGTATATTTTGAGCTTATGGTTATAGTCTAGTTATTTACTTAAAAATAACTAATTCTCTATAACGAATGGCTCTGATACCAACCTGTCACATCCCGCCGGAAGCGTGAACAGTACGTTTGGAATGTGACTAGCTTTTATCAGAGTGTACTGTTTATAGTAAATAAACACAGTTGTAATAGAAACATAACACAGACTGCTTTTATTTATACTAAAGGAATTACATCATTTAAGTAATATTACAAAATTTGATGTAATTAATTATACTAAATTACAGCATGTCTAAAACCTATGGAAATGCGCGTCAACATACACGCTCCCGTCAACTATATTGACGGTCAGCGTGACGCAGACTCTTCCCACAACGTCACCCCATCCATCATGAACTTCAAAGCTGAAATCAAATGACTTACTCATTTCCTGAAAAAGTACACTTAAACCAGTCAACAAAAATGTTGGTGAGAACATAGGTTTATAGCCGGACAAATATTTTGTTGATGTATCAATTACAACCAAACCTGCTCACAACATAATCATACTGTCACGAAATAATTCACAAAATCAGATAATATTACATCCTAACCCCCATTCGGTTAGATGCAGGAAAATAGTAGCAACCCTCATCCGGTTGGTACAAATATTCTCCTAAGTAGCGCTACTAACATTATCGGACGGTTCCTCATTCGAATTAATGGTTGTATCGCAAATGACAGTAAGCAACAAAAATATTTTCAAAAATAATACATCAACCCAAACAGTTTACTTTTTCCCCCAAAACTTTAGTGAACACCAAACGGTTGAAAACGGGGCTATGAACTCACCGTGTCTTCTCACTTGAACCTAACAAAATAGTTCACAGTGTCAGACAATATTTTCTGTAAAATTTTCAGAACCTCAGATAGAAATACTTTCTGGAAGTTCTGCCAATAATGTTATCACAAAAATTTCCAACAAATTATTTATATATAATTAGTACAAATTCTACATAAATTATCAAAAATACCTATTGTTGTCCAAAACTCCTCAAAATTTTACAGAATCTTATCCCAAAAATCAGTAACATCTCATAATTTTTATAGCATCCAAATCCAAACAGATTATTTTCTATAAACTTTATAATACTCCCATAATTGGTTAAAAATAGCTTTTGTCCTTCATAAATTCCCAAAATTTTATAGAAGATTTCTTATACAAAACCAAGCATCATATAATTATCTCAAAGTCCAAATCATAACATACCAGTTTCTGTAATTTTTACAATAATTGCAATATTTAATTTTTACATCATATAATTGCATCTATGATTTTATCAGAATTTATCATTTACGTTAAGTATTTATTCTGATTTATTTATTACAGAACATATAAAAATTCATATCTTAATCATAATAAGGAATAAAATTCTGAAATAATTTCAGAGGCTTGTATACCTCAAAATAATAATTCTGTGATTTTATCAGAATTTTTCCAAATTTACTTCTATTTTTGATATTTTCTTCTATTTTTCGTTATAAAATAAATTATATAAATTATTTACTTATCAAAATTTTATCAAAGTTTCCAGATCAATATTTCAGTATAAAAATGAGAATTGTTCAATGTTTATTCCTACAATCGCATTTATTTAATATTCATTTGATTTTTCTTAAATAATTACAAGATTTAACTTTGTAAATTCAAAATATATCTTTTTAATCATAAGTTTCTGAGTTTTTGCAACTCATTACTTATGATTCATGAACTAAAACTTTCAAAATTAGTTTTGGTGTTAAAACACCAACTATTATGTATATATATAGATTTTGTTACATATATGTACCAAGAATTATTGTTTTCACCTTGTGATGATGACGTTGATTGTATCCAAGCTTCTTGAACCCGAGAACAAGGCTGTGGAAGTCGTGGATGATGATGGTAGGTGCTGGTGGTGCGTGGTTATGTCTGTTTGTTGTTATGTTTGTCGGTTTTTTGTTGTTGTTGTTTGTTGATGTTGTTGGTTGTTGTTTCAAGCGAATCCCGAGAGATAGAGAAGTTGTAAGATAGGTTTTAGCTTTGTAATCGAGGGAGAGGAAGGCAGAAAGTGGCTGAAGATGGTGGTGGTCGAATGAAGGTTGTGGTTTAGAAGGTGGTGCCTCAATGAAATCCCGAGAGAGAGTGAAAGGAGTTTGGTTTGTGATTTATGCTTGTGTTTTGCGGATGGGAGGGGTTAAATGAAGCTGAATCGAGGGACACCTATGGGTGTCATCATAAGCTCCAATGTTAGATCACATGGGTAAGGAATACTAGGGTGGCTAGGTGTCAAGTGGAGGTGGTTTTTGGGTGCTAAGGTGGCCGAGGGTTCTCCTTGAGGGTGCCACATATATTTTGAAATCATGAATCCATCTTGACTTTGGAGAGTTTAGTAGATTCCTTACTACATGACTCGAGTGCATGGTGGCGGTTTAGGGAGTGTGAAAGCAAGAAAACCGGGTGAAAGGTGCGGTTTTGGGGAGGAAGCAAAGTGGGATAAGATATCTTAGTTACATGAATAATTAGATGGTAGGATAAGGTGGTGTGGTGGCGGTTTGAGTAAGGTGGTCGAGGGTAATGATGGTTGTTATCGGGTGGTGTTTAGCCGAGTGGTAGTTTGGGTTAGCTTAAGATTTTTAAGTTTTTGTTATATATATATATATATATATATATATGTATACTTTTGAGTATATACATAGGTAAAAAATAGATTACAATTATACATACATACACAACATATATATTTCATGTTCTTAATGTGTATACACATATATATATATAAATATGTATCCGTACCAATAAGTAAACATATATGTATTTATAGATGCATTATATACATATTTCAATTTTTGCACCTTTAATATTTATATGCATGTACATGCAAAACATATATACTAAAATATGATATATGTATGCATGCGTATCAATTTATATATATATAGGATCATGCATGCGTGAACATCTAATATATATATACATATATACTCAAATTTTTCATATACGTATACATAGGTAACCATGCATACGTAAGGTTTCCATATATATGCATGTATGCAATCATGCATACGTACACTCATAATATATATACCAAATATAACTCATAGTTGTAACGTAATATAATAAAGAAAATTTTTCGACATAATATATATAATAATAAAATATTTTTAGGGTTGTCACAGACATGTGGAGTCTACACTTATCGTCGTGGGTTCAATTCCTTAGACTGTATGTCTAATCTATGAAAATCTCATCTAGGTTTTGATTCTATGAACCAAAGAAATTTGTGTGACACATAGACACCTGTATTCTGGATTTCCTGGCAAAAGGCCTTCGGGCTAAGGCAAGCATATCGTATAAATCTCATTGCGAGACCAGTTATGCTTACCTGGGGATTTCTGGGATGAGTGATAAACTATGGTCAACATACACAAGTCTCTAAGGCAAGTGGGTCAATTTACCTTGACGTGTCAACGATTCCAAATGGTAATGCGTTACCAAATGGAACCATCCTCTTTGTATCTTAAAAAAAATCTTTGATTCCTTGAACTTGTTTCTTCTCATTCTTATCATACATAAAGTTCCTGTGATATTGAACTCGTCTTACCTTTTAACTCCTACGTTTAAACATCGTTACACGTTAGGCGTTTCATGTAACTATTTCTATACCTTGACCAACGTGAACATGGATCTTAATATACCCAAAGATATTGGGAATCTAAACCGAATGGTCTTCAAAACTTTAAATCGTTACTTATGGTTTTCAAACCTCCTTAAGGGTGTGTCCCATAACTAAAGACATTCAATACTGTAAGGTGAAATTCTTACATCTCGGGATACTTTGTTTAAGCAAAGTGTAAATGGTGATTTGATTTGATCATTGAATCCGTTTACTTGACTTGAAACCCTTGAGATGAGTGACCACTTATAAGTACACGTGTCTTCAATATGGTTATGGTTGACCTCGTAATTTGAGAAGTCCATGTATTTCTTTTCGATTATGAATCGAATGTTCACCTCTCATTGTGATGTCAAATCATTCTTGTCCTTGATTTTGTCTTCCCGATTTAAACCATCCAAGATTTGAACATCATCATAACTAATTCTGTTACCTCGAACTTTGACCTTGAATTTTTATAAACATGATTTCCTTTTGTTACATTGGTGTAACTTGAAATTTTCTGAATTTCTAATTGATATTCTTTTCTTTTCGTTGTTATGTCGAACTTTATACCGTTTGCACCGTGAGAGATGCAAGTGTTTGCAAGTCAACCTATGACTAAGAACACTCGTATCCCTTAAATGATTCTATCTTATTAAAACAGGGGTGATTCCCTTACTTTGATGATTCTCTATTCATTTTGATAAATGGTTTCCAATCGTGTGTTTTATGAAATTTCATCCTCTGGATTGGGGTGATTACCTTATCTTGAGGATTGACTTCAATTATTTTCTTTGGAATGGCATTTCACAAATGACATAATCTCACCAAAATAGGATTGAAACCCGTACTTTGGTGACAAATGTCAATCTTCGATTGTTTTCTTGCTATTATGAAATTCAATCATTAAGATAGGCGTGAATTCCATACCTTGATGATAATATCATTTTTATGGATTGTATTTGTTCAAATGAGACGACCTCATCAAAGTAGGAGTGAATTCTAGATTTTGATGAAGAAGTTCACCTTGTTATATTTTGTTTTTATAAAACTTCACCTTTAAGATATGAGAGATGTCTCTTACCTTAATGGTGAGTTACCTCGCCTTATTTCTGTGGATCCTCAACAATGAGTTGGGATCGAACTTTTTGATTGGTAAGTTAGTGGTCCTACCTTGGGAATACACCATCATGTTAGGAGTGAAAATCACACCTTGATGGCCATTCTCATTTCTTGATCTTCAACTTACTAAGGTTGTAATCAAGTGACAAGAAGCATGTAGTAACTTGAAGGGTGAAACAATGTTAGTGTTTCGACCTATCAAGCCAAAGCATGATCTCTGAACTTGAAAGGAGACCCGATCGCTTTAGGTTGATTTTGATTCCAAGCTTGGAGCATTTAAATTCTTAACTCGATTTCTTTTCCTTTATCTTCATGTTTTGACTCGATCTAGCTACATCGAACCATTTATTCCTTACTTATCAACTTTCATTTTGAGATATCATCAACACATGATTGCGTGATGGTAGTCTTCCTAAACAATCTTTTGTCAAATAAAGATATTATCAACTTGTGATTATGTCTTTCTAGTCATACGAATGTTCTCGACTATACTTATGGGTTTGATGAATTACGTATGCAATTTACCTTTGGAAATTTGTCATCTTGCAAAACATGTTCACAAATACCATTCTTATTGTTTGCGTCATTACTTGAATCGCTTTTGAATCCTTAACCTTGGAAATCTTTAAAACTCTATTTGATTTCGATCAACGAGACTCGTTATTACTTACATTGTGACGTGGAGGTTCATAAACCTTCGTAACTTGTAGTCATGGCTTTGGCATAAAAGAAAAGACATAACTTCGCATGTGTCCAAGTGTCCTACCTTTACATATGACAAAACCTAACCTCCGTGTTCCCGTGAATCTCCTATTTAACTTTTCATTCACTAAATGCTTCTTATTTTAAAGGTCATGATGACAATTGGTGCATTATAGACCGATTGGCTAAAAATTCAATTTGATTTATGTGGGATGACGGGTCGAGAAATTGACATGTATCTGTTTCAAATATTCGTATACCGTGGTATGGCGTTAAAACATCGATCGTTATTTTGAATGATTGATTCATTTTCTGTTTTCAATAATATTCTTAACCATCGTCGTGAACTCATTCCAAGATCTTCGCATAGCGTATTATTCTTAGACCGATGGTTGGTCAAAGGAGAAATACATATTCACAAGATATGCGTTAAGGTCGTTTTATATGGTGACGTTTGGGATTCTTAAATTCCGACGGTTAATCTTTCTTATCATTGTTGGTCTTTTATTGATTTCTAGACATCACCTTACCACGAAATTATATTCTGGAAGTTGTGACTTATAAGTCTAACATACCATGGTAACTCGTCATCATTTCCAATGTTTCCTCTCAAAACGTCTCGTGTTTCACTGGAAGAGTTCAAGTTGGCATATATTATGCCAAGAGACTTGAAGGATTCCCTAAAGTGAAACATCTCATCTGTAATCAAACGTCTATCACTGTCCGTTCGTACACTTATCTTTCATTTAAACCCTCTTGTTCGTTTAAGTTTCACTCTTAATTTCAGGACGAAATTCTTAAAAGTTGGGGAGACTGTAATATCTCGTATTTTCGTTAAATAAAAGTTAACCTCGTTATTCTTGTAAGGACATTTTATGCCATTTGTGAAACCTTGAGGGCTTGTTATGCTGGTCTAGCTAATTTAAAAGTTAAAAAGTTAATTTATTTAAATAATAATAATAATAGTGATAATAATAATAACTATAATAATAATAATCATAATAATAATACTAATAAATGTAATAATACAAGTAATTACAACTTTTGCGTATTATGATAAGTGTTCATTTAATAAAAATTTATAAAAGTTAAACAATTAATAAGTTATAAAAATAAAAAATAATAATAATAGAAATAATAATTTATAAATTTAAATAACTGATAAGTTAGAATAACATTTAAAAGCTTAACTAAGTTAAGGGGGGGCATTTATGTCAATTTAGAAACTTTAATTAAGAAGTTTATACATGAAATGACAAGGGTTAAAACAACAGGGATCATTGTGTACTTTTATTTTGAAACCCAAACCAAACCCCCCTTCTCCCCGTCTTTCCGGCCAGCCCTCCGGCCACCGCCGGAGCGGCTCCGGCCACCTCTAAAACCACCAATTTCGGACGGTTTCCAATTCAGAAAATCATTCCAAACCGTTTAGGAACATGATTCGAACTTGAATACACCCATTAATCGTGTTTAATCGCTGGTTAATAAACCAATCGGGTACTTAATCGATCACCCTTTAACTCCACAACCGTTCGGGCATTAAATCTCAATAATAACCTAATTAAACGAACCCGAGCAATCATTTAACAACACTTAATCGACCCCAACTCTTGATTCTTACCTGAAACACATCAAACATCCTAAATGAATCCTTCATTCATCGCGATCTGCTGTGGTAGTGTTCACCATCATTCGACCAATACCAACTGAAATTGACATTGGGTACTTAGTCATCAAGGTCATTGGGAGCCTCCTGTACAACCAATTTGAGAGTTATCAACGTTTGCAACTCGAACTGGATTCTCCTCTGCCGTGATTTGTATTTCGTGTTCTTAATATCAATTCAAAACAAACCCATGTAATTAAACCCTCATACACACTTGGTTTTACATAAGGAATCTAATCCCTAAGCTTGATTTCATTAACAACAACAATTTGATATTCAATTTAGGATCAAATCAGTTTTAGGGTTCATAAGATTTGGGGGTTTTCTTATATTGTGTTTATATGATTTTAAAACCGAGTATAACCACGGTTGCGGCCCTGGTCTACTGGTTACACGCGCAAATCCCCTACCTGAGGTCCCGGGTTTGAACCCGGGCACCCTCACTATTTTTTTTAAAAGCTTTTCAGCCTTTAAAAAATTAAAAAAAATTATAAAGATCAGTTTTACAAATTTTGTTTATTCTAAAAGTTATCTAATTATTTTCTGAAAAATTATTTCTTTAAAAACCATATTTATTTTTTTAAAGTATTATTTACAAATGTTATAAATAGTTATATTTATATAAATGGACTTTAAATAATAATTTAAATCATTAAATTATTGGTAAACATTATATTACCTTTAATTATGTAAATTGTAGAAATTATATTTTATAGTTTCACAAATTATTTTCAAAGTTATTTTAGGTTATTTCTTATAAATGTACCATAACTAATATTTTAGGTCAATACGTTATTGTAACCAATGTTAAATAATGTTTATTTCAAAAGATTACAAAGATTTATTTACATTTTATATTTAAACCTTACCAATTATTATACCTAATTTCTTTTCTATATTAAAACACTTAAATGGTAAAATTCTTTTTATTGAATCAAAATATAAATAATTTCATTATATAAATTTATTTACTTGTCAAAACCCCACAAAATCCACTTGAAACCCTAGTTCTCATTCAAAAGTTAAACTTATATAATTAAACTTTAATCTTGTAAATATATATGTGTATAACTAGGTGCCTTGTGACGGTTTACTTTGGAACGACGCTTATCATTCTACTTATTAATCATCAAATAAATACTTATTTGCCAAGTGAGTTTTCCTTGCCCCTTTTATGTTATTTCACACCGTTTTGAGGTGAAACATGTTACCTTATTCAACATACACTTATAAACGTTTAACACTTATAAAAGCACATGCAATTCATACTTTTATTTTGTCATGATTATTTTTGTTATTGTGAGTCTTATATGATCTACATATATTGTTTACAATCATTAACTATTGCTAGCCTGGCGACGTCTTAGATCTTTGGGCCTGACAAGCCTATTTGGTGCTAAAGTCGATGTATTGCCGACTCCTAGGAGCCGTATGCTTGTGCACTAGGGAACCAAATACACTTAGCCAATCATATATACTTGTAATCAAGTCGAGGTTTGGTTGTAACGATATGTGTTCTATAACCTTACTAGCTTATAACCTATGACATGAATTGCTACTTGTAATCTTTTCATATTATGTATGAAAACCTTGGAAACACACCAACTATTTTTAGTTGACCTTTATTTTTATCATGTTTCAGGAAAACCCCCAAGTTTGAAGTGAACTTATGTTGCTGGCATAATCTAGGACTTGGACCTAGATAATAAATTCAATTGATTATACTGTGTTATGTCATGTTGAAACTTATTTCATTATTGAGACTTATGCTTGTAATGTACCTTTCAAACTTATGAATAATATATATTTGGATTTAATAATAGCGTTATGTGGCTGTGAACAATCGTAACCCTCACACCTCGATGATTCCGCCGTCAAGGTTGGGGTGTGACACACAAGACTGGATCGGATAAGAAACGAAGTGTTTCGACAGAAGCTAGAGGTGGCCTGTATTGCAGATAAAATACGAGAGGGAAGATTAAGATGGTTTGGGCATGTCAAGAGGAGACCAATGGCAGCACCAGTTAGAGCAGTGGAGAACATCTTCATAGAGGGTAGGAAGAGTAGAGGAAAACCTAGGTTGATTTGGGAAGAGATAATTAGGCGAGATATGATACACTTGCACCTCTCTGAGCACATGATCGAAGATAGGAGTGAGTGGAGACGTGGAATTAAAATTAAGGACTTTTAGTGGGTTTTGTAGTACGATGGGCCTTTGACTTCTTGTTGCGGGACCTGATGTGTATGTAGTACGCTTCTGTCCTTTTTAGGGGTAACTCGCTGCTTCTCTGTTGTATGCTTGTTCATTTTCTAGTTCCTATGTTGTGTGTGTTGTTTCATTATTGTATGCTTGATTTTATGCTGACTCGTTAGCGTTATTGCTTTTGTTATCGAGCCGGGGGTCTCTTTGGAAGCAGTCTCTCTACCTACCTGGATAGAGGAAAGACTCGCCACCACCTACCCCTCCCAGACCCTACTCTTGAGTGAGATATACTGGGTTTGTTTGTTTATTTGTTTGTTTGTTTGTTTAACCTTGATTAAAATTTCTAATCAAATGAGCTTAATTTTTATAAGTGAGTGAATTAGGCCTAAATCTAGAGTCTTCCACTACCCAACACTCAATGTTCTGTTAACTTGTTATGTCATTTTTATGGTTATTTTCATATGAGGATATCACTAGCGAACCCAAAATTATTTTTTCATGTGGTGCAGAATTTTAGCGCTCGGTATCACAAAATATTTCAAACAAATAAAATCAATTCAAATTTTAGTTAGATAATAAAGATAAGTCAATTACTATTATCTATCTATATAATGAGAAATTCTTAGCTACAATAGAGTATTTAGTTTTTCTTATTTAACCACAAAGGTTTGATGGAGTTGTCTTTTTAGTCCCTATGTTTTAGTTTTTCTTATTATGTATGTGTTAATTTAGAAACTAAAGAAACACTCACCTTTTGTCTTTTACTATATTTTGTATATTATTTGAAAAAACGCACCGAGTCAAATATAATACGTTTTTATTCGACGTTATAAATTCGAGTTACTTTATGTTTCATTGTAAATTTAGTTCGAAAACGATTTGACGCAGTTATATATATAATAATCACGTCGTATACGACAGTGCTACACATGTTTTTTTATGTATGTTTTGAATTGGTCTACGTTTCGACATAAATTTATTTAGAAAATAGTCGAAACAAATATAATATGTTTTCATCAACGGTATAAATTCGAGTTACTCTATGTTTCGGCATAAATTTAGTTGGGAAACGAGTCAGGTAGATGTAGTATATACTTTACCGTCGCGTATGATTTCGCCGCAACGCGCGACTACAGTAGTTATTGCTTTGTTTACTTTTGGGCCACTAATATTTGGTTAGTTTATTTTAGGCCACCAGAATCTTTAATTTGTTTATACTTTTGTCGTCAATGTTTAAATAAGAAAGAAGATGATGAGGCCCATGACATGATTGGTGGCAACCTTTCTGCATAATAATAGTTTAAAACTAAGCACGGGGATTAAAAAGGTTAACAAACTATTAAAAATTTATTAGAAAGGTGTTTAAAAATATTAAGAAAATGATCCTTTGTTATATTTCAATGAATATTATTATCTTATATTTCAATTTATTTTTTCCAACAATTTTTTTAACTTTAACATTGCATGCCTAATGTATTCTTTTAAGTGCGTAAGTGAAACAATACGTAACGACTAATATGTTATAAAAATGTGATATTAGTTTTATTTCCTAGACCCGTTTTTTTTCAGAACTTTTTTTGATGTCAAACTGACAGTCATTATAATTTGTTTTTGTATTCACATTTAGATATTGATGGCATTGCGGAGTTCCCCGCGCGTGGGAACATTCCTAGTCTATATAAAAGCAGAAGTTAGCTACAGTAACATACAATCCGTAAAGCTCAAAGTACAAGAGATGAAGCATGGTACATCTTTTAAAGTGTGTGGTACAAACTATTTATGCGCTGGTTTTGACTCTTCAACACGTATGGCCTATGATCTGTAGGTCTTAGTGTTAGATGTTACAGGTTTCACTGTTTCTTCCTTTTTCATTTCCGCTTCCCGCACAAAGCTACACATTTTTGACATAGAGATAGAAAGAAAATAGTCGAGAGAGGAGGGGAAGGCGCCAGCGGCGATGGTGGACAACGAATTGAAGATGAAAGAGGAAGATAATAGCAAAGGCGGTGGTCGACTGAAGATTTTTTGATGGATGGTTTCACTCCAGACCAGTTGATCTAGGTTTCCACTTTCGGTGACATTTCAGCTCAGGTGAGTAGGTTTAATTCCGCAGTCGATGCGTTTTGATTTAATTAGTTACGTACTGCCACTTTTGTAGGTTGCTTAATTTAGGGGTTCTTCCGTTTGCTTATTTTGTTCGCTTCAGTCTAAGAGCTTGATTGGTTTCTTTGTTCTCATGTTTTTGTTAATTCTATCACCTTAAACCCAATTATTGTAATATATCCATGTGGAATAATAATTTCAACTTGATTCTTTTTCGTGTTATTCCCCGTAAACCTGACTGGTGTACGTACCGCATGTTGATTTTTCTACAACATATGATGGTGATGGTAGATTGAAGAGATCGTTGGCGAATGGAGATGGTCGCAGAGCACTATTATGTTTACAGCTGGGACATGCAGCTATTTGAGGTGAGCTCCTATAGTAGGGCTTTCATTCTTGCTTTCCTGCTCTTAAATATTTGGTCATTGCTTACATGATTGTGGTGCTTCTCTTTCAATTTTGATTATCATTGAGATTGTTAGGTTTTAATTTACAGTTACTTTTTTGCAAAATTTATCTATATCATTAACGACATTCACCTTGCTGTTTCAGTGGACAAAGTCAACTGCTTGAAGTACCAAATAAAAAGGAACTTATGTTTCATATTTGAATCATGTGTTGTTGATTCTACAACTAGGCTGCACGTAAAATATCTATGTAACGATGATAGATTTTAAGCTAAAAATTCTTAAATAAAACTACATCACAGCCATCAAATACACAAACAGGCACCAAGAGTGTATCTAACTATTGTTTAACTACTTTAGTTAAACACTCTCAGATAATGTGTATCTAACTATCGTTTAGCTACTAAAATGTTTAGTATCTTATAGTAATACAGGTTGTCTTCATGTGATGGGCCTAGAGCTAGGCAAGCCTTAATTAGTGGAGGTATCATCTTCTTTATGAATATCTCTCATGAGGATGAATAATTCAGCATGCAACCTGCATATAAAAAGAACAATTTACAAAGGAATAAACATTTGCATGTCATTCTATTTGATTCTAAAGTGACATCAAATAAATTATTATCTTTATCATGTTATTATATCCTTGGTTTAATAATTTCAATATATGTATTCACTTTTTTTTAACCAAATGTCTCTTCATCTTTTGCAATTTGATTCCAATAAAGATATTTATATATTATATATCTTAACGGTGCAAAATGTAAATGCCAAGGTGCTCTCAAGAAGATTCGTTAAATCTATTGGGAGTAACTTTCTAATGAGTGCATGTTAATGTTGTTGTTGGATAATTAGGTATGTCTTTTGTACTCAACGACACATTTTACAGTTTTCCTTGATTACTTAACTAATGTGTCCATAATTTTTGTATCTTGATTACCCTTATCGGATGGCGGATGTAGATAATGCATCACAATATGTAAACTTGAACAAGATCAAGTACAGAGCTTGGAGAATTGTTTGTTTAGAAGTAAGTTGACTGCTTGCTCTTAATATTTATCTTTATGGTTAATAAATGCAAAAGCATTATTCGACAACTTCCTCTTTATCATGAAGATTGAAGATGCAAAAGACCCGTCAACTATCGTGATTTAAAAGCCACCAACATTTTGTGGGTTCCAGTATGTAACATGAATTCATCAAACATTTTTTTCCTTGAATTTGCTTTAGGATTAATCCTCTTTCTGACGATTTAATCACCTAGGGATTGATAACGTCTAACTTCTAATCGTTGGACTTTATGTGTATCTTTCTTTATAGTATTTGGACCATTTATTTATTTATAAGGGCTATATTTCTTAACTGCTATCATTTTCGATTGGGGTTCTCTTTTTTAAAGCGGTCTCTCTATCTCTTAAGATAGAGGAAAGATTCGTCACCACCTACCCTTCCCAGACCCTGCTTTTTAGTGGGATGTAATGGGTATGTTTGTTTGTTTGTTTTATTTATTTATAAGGGCCCTCATTGTGTTTGAAGAGTTCGTATTGGCAATGGTTTAGTCACTCAAAGAAATTGATTATGGAGCAGGCGCGAGTGTCTCTTTGTCAAAAGAAAAGGATTTGCCTAAAAAAACAGGGAAGAAGAAAGCTATAAAATGGCAAGGACCATGTATGCTAAAGAAACTGAAATGGTTACATAATCTGATGGGTGAGCAGCAAAGGAATTTAAAGAACATCGATTGACTGATTCATTTAACTCAAACTTGGCATTTTCAGAATGTGATTGTTGTTACTTTTATATATGACCTCAAAAATTTTAGAAGTGTGTTTTGTTAAGCATCTTTGTTTGCTCAGTTGGCGGAGTTCGCGATGCAACTTCGCGCGTGTAGCGCGTTTGGGAACATTCTAGTTATTACTAGAAATCCATAATATTGATACTATATATCTGAATGTTCTCTACTAGTTTTTTTATTGTTGGGATCTAAGATGTATTCTTTAATAAATAGTAATTCAATTATCAGATTAAATGATGGAAATTAAACTAGATCACAAAATAAGTAATTCATTATCACAACTTTTATTATCACTGAATTTGAAAGATTACAATCAGACTACTCTCCCTCAACTAATTATCCTCGCACACAGGGCTGGCTTAACGTATTTTGGGGCTCCAATCAATCTAAAATTATGGGGCCCTTTTCGACTATTGAACTATCAAAACAGTTTAATATCAAATAACAAATATGTCATCCTAGTGAATTAGAAGCTATCAAAGTAGCCTAATAAACTATCAAATCAGCCTAATAAACTATCAAATCAGCCTAATAAACTATCAAAGCAACATAAATATCAAATAACAAGTAAATTAGCCTAATGAACTATCGAAGCAGACAAGCAACTTATTAAACTTTAGAGAGACAAAGAAATTAAGCAATAAGCAACCTAACGTGATGAAACTCTAGAGAGAAAGCAATTAACTAATTTAGCAACAGTAAAACTTTACAGACACACAATCAGACAAAACAATTGTCAAGTAACCTAACATTGATTAAACTTCTGCTATGCGACTTGCGATTTGCAATTATGCGATTGTAGATTTGCAAGCCCTAGGGGCTAGGTCGATCAAACTGCAGTCTTCAAAGTTCAGACTAAACTGAACTGGAGTCGCATATGAGCATTGCAGGCGTAGTCGCCCCACGGAACATTAAGATTCAAGCATGAGACGAGCAGTCCGAGTTTGTTTGTGTGTTACTGCTTGGTGTCGCTTTTACTATGTGGGCGTGTAGCCTGCAGTAGGCGGCAGCCCCTGCTGCAGCAGTGGAGTGATCATCGGAGCAAGCGCAGAGCCTTAGAGACTCTTTAGATTCATCGATCATCAATTGATCGAGCAAGCGCATGGAGATCTGCCTTCTTTGGATTTGTGCCCTTGAATCTCCCAACTCCCTACTCATAGATTGATTTCATGTGAAGGCCCAAATGAATGCTCAACATAATTTTTTTAAATGGGGGCCTTGATTTTGGGGGCCCCAAGCCCATTGCATCCCTAGTAATAGTATTGGCCGGCCCTGCTCACACAGTACAATGACTTCACACACACTTAGATGTTTAGAGAGCGATCATGCAACTCCATGCAAAGGTATAACTATGGAGTAACATCAATTCCTCTCTTCAGTAGTTCTCTTTCAACCGTTTATTTCTAGTCATTCATCAATAACGAGATCCATGGTGTGGTACATTCGAATTTAGAAATCAGAGTGTTATTTATGAAGAACTGATCATAAAAATGTTATTATTTTTTTTACTAATTATCGGTTTTTTTAATAATTTCAACACTTATTTTGAAACATAGAAGTTAGAAAATTTTAACCAAGGTTGTAATATAATATTATATATATGTATATATATGTATATATATATATATATATGTATATGTATGTATATGTATATGTATGAATATATACATGTATATGTATATATATGTATATGTATGTGTGTGTGTATATATGGATCAAATTTTAACCCTTGTTTATTGCGATAACCCATTAACCCAACTAGTGATCTACAGCAAGCCGCGTCACCACTGTAACTTAGAGTTACAGTGGTAAAACTAGTGGTCTAAAACGAACGTTAAAATTTTTTTCAAAAAAATATAGCAAGATTATACTCAAATTAAAGATATTAAAATGATCTATTTAATGACGTAATTTATTTGAAAAATAGAATTATACAAAAAGTTAAAAAGATTTTAAAAAAGGGTGGAGCTTTTTTAAAAATGGAGGGAAAATTTGAAAATTGAGGAAAAATCGTTACATCAGTGGTGTAACCCAGTGTAAAAGTTAGTTACACTGGTGTAAGTGTTCGCTATATTAGAGTTAACGGGTTATCATAATAAACAAGGGTTAACAAAGGAACCTTACCCTATATATATATGTATATATATATATATATATATATATGTGTGTATATATATATGTATATATATATACTAGTTGGGGACCCGCGCAATGCGGCGGCAGCGACAATCTATTTCATTACGTAATAATAAAAGTAATTATCTAGTAAGAAACCCATCCAATGCAACGACACGATAAAGACACAAATGATAAATATAGTGGGAGATGACAACCAAAGGCAAAAGAAACATATAACAATTACATAGCTCGTAGCATTTGATAGAGGAAAAAACAGTGGTGTTCATGTGTCAAGTCGTCGTTGGCCTTTATGACTTGATGCAGATCAGACTCCATGAGTTCAAATACTACATAAATATCTTTAAAGGCGCGTCTAGACGGTGGCAACATGCCCGTTTAATTTCAACAATATCCGGATGCCTTAGAAGCCTTAACAGCTTGATTTCTTGCATGATACGAATAGCATCAGACGCGTGTTCAAAAATGTCTGTTACTTTCTTGATCGCAACCTTTTCCCCGGCGTGTGTGTCAGCAGCTGAACAAACAACTCCATAACTTCCCTTCCCTATGATCTCCAAGATTTTGTATCGATTTGATTCACCATATTCAGTGAAGAACTCAACCTCTTTGGGACTCTGTAATAACACAATCACAACATCAATATAGGCACCAATCTTACTCAATTGAACCCAAATAACATGCTAATCGAAAACCTACAAAATTATCATACAATAACAATCTTTATGGCTAACAAAGATACACCCATGAATAATAATATACATTATCAGGTATTCACCTAATTCAAATCTGATTACTTCAACCAAAACAGAAAACAAGTGAAACTGACACACAATATTGTATACAAACACTATTGAGCATAACCAATCAGTTCACAGATCATAGTTTTCACATTACAAACTTACCCATAACATCAATTGAACTCTAGAAACATTCATCAAACACAACACATCAATCAAACTATCAAGAACAACATATTGCTCCACAATTAAAACATAAACACAACACATTTCTTGTAGCTGCACAATATTCAGATTCCAACATCGACCCACTTCAAATTTTCAATCAACACACAATTATAGCAAGCTGATGTGCATCACATGTGTTTCAAAGAAAATCATTGAGCTCCAAAATTGAAATATTAACACAACACATTACTTCTTGCTGCATAATATACATATTTCAACATCAACCCACTTCAAAATTTCAATCAACTCACAAACAGAAATCATATAAGATACATAATATACATATAATTTATCAGAATTATATAAGATACATAAAAAACAGAAATCATGCATATATTAGTCATGATTTACTTGATAGCAGCTTTGATTTCATCATAGGTGGTAGCCTTTTCCAGCCTCACGGTGAGATCGACGACAGACACATCAACAGTTGGGACTCGGAATGCCATTCCAGTCAACTTCCCGTTCAATTGAGGGAGCACTTTTCCTACGGCCTATTCAATATCATATTGCACAAGAACGTTAAAAGCTTCCGGAATTTAGCAAAATATGAAACTTGAATTCTTGAATACCTTAGCAGCACCGGTACTGCTAGGAATGATGTTGAATGAAGCAGCCCTTCCACCTCTCCAGTCCTTGGCTGATGGTCCATCAATAGTCTTTTGTGTGGCTGAAGTATAAACAAACAATGCAACATCACAAAACTACAATATACAAAAGTAAAATTCATGAAGTCGCAAGATGGACGGGTTAGCCGGGTTAATGTGTTGAAGTTCATTTTATAAATGGAACTTAAAACAGACCAGGTTAGACCAACTTTAACACCTTTTTATCTCTTTATACATTTGAATAAACTCAAAAAACATTTAACCTGTTAAGAGATCAAACATTACCCAATTTAACCTATTTATAATACATAAATGGGTCATTGGGTCAGAATACCACCTCTAACGATGTGATTAAATAAATGGGCTAAAGATTAAGGAAAAAACATAAAATTTATCGACTAAAGAACAAAAACCTTGGCCAGAGGGGCAAGACAGTTTGTGGTACAGCTTGCATTTGAAACGATGTGAACATCGGGTGTGTATTCCTTCTCATTCACACCCACAACAAACATGGGTGCATCCTTACTCGGGGCAGAGATGATGACCTTCTTAGCTCCACCCTAGACATATGGGTAAAAGAACATTCTAAGAACTTAATTAAATGAAAAATAAATGATCATATAAACTTTATATTAGTATAAATTTGATGCTTCTTAGTATATATATGATAAATCACCAGCACTAAAGCATGTCCTTATTGAAAATAATGACTTCAAACGCATATAAGCTAGAGAGAGCAAGAGCAACTGAGTATATACATGTGCATATGTTTGTATGAATATGTATGTTCAATTAACATTTATAATTTAAATCAAACAATCCTCAAGCCCATATAAAGAATCATCAAAGCGAACTATTAGAGAAAACAAGATTCTTTAGTGGCCCCCTAATACTTATATCCCCAAAACTCCCTAAAATTTTCAAGATTCTTAACCTAAATTTGCTTGCCAATCAATTACCCAATTAATAATCTTCCAATTCCATCAATAATCTAGAACTCTGTAAGACAAATTAAGGCTAAAATGGATCATCCAATTATCCCTTAACCACACATAACACAACATAAAGCTTATAACTTTCTAATCTTTACATAATATGATAATAATCGTTCAAAATAAACCTAGAAATGGGGTAAATTGCACCAATTTTGAAGCGAACAAGCCCTAATAAGACACATTTTTCACTTCATTTTTTATTGTTTGCAAAATTGCACCATTCATTATTACTGCAAAATACTTGAAATACAACGAATTAACAAAAGAACTCATCTTCAAACAGTTGCAGACGAACACACACACTAAAGTTTCTTGATCAAAAGGAGGTCACACACAGTCTACCAACGAATTTCTTCAATAATTCAATGATCAAAAGGAGGTCACACACAGTCTACCAACGAAGATTCAGACATAAGATCCAGCAAATTTAAACAAACCTTAAGAGCTCGATTAAGGTTTCAAGTTTTAGCCCCGACAAAATCGAACGAAGTTCAAACCTAGCAAAATAGAACAAAGATTATAAACTCTTAAAATTATAGAACAAAATAGAACGAAGTTCAAACCTGCGAGCAGTACAGCTTCTGAGGAGAGATTTGCAGCTTAACAAAGTGAAGAATTTGCAAAGATGGAGAAAGAGCGATGATCTAAAAGTGGATGGCAAAAGAGGTGGAAATGAAGAAGATAACAGTTTTGATGGAGATACCTGTGTGTGTGAACCTGCAAATCATCTCCGACGTTGTGATCTGCAATGCGGTGAGGCTACCGTCGTATTCGCCGTGGTGGTGGTGGCGGTGGCGGTGAGGCTACCGTCGCTGTTTCTGCAACTCGCTTTAGGGAGAAAATTTTTGAGATCTGGGGTTTTGAATTTTGAAAACCTTTGGGGTTTTGAATTTTGAAAAGCAACTCTGTAGATGTACATCTCCGAAAGAAAAGCCCTTATGCTTTAATGAGTTGTAAGTTATGCTTTAAGAGATGTACATCTCTTAAAATTAAGAGATTTGTGTGAAATTACCTTGGTGCCCTTCTCAAATGAATATATATATAGTATAGATATACATATATATACATATATACACATAACATATATATATACATATATATATATACATATATACATATATACACACACACACATATATATACATATACATACATACATACATATATATATATATATATATCAATACCACCAGTACCAGAAATGCCTCTCCTTCGCTCGCGCGAGATACTTATTGAACCCGGGGGAAATCGCTACTCTACTAAAGCACTTTCTCTCATGAATTGGAGAGACTCTGTATCGACTGAATCGTATTGGGCGAAAATATGCTCATCAAAGTACATGCATAACAACCGCGCGGGCATCATGCGAAGAGGACCCCCTAGCACTCGCTCTTTATTTATTCCTCTCCTTTCAGTCAAGTAAACTACCTTATTCTTCATATATATATACATACATACATACATACATATTTCTGTGTGTATATATGTATGTATGAATACGTATACGTATATGTATAGGTGTTGTAATATAATTAAATATATGCAAATTGGATTTAATAATCCAAACTAGTACTCATTGACCGATAATATTCATACTATTGATTTGGCATGCACCAATCCCAACTTTCATTTTTATTACTAACATCAATCCCAGTAACATAATTATTAAAAATTTACGCTTGATTTCGACTGATTTCGTTCATAATAATGATTATGAACGAAATTAAAAAAAATATACAAGCTAAATCGAGACTAAAATAAGTATAAATCGAGTGTGAAGGTATGATAATTATACTACTAGAATTATTGTTGGCAATAAAAATGAAAGTTGGGATTATTATCAGCAAAATCAAAAGTATGGATGATTATCAGCCAATGATTAATAATTTGGATTTTTAAAATCCGATTTACCTTTTATCTATATGTGTGTGCGCGCGCGTATGCGTATGCGTATTAGTAGAATAACATATAATAGGATGTTCGATGGCATACATAAATAATGCAGGCAGTAAGATGTTATACACAAACAAGGCAAATAGTAGGATGGTAATCATAAGTATACATACGTAGATCAAACATGTCCTAAGCTATCATATAATCTAATAGCGCACAAAGATACAACAAACACTCAGGGTGGATAGGTCAAGAAGTAATACAAGGCAATTTCACACTAAGCTAAGTAAAACAAAGTGTACACGCAAGCTAGGGAAGTGGAGCTAAAGAGCATAAAAGTATAGCAACAATCTAAGGCTAGTGACTATTGAGCTACAAAAGGTGTGTAGACAAACCTAGGTAACAAGAACGTTAAACGGCCCTAAGTAGACATGTCTTCCTAGAAGTCTATAACCTTAATCCTAATCCTACGACTCCATAAAAACCTATGGTGGATCATGTCCTTGAAGAGATACAAAATTGTCAAATAATGTCTAATCTTCTTCTCCCACCTCATCTTGAGTCTTCCTCTTCAATAAATACCAATAAAAATAAAATAATTAAATACGAAGAAATTTAATTGAGTTTGAAATTATTTTAATACCAATAAATTAAAAGTATTTTAAGACTTATCATTCCAAGAGCAACCCTCTTTTTTGTTATTATCATGATACAAGTTTACAACTCTCACTAAATATAATCTCATTTATTCCCTTTCTTCACTTATCATAACATCCTTTTTCCTTCTAAAAAGTTCGCTGTCACGAGAAAAAAAAAAGTTTCGGTCAAGTTTGTACTAATTTCGAATGGTGAGAATGTCATTTCATATTTAAAGACAAAGTGAATTATTTAGTAATGAAAGGGCCATTTTAAAAGCTACTCTATTCTCAAATTATTTACTAACAAAGCATAAAGCGTCTCTCAACGGTTCTTTTATGATATAATATTATAATGTTAAAATCTTTTATCAAATACATATTGGTAGGACCCACTGGCGGACGTACCTTCACCCTAGGGGTAGTCTCCGCTACCTCTCAACTTTTTACGCATATTAAAAAAAATGAAAATTACGTTTTTATGTAAAAAAAAAAAAGAAAAAAAATATGCTTTTATGTTACCCTTAGAAAAACTTATGTTACCCCTAAATCCTATATTAATCACATGGGAAGAGGCAATAATGGTAGCTAGAGATTTAACACTACCGGTGGAGGAAGAAAGAATGATTGCTTGAGATGCAACGACTACATGTTAGTCATTATGTTTACTGTAATGACTATTCTTAATAACAATAGCATAATGGTCATTTCATAAAAGATTATAAATATTCTGCAATATGCCTTTTCTAGAAGGACCTTGCTTGTAATTAACTTGATTATTTTATAATAGGCTATTGAAAAACAGTTATTTTCTGTTAATTCCCCAACACATACCATCTCCGATGTTCCAACAACAACCACATTTCGTTGAGCAAATTCACCATTCGCATGGCTATTCCGACGCACAAGTTCCTCGAGGTCGAACAGAGGCACAAATTCATACCTCTATCGACGTCATCATCCTCTCCGGCGGATCCTCCTATCACCCCACCGCTTCCACAACCATCAGCCCATACAGACGAGGTATCGCCATCGGTCTATCGTAAATGTGTATGTTATGGTGTTTACAGTTTGTTCAATAACTTAGATTTGACATGTGGTATTGTTTTTTGTTGTTGTTGTTGTTGTTGTTGTTCATCAGAATGTGCCTAGAAAGGGCCCTGATCTGCCCACGCTTTTACAGAGATTCTACAAGATCGCTGCGCCTTATTGGTTTTCTGAAGATAGAAATCAAGCGAGGATACGATTAGCGGTTGTGTTTGCCCTAACTTTAGGAACCACTGGAATCAATGTCGGTTTTAATTTTCTTGGTCGCGATTTCTATAATGCACTTGCTGGTAAGGATTGTAATGTGTGTATGTATTTGGTGCTGCATTTTTTCATCAGTTTTGTTGATGTTAAAATATTGTGGCAGACAAAGATCAAAAACAGTTTAGGAAACAACTGTTTTACTACATTGCTGCTTTTGCTGGTGGAATTCCGGTGAGCACATTGCTGCATTCTTTTAGGTATTGTTCACATGTCTACTTGAACTTTTTCCCACCAAAGAGGAGAAAAATGTTGGTGGAAATGTTGCATTCATAGCTAAACAAAATATATAGATACTATTGTAAAGTTCTGAGTCATCATACCAACCACTATTGTAAACTAATGCGGCCAAAACATGTTGGTGGTGTTTGAGGGTAAGATTTCCCTAGAGTGTTGCATATATGGATTAGGTTTTAGCAATGTGGTTTTTGCAGGTTTTTGTGATTAGAGATTATTTAAGAGAAACTCTTGCTTTGAGATGGAGGTCTTGGATGACCAAGTATTATATGGAAGGATATCTCAAGAACCAGACATATTACCAAATACAGTCTCAATCAATGATTGATAATCCAGATCAGAGAATTGTTGATGATCTAAGTTCATTCACAGGAACATCACTTTCATTCTCTTTAACACTCTTCAATGCAATTGTAGATTTGATATCTTTCAGCAACATATTGTTTGGCATATACCCACCTTTATTTGGCGTTCTTTTAGTGTATTCAATTGGGGGTACAGCCATCAGCATTTTCCTTGGGAAGGTACTTTAGATTTCCTTATATCTTTGGAAGCTAGCTTATTGAGTTCTTCACCATTTTATGTTTTAACTCTTGTATGCTATGCTAATTTAGGGGCTGATCAACTTAAATTTCCTGCAAGAGAAAATGGAAGCAGATTTCCGTTATGGGCTTGTACGCATTCGAGAAAATGCTGAGTCAATTGCTTTTTATGGTGGCGAAGAAAACGAAATTAAACTCCTTTTGAAGCTGTTCAGACGTGCTTTGGAGAATTTCACGGTATAAGCCCTTACATTTATGTGCTTATATTAAGATCTAAAACATCATATTTATTAATTACTAATCTTACATCATGGCTATTGATCCGACTATTGATTATCTTTTCTGAATTTTGAAATGATACCACTAGTAGCTAGTAAGACATTTGCACTTTTGTGACTTTTATGTTGCATTTTCAGAAATTACTGATAGCTACAAGAAATCTGGAGTTTTTCACCAGTGGTTATCGCCACGTGATCATGATTCTTCCAGCTGCAGTTGTGTCACCCATGTATTTCTCTGGGAGGATTGAATTTGGTGTTATAAATCAGTGTGTTTCCGCCTTCAATCACATTCTTGGAGATTTTTCCCTCATTGTTTATCAATTTCAGGACATCAGCGCCTTTTCAGCTGTCATCGAGCGACTAGGTAACATCTTCCACCCCTACTTATAGCCTTAGCAAAATCTGAGATCTCTTTATGCAGGGGAATTTGATGATGTCTTGGACTACACCTGTGCTAATGATCCTCTGGAACCCTTTGATGAGATTCAACTGACTTATATCAATGTCAAAGATTCAACCTTTTTTATGTCCAGTAAATCTTTAGGCACACAAAAGTTGCTAGAGATTGAGAGTTTGACCGTACAAACTCCCACTAATAAGGCCCTGATTATCAGGGATTTGTCATTAACAGTCTGCAACAATGAGCATTTGCTGGTTAGGACTCTCCTTGCATCTTGCAATCAACTTTAGAGTTGACTTTTAATTGTGAACTGAATCAACAAACAATTTGTACCCAGTAAAATATCACTCAATAAAAGCTTCTGGGTTATTATGAGCTGAACTTATCATGTTAAATCAATGACAGATTACTGGACCGAGTGGGAGTGGGAAAACTTCTTTGTTAAGAGCTATTGCAGGTCTTTGGCGTATGGGTAGGGGAAAGATCACATTTTATGCTAGATATACACCAGATGTGGGTACTAATGAACCAATTAAGACAAGTGAAATTATAATCGATGATATAAAATCAAAATACCGGGATTTTAAAGGTGTATTTTTCCTTCCCCAAAGGCCTTATATGGTTTTAGGAACCCTTAGACAACAGTTGCTTTATCCAACATGGCCCACTATTCAAGATTCACCACGTAGCTCTAGATCAGAAGGTATGTAATCATAAGGCCTTACAACGAGTTTGTTAATATGTTGAAACATGTATTCAGTTCCCAAATTGCTATTGAAGATAGGACATGATTTGCAGGCTTGATGCCTTTTTTTGATGATGCATTGGGGTCTGAAGTTGTTGGTACACGATTTTCGCAGCCTGATACAGATGATTTAATAAAAGCATTAGAAGATGTACACCTTGGCTACGTGTTGTCACGGTTCAGTGGTCTTGATACAATCAATGAATGGTCCAGTGTTCTTTCGCTTGGTGAGCAGCAACGGCTTGCGTTTGCACGCTTGCTGCTTTCTCGACCAGACCTTGTTCTCTTGGATGAATCCACTAGTGCTCTAGATGAAGCCAATGAGGTACTTTTTCATTAATACTAACACTAATATCAGAGGAGCCAAATTGATTTAATACTTTTGGTTGAATTTAGTCATCTTTTCTGTAGGCGCGAGTTGAGTTAACACAAAATTATTAGTTGCCTTCTTTAAGCAGTTAGTGTCAATGCTTATAATGGGAGAATACACTTTTGGGCAATAAAAATACACTTTTAGAGATATTCCACTAGTTCCTTTCATATGCCATGTTTTAATATACTTGTTTGATCTGTTAGAGTAAGCAGGTCAAAATTACCAATTTGCCGCCAGTAAATAATATCAATCAATCATAAGAAGCTTTTCTGCAAACAACGTACATATGCCCAATCAATTGACTTGTTCCTTTAGCATATTTAAAGGAAGTCGTAATGGGATGTAGTTCAGTTATTTATAGGTCTACGCGTCTTGGTTTTCAAAGATAGGGTATTGAGCTGAGGCGATTTGTACATGAGGCGCGATTTATTTATGTAACTTCTGTTTTTCTCATTGCCTTGTGCCACTTCTCCGTGCTGCTTCAGCCCCTCAAGTGTTCTTTTTGTACATTGTGTGCTTCACTGCTTCAACGTGCGCCTCATGCTAGGCGTGCCTAATGATAACCGCACCTTGCGTGCCTCAGGCACACTTTCTAAAACCAATCAATACATAACAGTCCCTAGAAAGATTCATTGAAATTTATTAAAACACACGAATCTGTTGATAGGAAGAGACTGCAGTTAGGCATATGAATAAAGTATTCTTGGCTAATAAGATCATTACTTGCTTATATTGCAGGCTCATTTGTATGAAAAAATTAATGCAGCAGGAATCACGTATATAAGTATTGGCCACCGTACAAGTCTTGGTAAATTTCATAAGAAAGCTTTGCAGATCTTACCCATGCATTTGGACTCTAACCAGCCTAATTGGCGCATAAAAGAAAGCACGGTCTTAAATTCTTGAGTGGATACTTGCTACATACTGCTATTGATTTAAGTAGGTAAGCATAAAGTTTCTCTTGATGTAAAAAGTTATAATGAATAAACATGAGGTATGTTCATGTAACATCTCAAGCGCTGATTTCCATTTACCTTTAATGATTTCAAGATAACCCAATTAACTTTGTCCAGTTCTGAATTATGAAATTTTGAGAATGTATAACCCAAATAACAAGATTATCTTATCTTATCATTGTGCTCATCATATAACCCAAATAACCAGATTTGGAGTCTGCAGATGATTAGAAATTTAGTTAAGTGCCATTGTTGATAGTAACAAGTATATGAACAAAAGAGAGATTATAATGTACCTGAAAAGTATCACAAAATGTAGAGACTGCTAAGCTTGCAACTTTTCAAGTAACCTCAACAAAGCACCTGCTGCAACTTCTATTTCAGTGTGGCCAAGTGATACTTTCAGTTGACTAGAAACTGGACCATTATTTTTTGTTCTTTCCGATATCATCTGTTAACAAGACAAGTTAAACATTTTTTACAAACTTGTGAGAATCGACTGATTTGTAACTAAACAATCTTTTGGAAGAAGCTTCAATCAAAGGATTGGGATCAGATTATGAATTTGTATTAGGTTGTTTTTTTGTTAATACTTTGTTTAACGTTCTTGCATGACCTCCCACTTCTTTTCTAACACCCTGCAAAACCAAATACTTTATTTGTAAGAATATGTTCTTTGCTTAGTGTTTGACAATTCTAATTATTTATATAAATAAAAAAGAACCAAAAAGGATATTTATATATGTTAATCAGTTCATATATTAGATATGATAATATATTTTGTATAAAGTATCAACTAAAATGACCCATGGCACATTACAGCTACAGGATCCTCGCTCTAGTTTTACTTACATTAAACGGTGTGTATTCAACTTTATTCGTTAAGGCCCATACAAAATATATATCTTATAGGTCATACATGTTTGTGTCTAGTTTAGTTTATATCATATTTGGGCAAAAAATGTTTAACGCCAAAAATACCCTTATGATATTTAGGAAGGCACAAAAACCCTTGATTTAATCTATCAAAACGCAAAAAAGTTTGATGTATAAAAACTAAGGTGATTTTGTCATCTTACAATTTAAGCGTGTCCTGACCGGATTTGGTATAAAGGGAGACCGGCTACGGCTACAAAGTTGACAAGTAGTTTCAATACATGAATGAAAAGAAGTTGAATACTTGTGTGACCCCTACATACGTTATCCAAATATATAAGCATTAAAAGTTGTAAGAGTTTGAATGCTTTATATGTGTTACCAAACAAACGATTATCATGCTATATGATTGATAAAGAGAAGGATAATAACACTTAAGAGAATATAAGGGAGTAACCCAATTCAATTCATCGATACCTCTCATACATGTTTAAGTAACAAAACAATTACAAGTAACTAACCCAATTCAATTCATCGATACCTCTCATACATGTTTAAGTAACAAAACAATTACAAGTAACTAAGGACACTCTATACTATGAAACAATTACAAAATGTAACATCCAAAAAGTTCAATATTATATATTTAATTAGATTTAGTGTTCAGTCGCATGCCATACGTGCGAATGAAGCTCAATCGCACGAATGACGGGCGTATGAGCTCAGTCGTACGATTGAGCCGTGCGAATGGGTCCAATCGTGCGATTGAGTATGTCGGCTAAAAATAGACATGAAGGATAAGTAGGGCGGTTAAGGGTGTTAAAAGCAGATTCTATCTGCTGTAACTTCATTCCCTTGCTCCTGTTGAACCCAAACACCCTGCTCTTGCCCCAAATTGATCAAACTAGCTCCGTTTTGGTAAGTTTTGCTTGGTACGGATCGATTTTGAATATGTTAAGCTGTGTGGGTGGTGGGAATTGATCCAAAACATGTTTAAATTAGAGTTTCTGTTCAATCTCTCTGTTAAACTGAAAAGTGAAGGTTCGGGCCCTAGTTTTTGTGAAATTTGATGAAATAATGACCCGAAACAGTTGTAAATGAAGTATATATGTTCTGTTGTGAACATGGCATAATCTGAACGGTTAAAACTCGAGTTTTTGGATCAAATATGTCAAGAACACAGCTGCTGATCTGTAACACCCAGAAAATTTTCTAATCGAGTCAAGTGATAGTGATGGGCTCGGATGAAAACCATTTAATAAATATAAAATGGTTGCGGGTATTACACCGAGTTAACCCTCCGGGTCACGAGTTTAACGAGTTTGGGGTCCCGGGAACGCCTGGCATATAAATAGATGGATTAGCTGAGCAACTCTCATTTTCACTCAAACGCCATTCTAGAGAGAGAAAGTGTAGAGAGAGAAAGTGCCGGATTGAAGCTCGGGTGGTCAAGAATCGAAGGCTGGTGTTTGTGGACTCCTAAACTACAAGAATCAAGGTAAGAAACGTATCTAAATTGCTGCATTTGGTGAAAAACCCGAGTTTGGGGTTTTTGGGTTTTAAGGTGGCAAAAATCACCCCAAAACACACGTTTTAGAGTAAGAAAACGTGTAATGAGCTTAGATATAGCATCCTGGATGATAATCCAAGGGTTTGGGTGGAAAGGATTGGATTTTTGGGCTGAAACGAGCTGATTCGTAAATTTCAGCTCGTTCTGCGAATTTAAGGTCTCGACCAGCGAAACTGTGAGTTCGTCCAGCGAAACTGGAAGGATTTACAGCGAAGTTACAGTTTCGCTGCAGCGAAACTACATATTCGCCTTAGCGAAACTATGGTTTCGCTGATGACTATGCCAATGCCCAAGTTGACCTTAGATATTGCGAAACTAGGGAATTCCAACGAAAGTTGGGCGCTCGAGGTAGCGAATCTGTCCAGCGAAACTGGCAGAATGCTGCCCGGCGAAATTAGCAGCGAAACTGCTGATTCGCCCGGCGAAACTGCTGGCGAATTTACGGGCGAAACTACCTGCGAACTTAGCAGCGAAATTAGGCAGAAATTAACTCTTTTGAGTGTTAACTTATCTGCAGGCAGTGTAGTGTGACCCGCGACTTTAAGGCTTGATTGAGAAGCTGCTTGTCAAGCACAGGTGAGTTCTAGGACCCCTCATTTACATGTTTTCTAACGATTTTTGGGGCTGGAACACATATAAACTTGTTTGACGTATGTATGTATGACCCATTTGGGTATAATGTTGTGTTATACGTCTAAGGTATGGTTGTGGACTCGACACGTTATATAAGGTCCTAGTATGAGTCCCCACGGTCTTGGAGGGACAGTTAGTGCTACTGCACCAGGATGACGCATAGTAAGTCCCGGATTAGGGAAGGTTACGGGAGTAAGTGCCTAATGATGATCGATGATATAGGCTATGTATGTACGAGGTTATGTATGACGATGATGATGATGCATGTATGATGTTATGTATGATGATGTACGTATGATGTTATGTATGATGATGTATGTATGATGTGTGTGTTCCTTATGATAATGCATGAATATCTTTCCATGGCTTTACGTATTAATGAACGAACGAACGAAGTATTACGTAACGTAAAGTGAAAGATAATGAAAGAGGAACACGATGATGAATGCATGTATTAATGAATGAACGAATGATTTAAAAGATGATGAATACATGTATTAACGAACGAACGAACGAAAGATGTCTTGCAAACATTGGATAAGTTTAACGGGTCCTTCTTAGTGATTGACCATATGTATGGTATCCCTACCGCTTACCTCTAGTACCGTGGCATACGTTTTGCTGTTCATTTAATGACTTCGGCCCGGTAGCTAATAACGTTCGGGGTATAGCAGATGGTAGTGGTACAAAAGATATCCAATGTGCAAGAAAAGATTTAACATGTATTAACGAATGAACGAATGATTAAAAGATGATGAATACATGCATTAACGAACGGATTGATGAAAGATGACTTGCAAACATTGGATAAGTTTAACGGGTCCTTCTTAGTGATTGACCATATGTATGGTATCCCTACCGCTTACCTCTAGTACCGTGGCATACGTTTTGCTGTTCATTTAATGACTTCGGCCCGGTAGCTAATAACGTTCGGGGTATAGCATATGGTAGTGGTACAAAAGATATCCAATGTGCAAGGAAAGATGTAACGGGGTCCTTGTCATTCGACCACAGTAATCATGGCTGCGTGCCATGAAGTGGGTAAAGCCTGACAGGACCTAAACGAGAAGTGAAAGATAACGATGTATGATGAACGAACGAATGAACGAACGGATAAACGAACGAAAGAACGAACGGGATAATAAAGATATTATCTATATGTATGTACGATGTATGATCACGTGTAATGAATAACGGTTTTAATATAAACAAAGTATGTTTATTATAAAACTAGAACTCACCCAGCAACGCTGACTTTTTATGTGTTTCCAGTTGGCAGGTAGCGTTGCTGGGGATGGCACAAGGCGGCTACTCAGCTCTTTTGGGATGGCATTCTCCATTTGATAATGCTGCAACGTCATGCGTTGTGGGCCCATAACGCACGCAACTCATCACGTTGCATGCCATTATGAGATTTCTTGAGGATTCCCATAAAAGGGATTACTTAAGAAATCTTCTTTAATTTTGAATATGCTGCCACGCACCGGAAGTGCGTGTGCGCAGCACATGCAACGAAATATGTTGCATGAGAGTGTCAAGAGTGTTCCTTAAGGGTTCCGATGTACGGAATTACTTAAGGAATATTCTTTAGTATAAAAATATAATTTTTATATTTTTGAACTTAATATCTTCTCTAGAGGTCGCTGTATGACCCTATGAGGAGAGACAAAGTAGAGAAAGCTGTATTTTGTAATCATGTCAATTATGTAATGACTTTTATGAATGAATGAGAATGTATATTTTATTAATTCCGCTGCGTTATTTTAAGATTATATACATTATGAATGTTTTACGTGCGATGAACCACCAACCGTAAGGCGCCCGGGAGTGGGACCTTACATGATCCGTTTCAAGCGAATGAGCCTAGTCGCATGACCCATTCTTGCGACTGAATCAATCGCATTGTTCAAACGTGCGACTGAAGTTCAATCGCATGCACCAATCGCACGAATGGAGGTCATTCGCACAAACCCTGTTATAGCTCATTCGCACCCCTGTCGTATGGTCCATTCGTACGATTAAGCTCAGTCGCATGTTCAATCGTACGAATGAGTCCAGTCGCATAGTCTTAGTCGTGTGAAGTGGTCAGCTAAGGGAAATTTGACTAAGTTAGGGTTATTGTTTTAGATTTGCTTTGAGAAAGAGAAGTTTTAGCTGCCCTAGCATATTTGGATTGATAAACCACTTGTTGGAAATATTAAGGTGAGTTCTAATTGCCCTTTTTATGTGTCAGTGTCGTTTGATAAATGTTGTTTGACAAAATCGGGCACTGACATGCATATAAATAAATAAAGATGTGAATATGAGTCGAACGTGGTAAATTGTGGTTAATGGCGAGGTGGAGGTTTGACCCACCAAACTATAGACGGAGGTTTGACCCGTCAACGCCATTTATAGACGGAGGTTTGACCCGTCAACGCGCGAGGTAGAGGTTTCACCCACCAAATTCTAGACGGAGGTTTGACCCGTCAACGCGCGAGGTGGAGGTTTCACCCACCAAATTAAAATTGATAAAAAGATGTCCATAAATACCTTGTGGGTATTCGATATGCACATCAATACTGGGATAAATAAATGGACTGATGAATGTGTGTGTGGATCATTCGGTGTGATAACAGTTGATGAATTGTTACTATTAAAATGTGGTGTATGTTAGAACTCACCAGTTTATCTGATTGTGTGTTTGTTTTCTAATGCATGCCAGGTAGTAACAGAGGTGCTCGTGATGGTCCCCCACAGAGTTAGCTTCCGGTTATGGTGTATGATACTGGCCACAAATGTTGGGTTTTGGGAATGAAGTACTTGAAGTTTAAAAAGTTTTGAAATGTTGGATAATGTCTTGTAAATATTGTTAACGATGTAAACAGTTTTTAATATATAAAATTCCGCTGCATTTGTAGTCTCTGAGTTGTTATAATAACCCAACTAGTAGCACCCTCCTTACTATATTATTGTTATGAATTTTGAGGGTGTTACAAGTTGGTATCAGAGCCTTAGTTAAAGAGATTTGAACATTTGATTGTTTCAAACTTTAACTGAAAATGTGGGAAGTGCCAGTATCTATGACCGGAGGTGGGGTGAAGTATTGTGTGGATGAGTATTTAATTGTTAGTGATAATTCAGTTAAGTGTTGAATGAAAGTGATTGTTTGAATTAAAGGATTAGTATTATGTGTATGCATGATTCTGTGGTTTAGATAGGGTTAGGAATAAACTGTGAAAGGGTAATGAGAAGAGGCATGTAAGGCCCCGATCCCGGGAACCCTACAGTCGGTAATTCATCGCATATATTTTACATAAAGCAACGCATGTATTACATGATCATAACTTTACAATTGAGCAGTTACAGCGGAAACATTAAATCATAAACTTTTACTATGAATACTTTTGCCATTTAATACAACGTAGTCCATTTACAAAATATCTGTTGTTGCATTACATTACAAAAGCGCTATTTCAAGCTTTCTTTACATTGCCTATCTATACTATGATTGCTGCTGATGCATAAACCGGGAATAATCTCGTTTATTCGAACCCTCAGCAATCATAGGGTCATACAGCGACCTCTAGCAGAAGATATTAAATTCAAACATATATTTTTCTTCATAAAGAAGATTTCTTAAATAATCCTGTTTATCAAGATTATCCAGAAATCTTGCACTTGCATGCAACATGATGTGTTGCGCGCATTACGGGCCCACAACACATGATGTGGCAGCATAATCAAAAAGTGAATGCCATCCCAAAAGAGCTGAGTAGTCGCCTCGTGCCATCCTCAGCAACGCTACCTGCCAACTGGAAACACATAAAAAGTCAGCGTTGCTGAGTGAGTTCTAGTTTTATAGGTAGTATATAAAAATACCCTTTTTCTGTATTATACTATACTGTACTGTATATGCGAGCACGCATCAACTGTGTGAACAAATAATGTTCGTTCTCTGTACTATATGCCTTGTCTGTGACTTTATCTTTATGTTTCACTTTCTATGTGGACCAGTGAGCGATACCCCAACTATATGCGCGATGGGAGAATGGATGTCGGGCCATCTATATGCCCCGAAGGGCCAACTGTGTTCCCTCGAAAGGGCTATGTGTATTCCCCCGAAGGGTTCAACTGTATCCCCCGAAAGGGCTATGTGTATTCCCCCGAAGGGTTCAACTGTATCCCCCGAAAGGGCTATGTGTACTATGTACAAGGCCGACCCGAACATCCGGGGCACGCCACAAGGTCCTGCCAATCTCAATTGATTGACCCTGTGTGCGTCAATGGGTAGCTAGCCCGCAACACAGTTAAGCTAACGACACATAGTCGTGTAACTCCTATAGGCTTGCAAGACTTGTTACTTTTATTAATGTTCCTTTCTCTGTCTTTATTACTCTTTCTCTGTACTTTACATAATACTTTCATTTCATCAATTAGTGATAACATGTAATACTATGGAGGGATAAACATGCATCAAATCAAGGAACATCGATATTTACAGATCATCAGTACACACCATCTATCATGGCAACATCATACCTAGCACACATACATCATACATGCACTTCTTTATTAATTCGCATCAGCCCTATTCGAGCGACTGGACATACACCAGTCGCATGGCTTCCATGCGACTGAGTCATGCGAATGGGCTTCTATGCGACTGAACCCTCAGTCGTGCGTCTGTACTACTATGCGAATGGGTCTATGCGACTGAACCCTCAGTCGTGCGTCTGTACTACTATGCGAATGGGTCTATGCGACTAAACTATTTTGTGATTGGGCTTATGCGACCGAAACCCTCGATCGCATGGCCTATCGGGCGACTGAGGCTCAATCGTGCGTTTGAACCTCAATCGGGCGATTGGACATCAACTGACACTCATTCGGCCGAATGGCCCTTCAGTCGCATAACCCTAACTGGGCAGCGACTGGAGTTCTTCATGAACAGCAGTCGCGAACCCCACACCCAAACTCGTCTTAAACCTGTTTTTAACCCAAATTGACCCTCCCAAACCTCAGGGATTCATCCTAGGACATCATACAAGCATGTGTAAGTCCTAAATCATACTTTAATCATATTATCTAAGATTTCATCAAGTGGGTCAAATTCACACTTTTATAAAACTAGGGTTTATATGTGATCCAGCCCCAAAATCAGTTGAAAACATGTAAACGAGGGGTCCTAGAACTCACATTGTCAGGTAGGAGTTGGTGAGCTTCGATTTGGCTAGCTTCACGATCGATCTTGAACTCGGGCAGCACTTTCCCTCTCTTCTTCTCTGTTCTCTGTCGCTCCCTGCTCTCTCCCCGACTGAAAATGGGGAGGAGAATGGAGCTATCCCCATTTTATACCCACTTCTCAGTCGCATCTGGTCCAGGGGCGACTGGACCTTCAGTCGCATGAACACTATGCGATTGGACCCCAATCGCACATGTCCCATGCGGCTCATACTCCATTCGGGCGGTTGAACTTCAATCGTGCGGTTGAGCTTCAATCGGCCGAATAGCCATGCGGTTGGCTTCCAGTCGCATAAATCACAGGTGACTGAGGCTCAGTCGCATAGCCTATCAAAGAGTCGAACTTCCGGGTGTTACAAGTCCACCCCCCTTATTTTAGGTTTCGTCCCCGAAACCTGTTACTCTTCGAACAATTGCGGGTAATGCTGCCTCATTTCTTCTTCTGTTTCCCACGTCGACTCGGATCCCTTCCTGTGCCGCCACTGTACACGCACAAGGGGAACCACTTTATTCCTCAACCTCTTCTCCTTGCGATCGATAATCGCCACTGGTTGCTCTACATAATTGAGCTTTTCGTCTACTTCGATATCATCCAGTGGAACGACCATTTCCTCGTCCGCCAAACATTTCCTCAGATGAGACACGTGGAAAGTCGGGTGGATTCCACTTAGTTCATCTGGTAAATCCAACTTATAGGCCACCTCTCCTACTCGAGCGATGATTCGGAAAGGGCCTATATAACGCGGACTCAACTTGCCTCGCTTCTGGAACCGAATGATACCCTTCCAGGGTGAGACCTTCAACATAACCCGATCTCCTACCTGGAACTCAATCGGCCTGCGTCGTTTGTCAGCATACGATTTCTGTCGGTCTTTGGCTGCCTTCATATAAGCTTTAATTCTTTCGAGCTTTTCAGTCGTAGCCTCTACCACTTCGACGCTCCCCAATTCTTTCTGACCAATTTCACCCCAACAGACGGGGGTCCTGCATCTTCTACCGTATAACATCTCGTAAGGTGGCATGCCAATACTAGCATGATAACTGTTGTTGTACGAGAACTCAGCTAACGGTAAATGGTCATCCCAACTTCCCCCGAAGTCAATAACACATGCTCGGAGCATGTCTTCCAAAGTCTGAATGGTCCTTTCTGACTGACCATCAGTTTGAGGATGATAAGCCGTGCTAATATGTAATCTCGTCCCCATAGCATCGTGGAATTTCTTCCAAAATTTGGATGTAAACCGTGTGTCGCGATCAGATACAATCGACACCGATACACCGTGACGAGTCACAATCTCTTTGATGAAAAGATCAGCCAACTTCTCGGACGAATATGTCTCCCGCATCGGTAAGAAGTGAGCACTCTTCGTCATTCGATCCACAATCACCCAGATTGTATCATACCCTTTCGGGGTACGTGGCAGCTTTGTGATAAAATCCATGGTGATGTGTTCCCACTTCCATTCCGAGATGTCCAAAGGTTGAATCTTTCCATACGGCTTCTGGTGCTCTGCCTTTACCTGCAAACACGTGAGGCATTTACTCACATACTCCACCACATCACGTTTCATACCCGGCCACCAGTAATCTTTCTTCATATCTTGGTACATTTTGGTAGCACCGGGATGAATGGAGTATCGAGACTTGTGAGCTTCATCCAAAATCTTCATTCGCAGATCCCCAAGACGAGGAATCCACATACGCCCAAACCGAGTTCTAACACCCGTTGCGTTCTCACCCAACTCCGCGACCAGACCTCTCATTCGTTCAGAGTTAAGATGTTCGTCTTTCAAAGCCTCATCTTGGAACTCCTTGACCTGTTTCATTACGTCGGAGGTCATGATTAGCTGGTACGCCTTCACCCGAATTGGCTCGGGCCTCTCCTTTCGGCTAAGGGCATCCGCCACCACGTTGGCTCTGCCCGGATGGTAATGGATCTCACAATCATAGTCCTTTATAAGCTCCAACCATCGCCGTTGCCTCATATTCAGATCCTTTTGCTCAAAGAAGTACTTCAAGCTTTTGTGGTCCGTGAAGATGGTGCACTTCGTCCCGTACAAATAGTGCCGCCAAATCTTCAACGCGAAAACCACAGCTGCTAGCTCCAAGTCATGAGTAGGGTAATTAACCTCATGAACTTTCAGCTGTCGGGATGCATAGGCTATCACCTTTCCTCTCTGCATTAATACACACCCCAACCCCGAGTAGGAGGCATCAGAATAAACCACCAAATCTTCACTCCCCTCGGGTAACACCAATACTGGAGCTTGAGTCAATCTCGTCTTCAGTTCTTCAAACGCCTTCTCTTGAGCTTGTCCCCATACAAATTTCACATCCTTCCGGGTCAACTTTGTCAGTGGAGAAGCAATTTTGGAAAAGTCTTGGATGAACCTTCGGTAGTAACCCGCCAAACCCAAGAAACTACGGATCTCGGACGGCGTCTTCGGAGACTTCCATTGCATCACTGCTTCCACTTTCGCCGGATCGACCGTAATCCCATCCGGATTTACCACATGACCCAAGAATTGAACTTCACGCAACCAGAATGCGCACTTGGAGAATTTAGCATACAACTTCTCCCTTCTCAACGTCTCCAGAACTTCGTGAATGTGACCGGCATGTTCAGTCTCATTCTTTGAATAAATCAAGATGTCATCAATGAATACAATCACTGATTTATCCAACATCGGCCAGCACACTCTGTTCATCAGGTCCATAAAAGCAGCTGGCGCATTGGTCAACCCAAATGACATGACAAGGAACTCATAGTGACCATAGCGCGTACGAAAAGCTGTTTTAGGGATATCCTGCTCCTTCACCTTCAGTTGATGGTAGCCTGATCCAAGATCTATACGTGAAAACCAACTAGCACCCTGAAGTTGATCAAACAAGTCGTCGATCCTCGGCAAGGGGTATCTGTTCTTTACTGTCAGCTTATTCAACTCGCGGTAGTCGATGCACATCCTCATACTACCGTCTTTCTTCTTTACAAACAGGACCGGAGCACCCCAAGGTGAGATACTCGGTCGAATAAACCCCTTATCCAACAGCTCTTGTAACTGCTCCATCAACTCTTTCATCTCCGTCGGGGCCAATCGGTACGGTGCCTTGGCAACAGGTTGGGCGTCTGGTACTAAATCAATTTGGAACTCGATCTCTCTGTCAGGTGGCAATCCCGATAAGTCTTCTGGGAACTCACACACAACCGGAACATCAGACAGTTGTGGTGCTGGCTTCTCTACATCTTTCACATAACATAAATAGGCGTTACATCCACGCCTCATACATTTCCCCGCCACTGCCATTGAGATCACCTTCGGAATCGTAGTAACCCGATCCCCATAAACTGTCACTGGACTACCGTCAGGCGCTGTCAAACTGATCATCTTCTTGCGACACACAATGTTCGCCTCGAAATCTGCCAACCAATCCATCCCAAGCACCAAATCGAAACCACCTAACGTCATCGCAAAGGGTTTAACTGGGAATTTGTGACCCTCCAGTTCTACATCGCAACCCTCAATTACCTCTGAAATCCTGGTGGTTTTACCTATAGCAGTCTCTACATCAAACGGCACATCCACACGCCTACTACTAACGGGCAATTTGGCGCAAAAAGCAACAGAAATAAAACTCCTACTGGCACCCGAATCAAATAATACGGAGGCTAAAGTTTGGTTCACCAGAAACGTACCGGACACTACATCGGGGTCTGTCCTCGCCTCTTCCTGCGTCATTGTGAATGCCCTGGCGCTTGCTTTCGGACCTTCACTTCCCGTCTTCTTTACCCCTGAAGCCTCAGCCCTAGGCTTCCTACAGTCTCTAGCGATGTGACCAGGCTGACCACACCTGAAACATACGTTCATCCCCAGTCTGCATTCCCCACTGTGTTCTCTCCCGCATTTACCACACTTCTTTACTCCTGAACCCGACATGACCACCCGGCGGTCATCCACCTTCGTCTTCTTATTACTCGTCGAGGCACCCCCTCGACCAAACCTCTTTCCCTGCCACTTCCTTTCCTCACTTCCTTTCTTACTGCCCTCAGCCTTTACCAACGCAGCCCGTTCATCGTACAGCCTACCGGCTAAATCCACCGCCGACCTGAAAGTACTGGGTCGGGCAGAAATCAAATGCCAACGAATTTCGGCTGGCAACCCCTGGATATACCGGTTAATTTTGCGAGACACCGGCGTCACTTGCTCTGGCACCAACCGTGCCATGTCGTTAAACTTAGTCGTATATTGCTGATGGGTCATCATCCCCGCCTCCAACTGCAGGAACTCTCTCTCAACTCTGTCCATCTCTCGACGAGGACTAAACTCCTCGATCACCATTCTCTTCAATTCCGACCACTTCATCTTCCCAATAGCTCTGCTACCCTCGGCCTGGACAATATTGTCCCACCAGCACAACGCCGTCCCCGTAAACGAGTGGGTAGCAAACTTCACCTTTTTATCCTCATGGCAATCGCTGATATCAAGGACCGCCTCCATTTCCCTCACCCATTGGTGAGCATCCGCGGCCGTGCCCGAACCATCAAAAGTCGGAGGCTTGCATCTCATAAATTTCCCGTAATCACAACCCCGGGCTATCTCCCGTACCTGTTCTTCCTCTTCTTCCTCTTCATCATCGGACAATACAGTTTCTGCCCCTGTCTGTTGCTGTCTACCGGAGGACCGATTCCTCCCCCGTCTCTCATCTTCACGTACTGCCTTAATCACTACTGTTACTACAGACGGCAAGATCGTCTGCATAACCTGATGTACCTCCTCGACAACTGCCTCTTTCACCGAGGCCCTAAAATCATCACTCTCATCCATCCCCCCCGAGGGAGTAGTATTAGGTTCTTCAGGAACCTTCTGCTCTCGTCTAGACTTTCTTCTTGTGGCTCGTGGTTCCACACCACTTTCGCCACCGCCTCCACCAAGTGGGGCTTCAGATGATCTACCACCGACCATCTTCTATCACACTGAAAGATTAAAACACCAACACGGTCATTCAAGGAAATAGCTCAGTTTATGTTAAGTACAGTAAGTCCCTAATTACAGTGGCCAGTTGTGATTAGCCACTTACTCTACTCTTCGTACCCCGAGCCTCACCTATCCTGATACATTAGTATCTCGGTCTAACAGTACACATAATACACATCACATGCGCACATAATAACCAGTTAATCTTTAAGAAAATACCTGATGGCACGCGACTACTCAGATGGCATTCTCATTCTCCCTATCCCATTCTCAGTTTAAGTTTAGGTTTATTTTGGAAATTTACCCATTTTACTTAAACTTTTGCTCTGATACCAACTTGTAAGGCCCCGATCCCGGGAACCCTACAGTCGGTAATTCATCGCATATATTTTACATAAAGCAACGCATGTATTACATGATCATAACTTTACAATTGAGCAGTTACAGCGGAAACATTAAATCATAAACTTTTACTATGAATACTTTTGCCATTTAATACAACGTAGTCCATTTACAAAATATCTGTTGTTGCATTACATTACAAAAGCGCTATTTCAAGCTTTCTTTACATTGCCTATCTATACTATGATTGCTGCTGATGCATAAACCGGGAATAATCTCGTTTATTCGAACCCTCAGCAATCATAGGGTCATACAGCGACCTCTAGCAGAAGATATTAAATTCAAACATATATTTTTCTTCATAAAGAAGATTTCTTAAATAATCCTGTTTATCAGGATTATCCAGAAATCTTGCACTTGCATGCAACATGATGTGTTGCGCGCATTACGGGCCCACAACACATGATGTGGCAGCATAATCAAAAAGTGAATGCCATCCCAAAAGAGCTGAGTAGTCGCCTCGTGCCATCCTCAGCAACGCTACCTGCCAACTGGAAACACATAAAAAGTCAGCGTTGCTGAGTGAGTTCTAGTTTTATAGGTAGTATATAAAAATACCCTTTTTCTGTATTATACTATACTGTACTGTATATGCGAGCACGCATCAACTGTGTGAACAAATAATGTTCGTTCTCTGTACTATATGCCTTGTCTGTGACTTTATCTTTATGTTTCACTTTCTATGTGGACCAGTGAGCGATACCCCAACTATATGCGCGATGGGAGAATGGATGTCGGGCCATCTATATGCCCCGAAGGGCCAACTGTGTTCCCTCGAAAGGGCTATGTGTATTCCCCCGAAGGGTTCAACTGTATCCCCCGAAAGGGCTATGTGTATTCCCCCGAAGGGTTCAACTGTATCCCCCGAAAGGGCTATGTGTACTATGTACAAGGCCGACCCGAACATCCGGGGCACGCCACAAGGTCCTGCCAATCTCAATTGATTGACCCTGTGTGCGTCAATGGGTAGCTAGCCCGCAACACAGTTAAGCTAACGACACATAGTCGTGTAACTCCTATAGGCTTGCAAGACTTGTTACTTTTATTAATGTTCCTTTCTCTGTCTTTATTACTCTTTCTCTGTACTTTACATAATACTTTCATTTCATCAATTAGTGATAACATGTAATACTATGGAGGGATAAACATGCATCAAATCAAGGAACATCGATATTTACAGATCATCAGTACACACCATCTATCATGGCAACATCATACCTAGCACACATACATCATATATGCACTTCTTTATTAATTCGCATCAGCCCTATTCGAGCGACTGGACATACACCAGTCGCATGGCTTCTATGCGACTGAGTCATGCGAATGGGCTTCTATGCGACTGAACCCTCAGTCGTGCGTCTGTACTACTATGCGAATGGGTCTATGCGACTGAACCCTCAGTCGTGCGTCTGTACTACTATGCGAATGGGTCTATGCGACTAAACTATTTTGTGATTGGGCTTATGCGACCGAAACCCTCGATCGCATGGCCTATCGGGCGACTGAGGCTCAATCGTGCGTTTGAACCTCAATCGGGCGATTGGACATCAACTGACACTCATTCGGCCGAATGGCCCTTCAGTCGCATAACCCTAACTGGGCAGCGACTGGAGTTCTTCATGAACAGCTGTCGCGAACCCCCACACCCAAACTCGTCTTAAACCTGTTTTTAACCCAAATTGACCCTCCCAAACCTCAGGGATTCATCCTAGGACATCATACAAGCATGTGTAAGTCCTAAATCATACTTTAATCATATTATCTAAGATTTCATCAAGTGGGTCAAATTCACACTTTTATAAAACTAGGGTTTATATGTGATCCAGCCCCAAAATCAGTTGAAAACATGTAAACGAGGGGTCCTAGAACTCACATTGTCAGGTAGGAGTTGGTGAGCTTCGATTTGGCTAGCTTCACGATCGATCTTGAACTCGGGCAGCACTTTCCCTCTCTTCTTCTCTGTTCTCTGTCGCTCCCTGCTCTCTCCCCGACTGAAAATGGGGAGGAGAATGGAGCTATCCCCATTTATACCCACTTCTCAGTCGCATCTGGTCCAGGGGCGACTGGACCTTCAGTCGCATGAACACTATGCGATTGGACCCCAATCGCACATGTCCCATGCGGCTCATACTCCATTCGGGCGGTTGAACTTCAATCGTGCGGTTGAGCTTCAATCGGCCGAATAGCCATGCGGTTGGCTTCCAGTCGCATAAATCACAGGTGACTGAGGCTCAGTCGTATAGCCTATCAAAGAGTCGAACTTCCGGGTGTTACAAGGCAGGATGGTGTGAATAAATAAATAATTGATAACACCTGGCCAATGTTATGAGCAATTTACATTATATGCAGCATCCTAGTATCACTCATTATTTGATTATGGTTTATTTCTGATCGTAGATGGAGGAAACCAGTAATACAAATTCTAGACTTGAAGCTAGGATCTCAGGTGATGAACTTAAGGCGGTTATAGGTGATGAGGTCGCCCGAGTGTTGCGTACTACCTTACCTGAAATGTTGAGCGACCTTAGGAAAGGTGGTGAATCATCTTCCCAACCAACTCCCCCACCTGTTATTGTTGAGCCTGTAGTGGAGAAATCAATATCATATAAGCATTTTAAGGAATGTGACCCGCCTAAGTTTGAAGGCCAGAAGGATGTAGTAGCAACTTATAAATGGTTACGAGAGATGGAAGCAGCGTTTAAACTTAGTAGATGCAAGGAAGATCAGAAGGTGGGCTTTGCAGTGCATTCTTTTCAAGCAGAAGCTTTGTACTGGTGGGATACAGTGGAACAGGCCATGGGTGAGGCCGCCGTAAGTCAGATGACGTGGGAAACTTTTAAAGAACCGGTGATAGAAAAGTTCTGTCCGAAGGGCGAGATGGACAGAATTGAAATCAAGTTTTTGCAGTTTCAAGCAGGCAGTTTAAGTCATAAAGAGTATACCTCCAGATTTGAAGAAATGGCTTGTTTGGTACCTCATTTAGTAACTCCTGAGACAAAAAGGATTACTAGGTATATTCAGGGATTACCTCCTAAGGTGAGAATGCTGATCAAGTCAAATTCTCCTTCTACTTACCAAGCCACGGTGAATTTGGCCGCAGATATGTATGAGGAAGTCGCTGAGTCTGAGAAACCTATGGTGAAAGAAGAAGTGGTTAGTCATCAGGAAGCTTTACTGAGTTCTAGGCCTATGTATGGACAGAGTGGGCCGCAGAAGAGAAACTTTAATGCTAGGGGTTTTGTAGGTTCCCCTCCTCGGTGTAATAGATGTGGGAAGTTTCATAGAGGAGAATGTAGAATAAATCACCCGGCATGTCGTAAATACGGGAAGCCTGGACATTTCGTTTCCAGATGTCCAGAACTTCGGTGTTATGGATGCGGGGAGATGGGACACATGAAATCTGAATGTCCAAAACTTAGACCTGGACCGGTTCCTATTCGTGCAGTAGGAGGACCGAGTAAAGGCAGCGTGAATGGTAGTAGCGGTACAGCGGGGAGAGCATTTACGATGACTACGGAGGAGGCTAAGGCATTACCAGATGTTGTGTCGGGTACGTTTCTTGTTAATGATGTACCTGCTAGAGTTTTATTTGATTCAGGGGCTAATAGAAGTTTCATATCAATAAAATTTCATGCCTTAATAAAAGTTAAACCATCAAAGCTAGATGTTGCCTTTTCAGTAGAAACTGCCTCTAATGAATTTATAGTTGTCAGTGAGGTAATAGATGATTGTTTTATCGAATTAGAAGGTGTAAAATTTCCTGCTAGGTTACATACGATGAAATTAGGAGGTTTTGATGTAGTATTGGGAATGGACTGGTTATCTACGTTTGAGGCCCAAATAATATGCAAAAGACAGATGATTGTGTTGCGAGCACCAGATGGTAATTCGGTAACGGTTTTTGGTGATGATCATGATAGTGGGGTGAAGGTCATATCTATGATTAAAGCTGAGAAATTATTGAATAGGGGTTGTGAGTCGTTCTTAGCATATGTAGTTGATACTGCTAAGGAAACGAGAAAGTTAGAAGATGTTCCAGTAGTTTGTAATTTTCCTGATGTATTTCCTGAGGATCTACCCGGTATACCTCCTGATAGAGAAATTGAGTTTAGAATTGACTTAATACCTGAGGCAAAACCTGTCGCTAAGACCCCTTATAGACTTGCACCGGCTGAGTTAAAGGAACTCCTGAAGCAATTACAGGAATTATTAGACAAGGGTTTTATCCGACCCAGCTCTTCGCCGTGGGGTGCCCCTGTTCTATTTGTAAAGAAGAAGGATGGCAGTTTAAGGATGTGCATAGATTATAGAGAGCTAAATAAATTAACTGTCAAGAATAAATACCTATTACCTCGTATAGACGACTTGTTTGATCAACTCCAAGGTGCTAATTGGTTCTCAAAGATAGATCTTAGATCCGGGTATCATCAGTTGAAAGTAAGAGAAGAAGACATACCAAAGACAGCTTTTCGTACACGATATGGGCATTATGAATTTTTGGTGATGTCGTTTGGGTTAACGAATGCTCCTGCTGCATTCATGGATCTGATGAACAGGGTATGTAGACCGATGTTGGATAAATCGGTAATTGTGTTTATAGATGATATTTTGATATATTCTAAGAACGAAGGAGATCATGCTTGTCATATTCGAGAAGTATTGGAAACCTTAAGAAAGAACAAGTTGTACGCAAAATTCTCGAAGTGTGAATTTTGGTTAAGGGAAGTGCAATTTCTGGGCCATGTGGTGAATGCGGATGGAATATTGGTGGATCCTGCAAAGATTGAGGCTGTGGTAAACTGGGAAATTCCTAAAAGTCCTTCAGAAATTCGTAGTTTCTTAGGACTGGCAGGATATTATAGCAGATTTATTCAAGACATTGCCAAAATTGCTTCCCCATTGACGAAGTTAACTCGAAAAGATGTTAAGTATGAATGGAATAAAGAACATGAAGCTGCTTTTCAGGAACTGAAGAATCGATTGACACAAGCCCCAGTATTAGCAATACCAGAAGGTGTAGAGGATTTAGTAATATATTCTGATGCATCATATCAGGGATTGGGGTGTGTTTTAATGCAACGTGGAAGAGTCATTGCTTATGCTTCTAGACAGTTGAAGACCCATGAAGTCAATTACCCAACCCACGATTTAGAATTAGCAGCTGTAGTTTTTGCTCTTAAAATATGGCGACACTACTTATATGGAGTAAGGTGTACCATCTTTACTGATCATAAGAGCCTGAAGTATTTCTTTGAGCAAAAGATTTGAATATGAGACAAAGGCGATGGTTGGAGTTAATCAAAGATTATGATTGTGAATTTTTGTATCACCCCGGGAAAGCAAATGTGGTTGCTGATGCATTGAGCAGAAAGGAGAAGTACGAACCGATTAAGGTTAAGGCGTATAAACTTGTAATCACTCCTGATTTTATGCAACAGCTGAAAGAAGCCCAACTGGAAGCATTAAAGAAGGAAACATTAAGAGAGAAAGAATGGTTGGTCAAGAGAGATATTTAGAAGAAAATAGTTATGGTGTTAAAATCAGGTTTGGTCGAATATGGGTTCCGTTGGCTTTACGTGATATGGTACTAGATGAGGCTCACAAATCTAGGTATTCCATTCACCCAGGCATGACTAAAATGTATCAAGATTTAAAGCATGATTACTGGTGGCCAGGAATGAAATTTAATGTGATGCAGTATGTAAATAGATGTTTGACTTGCGCCCAAGTGAAAGCGGAACATCAGAAACCTTATGGATTATTGCAGCCATTAGCTATTCCAGTTTGGAAGTGGGACGATCTGACTATGGATTTTATAACAAAGTTGCCCCGTACACCAAAAGGTTATGATACTATTTGGGTAGTGGTAGATCAGCTAACCAAGAGTGCTTTATTTCTACCAATACGGGAAACCTATTCGGTAGAAAGGCTAGCTGATATCTTTACTAAAGAAGTAGTTAGATTGCATGGAGTTCCGAAAAGTATCACATCTGATAGAGATGCCAGATTTACCTCCAGGTATTGGAGAAAATTTCACGAAGCTATGGGAACTAGACTTTACTTTAGTACAGCCTATCATCCCCAGACAGATGGTCAAAGTGAAAGAACTATTCAGACATTGGAGGATATGCTACGGGTATGTAGTATTGATTTTGGAGGTAGCTGGGATAGTCATCTTCCATTAGCTGAATTTGCATATAACAACAGTTATCAAGCCACCCTTCAGATGTCTCCGTTTGAAATGTTGTACGGAAGAAAATGCAGAACTCCACTGTATTGGGGAGATATGGGGCAACGCGAATTGGGAAATAGTGAAATAATTGAAGAAACAATGTCAAAGTTTGAAATAGTTAAAAATCATATTAAAGAGGCGAAAAGCAGGCAGAAATCGTATGCAGATCGTAGAAGAAAACCATTAGAATTTAAAGTTGGGGATTTTGTTTTGTTGAAAGTTTCTCCATGGAAAGGCATTATTCGATTCAGAAAGAGGGGCAAGTTAAGTCCACGTTTTATTGGACCTTTCCAAATAGTGGAGAAAGTAGGGTACGTGGCGTATAGGTTGGACTTGCCTGAAGAATTAAGTGCTATTCATCCAACCTTCCACGTCTCTCAGTTACGGAAGTGTTTAGCTAATGAAACTCAATATGTACCATTAGATGATATTGAGGTTGATGAGAAGCTCAATTATGTTGAACAACCTGTGGCCATTACGGATCGTAAAGAGAAGAAACTTAGAAATAAGAGCATTATGTCACGACCCGCCTAAATTCAAGTCACGTTACTCGGATTCTGGAAGTTTCCGGAATCATAAAGATGCACTTAGAGCTGTTCGGAAGTCTCCGGAACAGCCTAAAACGTTATGGACTTGGAAGGGACACAAGGAAGCATCTAGATCAGCCTTGAAACATCAAGAGTAATCAAGATAACTCCCTAGAAATATCTAGGAGGTGGGCTGCCAAGAATGCTCTAGAAAGGCCTTCAAAGATCCATGAGAATATCTTGTAAATATTATAGTTTTGGAACACTCTAGATCAAGAATGATCTAGATACATGAACAAGTATAAATAGGTGATGGTTGGATCATTTGTACTCACCCAAAAACTCATACAAGTCTTGTGTAAACACACTTGTAAACCACTCTTGTACTAACCTTGAAGCAATACAAAAGCCATTTGTATTACAAGCTTGCAAACGCTTCCGCATCGTAACCTAAATTGTTACATCATTTGGGTCACAAAGGCTGAACTTAGAGCAAGTCTAAGTGCCGCACGAGAGTCGAATAAATCACTCCGTGACAAGTGGTATCAGAGCCAGATCGGTTCATTCGGGAATCGCAACCGAAACAACCAAACTCGTAACCATGGAAGAGAAACGAGGACAAGATGAATCCCAAAAGGGATCAAAGAAGGACTGAGGTACTTCCAAGGATCGTACCTTGGAAAAACGAGTCGGTGACATGGAGACAGGTCTTGTTGAGATAGGAACTCAAGTAGACTTGTGTTTCCAACGATTGGATGCTTTGGAGGAAGATTTCAGTGAGCTCCGGGAAGGACTCAAGGCTGCTATGGAGCTACTTCGAGATGAAGTAAAGCTGATGATCAAAGATGCAATCAAAGATGTTACTACCAAGCTACAAAAGGACATGGATGAGCTGTCAAGCGACATGCATCGAAGTTTACTTGGCTTGGAAGCAAAGGTAGTTGATTGCAACAAGACAATGGTCACGACTGGAGGTAACGTCGTGAACTTTACTCCAAGAATTGAAATTCCCAAACCATCACCGTTTTTGGGCAAACGAGAAGCTCGGGCGGTCGATGACTTTATCTGGGAAATGGAGCAGTACCTAGGAGGAGTTCAAATCCTGGACGACGCCACTAAAATCAAGACAGCCACTATGTATCTCAAGGATACAGCTGCATTATGGTGGAGACGTCGAAGCATGGACATCGAACGAGGTACGTGCACAATCAAAACTTGGGCTGAGTTTATCCAAGAACTCAAAAGACAGTTTTATCCGGTAAATGCTAAGCACGAAGCTAGAAGTCGACTTCGTAAGCTCAAACAAACCGGGACAATCAAGGACTATGTTAAAGAGTTTACAACACTTGTCCTTGAGATACCGGATTTATCGGATAAAGACTCCCTTTTCTACTTCCTCGATGGATTACAATCATGGGCCAAGCTAGAATTAGAACGAAGAAATGTTCAAGATCTTGCTTCAGCCATTGCGATAGCTGAAAGCTTGATCGATCATAAGGAAAAGCGACCATATAGGCCCATGAATGAGGAAAGTGACGACGAGAAAGGTGGGGGAGTAAAGCCCAATCACGATCGGAAGGTGGAAACAAGGAAACCACCAAGATATGACAATGAAAAACGTCCTCCAAAGTCCTGTTTTATATGCGATGGATCGCATAACGCTCGGGACTGCCTGAAGAAACAAAGTCTGCAAGCCATGGTGGCTAGAAATGATGATGCATCCCACAAAGACAAGGAGGTTCGTCTCGGGGCAATGCAACTACAAGTATTGAATGCTTTAACGGCACATGAGGGGAAACCGTTAAAAATGGCTAAGTCCTGCCCGACGGAGCACAAGGGCAACATCACGAGCACGGAGGCAAAAGGACTTCGGTTTGTTAACTTGGAAATAAATGGATGACTTGCAAAGGCACTAGTCGATACTGGAGCAAGTCACAATTTCATAACGCGAGAAGAGGCTAAAAGACTTGGCCTAAGGATATCCAACGAGATGGATTTATCAGAGATGCCAATGGGAACACTAAAGCAATCGAGGGAATGTCATGGTCTGTCAAGACAAAGATCGGGACATGGCAAGGTAAACTTGACTTCTCGATAGCACCATTGGACAACTACAAGATCGTGCTCGGGATGGACTTTTTCCGAAAAGCAAAAGCCGTTCCAGCAACATTTCTAAACACTTTGTACATCGTCAAAGGCGATCAAGTACACACAGCCACAATGGAGTCTAGCCATCAAGGCAAAACGCTATCCGTCTTGCGACTCACGAGAACAAGCCGAGGGTCATGCAAGAAACACGACGAGGACGTCGTGGGTTTAGGTGGGGGAGAATGTCACGACCCGCCTAAATTCAAGTCACGTTACTCGGATTCTGGAAGTTTCCGGAATCATAAAGATGCACTTAGAGCTGTTCGGAAGTCTCCGGAACAGCCTAAAACGTTATGGACTTGGAAGGGACACAAGGAAGCATCTAGATCAGCCTTGAAACATCAAGAGTAATCAAGATAACTCCCTAGAAATATCTAGGAGGTGGGCTGCCAAGAATGCTCTAGAAAGGCCTTCAAAGATCCATGAGAATATCTTGTAAATATTATAGTTTTGGAACACTCTAGATCAAGAATGATCTAGATACATGAACAAGTATAAATAGGTGATGGTAGGATCATTTGTACTCACCCAAAAACTCATACAAGTCTTGTGAAAACACACTTGTAAACCACTCTTGTACTAACCTTGTAAGCAATACAAAAGCCATTTGTATTACAAGCTTGCAAACGCTTCCACATCGTAACCTAAATTGTTACATCGTTTGGGTCACAAAGGCTGAACTTAGAGCAAGTCTAAGTGCCGCACGAGAGTCGAATAAATCACTCCGTGACAATTAGCTTAGTCCGGGTGCAGTGGGCACATCGCCAAGGATCTGAGTCAACCTGGGAGCCAGAAGAGGAGATGAGACAAAACTACCCTCATTTGTTTTAGTCAGGTTTCGAGGACGAAACCCTAAATAAGGTGGGTAGACTTGTAACATCCAAAAATTCAATATTATATATTTAATTAGATTTAGTGTTCAGTCGCATGCCATACGTGCGAATGAAGCTCAATCGCACGAATGACGGGCGTATGAGCTCAGTCGTACGATTGAGCCGTGCGAATGGGTCCAATCGTTTGATTGAGTATGTCGGCTAAAAATAGGCATGAAGGATAAGTAGGGCGGTTAAGGGTGTTAAAAGCAGATTCTATCTGCTGTAACTTCATCCCCTTGCTCCTGTTGAACCCAAACACCCTGCTCTTGCCCCAAATTGATCAAACTAGCTCTGTTTTGGTAAGTTTTGCTTGGTACGGATCGATTTTGAATATGTTAAGCTGTGTGGGTGGTGGGAATTGATCCAAAAACATGTTTAAATTAGAGTTTCTGTTCAATCTCTCTGTTAAACTGAAAAATGAAGGTTCGGGCCCTAGTTTTTGTGAAATTTGATGAAATAATGACCCGAAACAGTTGTAAATGAAGTATATATGTTCTGTTGTGAACATGGCATAATCTGAACGGTTAAAACTCGAGTTTTTGGATCAAATATGTCAAGAACACAACTGCTGATCCGTTTCAAGCGAATGAGCCCAGTCGCATGACCCATTCGTGCGACTGAATCAATCACATTGTTCAAACGTGCGACTGAAGTTCAATCGCATGCACCAATCGCACGAATGGAGGTCATTCGCACAAACCCTGTTATAGCTCATTCGCACCCCTGTTGTATGGTCCATTCGTACGATTAAGCTCAGTCGCATGTTCAATCGTACGAATGAGTCCAGTCGCATAGTCTTAGTCGTGTGAAGTGGTCAGCTAAGGGAAATTTGACTAAGTTAGGGTTATTGTTTTAAATTTGCTTTGAGAAAGACAAGTTTTAGCTTCCCTAGCATATTTGGATTGATAAACCACTTGTTGGAAATATTAAGGTGAGTTCTAATTGCCCTTTTTATGTGTCAATGTCGTTTGATAAATGTTGTTTGACAAAATCGGGCACTGGCATGCATATAAATAAATGAAGATGTGAATATGAGTCGAACGTGGTAAATTGTGGTTAATGGCGAGGTGGAGGTTTGACCCACCAAACTATAGACGGAGGTTTGACCCGTCAACGCCATTTATAGACGGAGGTTTGACCCGTCAACGCGCGAGGTGGAGGTTTCACCCACCAAATTCTAGACGGAGGTTTGACCCGTCAACGCGCGAGGTGGAGGTTTCACCCACCAAATTAAAATTGATAAAAAGATGTCCATAAATACCTTGTGGGTATTCGATATGCATATCAGTACTGGGATAAATAAATGGACTGATTAATGTGTGTGTGGATCATTCGGTGTGATAACAGTTGATGAATTGTTACTATTAAAATGTGGTGTATGTTAGAACTCACCAGTTTATCTGATTGTGTGTTTGTTTTCTAATGCATGCCAGGTAGTAATAGAGGTGCTCGTGATGGTCCCCCACAGAGTTAGCTTCCGGTTATGGTGTATGATACTGGCCACAAATGTTGGGTTTTGGGAATGAAGTACTTGAAGTTTAAAAAGTTTTGAAATGTCGGATAATGTCTTGTAAATATTGTTAACGATGTAAACAGTTTTTAATATATAAAATTCCGCTGCATTTGTAGTCTCTGAGTTGTTATAATAACCCATCTAGTAGCACCCTCCTTATTATATTATTGTTATGAATTTTGAGGGTGTTACACAAAAGACTCCCTCCACTTATTTAACATGTAACAATACTTCTCCCATAGAAGATTCTTGACCACAAGAATCAAAATAAGGGAAATATATTCTAATGTAACAATTGTAATGCTATCCCATCTAATGAAACTATCAGCAATGTATTCTTTGGTGTGACCATCTTTATCACAACCACTCACATCAACAATTCTTTTTAGTGAATCAACTGTTCCATCCATATGGCCACCAAGAGTTCTCTCTCTCTATCTTTCCTCTCTAAACAATCCTTGCTGGTTACTTGACCATGATCAAATTCTAAGAGTGAAGCATACAAAGATACGTCTTTTTTCCCCAGGTTTCTTATTTCGGGCCCGCTCCCAATATATTTTCCTACTAACCTTCTTCAGATAGTCTGATATGACTCCAAGAGTTATACCAAAGACATTGATGCATGAAAGAAAAACTATGTTGCTAACTATAGAGATCAAATATCAACTCATAAGAATATACTTACAATCATGGCAACAAAATTTTCCACCATACCATATGATAATTGATGTGTGTAAAGATATACATATTTTTGATAAATAAAATTACATAGTTTTAGTTTTGAATTTTGGTTTTTTACCTTGGACTAAAACTACATGCAATAGGCAAATACACTTATGTTAGATGAAGGTAGTAACAGCCCGACCCGTACCAAAAAAAAATTACACATTTTGACATGTGATCTACTTCACTTCATTTTGCCACCTAAATGAATGTAGTAACAACCCGAAACTGTAACCAAATCATAAAAGACCACAAATCTTGCCTGGTCAACTTTAAAAAACTTTACAATTTAACATAAGTAATACATGTATATACAAGTGTCTAGCCATGTAACTCCTCATCACTGGGTTGTGGATTCATTTTTAAAGGAATCAACTAGTTTGTCAGCAAGGGATGCAGGTTTGGGTGGTTTATTTGAATACATGGTGGAGCATTTTGCAGTTTTAAGTTGTCTTCCTGGTTCTTTGATGGTGTGTTGCAGAGGCTAATTTTCCAGAGCCACCCTCATTTGCAGTGGTCTGATCAGGCTGTGGATTAGTGAGCTTGATTACCTTGTAAGGGTTCGATGCCATCACCGTCACCGTATCATACACCTACCGCCACAAATAACAATAATATTAAAAGTCACAATAACAATAACAACGACAACAATGATAATGAATAAACAAGTTAAGATGGTCAAGCCAGACAATGCCATGCGTGAAAACATATTCATTTGGGTATATCTGGTCAATAATACATGTTGAAGGGGGCCTAACTGTTTTTAATACCTCATAAATCCTTGTTATTACAAAATAGTTATTAGTGTGAGTAAATATTTGTTTATCTTATTAACTACATAAAATTATTTGTTTATCTTATTAACTACATAAAATTATGCTTCAAAAAATGACAAAAACGTGTTGATGGGTCAGTTCAACCCAAGTTAACATGTATTTAATCATTTTGAACCGTTAATTAACCCACTAGTCATATAAGATACCTGGCATATATCCTGGGCTTTCTTAACCCAACTTTTACTTTGACAAGAAAGGACAATATACTCTTTGCACTCCTTGAAAAGATTGTACACATGTTCATTACTAGAAATTCTGGCCTCAGCAATCGCACATCCTGAACTTAGCTGTAATGTTTTGATTTTCGTCATCAAATTTTAAATTACTAGAGAAATGTTTTTGGATAAAAACTGGATTAGAAATAAATGTGGTGAAACTGCTGTATTGAAAGTGCTTACAAGAGAAAGAAACAATTGCTCAAACAAACCAGAAGGTGAGATATTCTCCAATCCATGCAGAATACCTTCCCTACAAAGAACCATAAGTTAATATTCAGAACGAATATTCAGAACGATCCGTGGAAACGGCCTCCCCACAAAATGTGGGGGAAAGACCGCTACATCTTCCCTTAAATGGGACGGACCCTCCCTGGACCCTGCGAAAACGCGGGAGCTCTTTGCAGCACCAGGTACGCCCTTTGCAACTCATTGTGTAATAAGGATGAAAGAAATGAAACCGAGTCACTCACACAGATAAATCCTCATAGTACAGTGGAGCCTGCTTAACTGCAGGTATCGGTTTTGAAGTTTTCCATAATTCTCTCCACAGATTACCTAAAATCATGAATTCCCACATCAGAAAATCAGCACTAATTGCAGAATGATCATAGTAAAATGCATGTCTTCCTAAAAGGCTGTACCTTCTTTCTGCATACGGGTACTCAGGTGTCCTCTAGAAGGTGAACTATCACCACCAACAGCTTCTTTACTTTCACAATTTGTTAATGTTTCTATCCAATCAGGGGGTGAGTGCCATCTAACAAAATCTTCTAATATGCAGCCTGGATTTGCAGCCTAGAACATTACAACCAGAACAAAAAACTTATCTTACAGGTCAAAAGTTAATTAAAAAAATCATTTTAAAGAAATCATTTTTCTGTTAAAACTTCACCTTGAAAGCCTGCATATCGGAAAGAAGCTGAGAGCACCCCGCGCCAACACTGATTACATAAAAAATCATTTTTGTCAGATAATCATCATTCATTAATGGCATAAATCACAACACTACACTTAGCCATAAAAAAGAAAATCAAAATTGAAATAATAATGTTTTCTGAGATCACAAATATAAACAATCAACCTTCCTGTGCGTAACACAAGCTCCTCTGTTTCCTTGATAATCTCTTCCGTCAGCAGAGGCCCTTCCTATAAACCAACACGTGAAAATAAGTTAAATAGAAAAGGGAGATCATCTAACAACAACTGACATGAACCATGAATACAATCAAACCTGCATAACTGGGGTATATACAGGTTCACCAGTTTCCAATAATGTTGTGTTATCGAGCCTTTTATCAACTCCTAACCGAAGCACAAGTTCCCCAGAGCTAATTCTAGCATACACAAGAGGGCTTTCTGGAAGATCAACTCCAGGAGGTGACACATCAGCTTCAAAATTGCCTTGTTTCAGAACGCAATCTAATGATTCAGTGGCAATAGCACACCGCCTTTTCCTAGAAATGCAGCAATTTATAACTTGCAATTGTTGATGTAACAGACAATAATTTAAATTTGGAATTTCATCTGTAGGGATGCCAGGAATATGCTTTCCTTCACACCATAGCCTTCTCAACTGCACATGTATATATGTATCAAGGTATATTAACAGCACAACAATAAGACATATTGGATGTAAAACGGTAACAACATGTTCCAATAATACAAATGTACATAAGTTACTATTATTCATTGCACTAATTGCATAAAATGTGGGCTTTGTTCTGATTTCATTTGGGTAATTACTTAAATTAACCAGTTTTCAGAATATAAGCCACATCTCCACCAGGCCAGTCAAAAAGCCGCCATTTCATCTTAATGACGATCCGTGTCATATTATTTTAATATTCGCTTATGAAATTCTTATAAGTTTTTTTGCCTAAATAGTTGGTTACCTAAAATAAATAAGTGAAACAAAATTTAAGGTAATTGGTAACTATTACTTACAGGTATAACATATAAGCAAGATACTAATGTACCCTTTAATTTATTATTAGTACTGAAATACATGATAAATTATACCAACTTACTTCCATAATGATCCTGGACCAAAGCAACACTATTTTCTTCAAGGATTTTAAGCTTCCAATGGCTTCAGCTAGTTCTGGAACAAAGCTCTCAGGAGGAGCACCATGAAGTTCTTTACAAATATTAGTAACATTTGTATTCGTCTTTAATCGAGTTCCAGTTTTACTTCTAGAAAGATGTCCTGCAGATATCTTGCAAGAATTACAATGGAAGTGAATACCAAGGGAAAAATGCAAAAACCTAAACCAAAAAACATGTTTTCAACAGGGCTTGCTTGCAAGAAAAGTTATCAACTTTCATCCAACTCCTATCTCACCCAAGAAATGCCATCAAAACTTTCAAAAGTTTAAAAAGGAAATATTCACATGTTATAAAGTCAAAATGATACATGATCGTTGGAGCAAAGTTGGGTTAACTTTTATGCCATTAAACATACTTTAAGTTACCTGCATCCAACAGTGAACGGATGAAAGACATCACTTTTTCATCACGGCTGAATTCAGCTGCAAACTTATCTTCTTTCTCCCCAACTACAAATGACTTCATGGCAGATAAGCTCAAACCAGATCTCTCTTGCACTACTAAAGAATCTCTTGATGATATATTAAGATCCTTCATTGACTTTATAATTTTCATGGTCCTGAAATGCTAACATATGCTTCAGTGCTTCACCTTATTTATTTTAACATTTTGTGAAGCACTTAAATATGGAAAGAATAGAGAGAAATAATATAGAGCTGTTATAACAAGTATAACATTCACAAATCAGCACAGAAAGGAAAAAAGAAAAACCAAAATGACTTACTCAGCACCTATAGCCAATTGCTTTAGCACAGATGCTGATGGTATGATATCCCTGTTCACATCCTCTGGAGGAGGTGGATGGCTTTCTTTTTCCTAACATATATACCGTGTTCATCACTTTGACTTATATTAAATTAGAAAAAAAAACAAAAAAAAAAAACCGCTGGCAGATTTTCACCATGTAACTATTAGAAACAAAGAAAATTACATACACACTTCTGTGACATATTTGTAGCTGTGTTCTACTAGGGAAAAAACAACCAGAAGAAAAACAGAAGTCTTGACAAACTTAGCAATATTAACCACAACAATAACAAGAATCAGATGATTTAAGTCTTGAATAGGTAGCTAATTCTATATTTATATCAATAATCGACTTTCTCATAGCAACTGCTTTCCCATTTCCCCAAATCTGAATAAGCTGACCACAAAAATCAGAAAATCATAAAGATAAGCTAATCTCCAAACATTCCAGCCATCAAATTAAAAGACACATTCACACACCCCCTAACTTGAAAATAAAAAAAATTGAACTTATACTCTCCAAACATGATGGGCCACTTCTATTCCAATCCAGCAAGGCATACTAGATCAAAGGTGCATGACAATATAAGGAAAGGATTCGTAAACCAATTTTAAATAAAGAACCGTGAAAACCTTATAAGCACTTGTACGCGGTGTTGGCTAGATATAATGAGGAGAAGAAGAGAGTGGATTATGCTGTTACATAACCGCCTTATATATATATATATCTTAAATAAAGCAATATGTACATGTGTTTATGCATTAATCGAAATTGGTTTTATTGAATGGTCCTGTAATAGCATATGCATAGGATTGCCAATAAGAGGATCTAAAGAGGGAAGAAACAGTTACCTTGGAATTAGGAGTCCTGATGGATAGGTATAGTATATTTGCATCAAAAATTGGAAATGACATTTTTAGTATCATCTGTCCTGTTGTCTTCTTGGACTCCTTTTCCCCAAATGTTAGGATTTTCAAACCTTTCCTACAAAAAGTTTGCAATAATCAGATCAATATAGAACTCAAATTCATTTCTTGATTTCTTCATATCATCATCTTATGTTATAATAATACGAATACAGGAGAATTGAGGTGTTACCTGTTCCCGGATGCAGGAGAATGTGTCCGGGAATGGTAATCGGCTTCAGGCAATGAAGAAATTGAGTTGGGATGGATATAAAAAGGGTAAAAAGAATTTCAAGCTTCTAAAAATAGGATTTTTACGAGAATAAGTGGAAATTAGAAAGCTTTATCCTCGGAGACAATCTCCGTGATTTTCTGGTTGCTGATCGATGATCCATTGATGATTGAGGAGGGTGTTTTTGGAGGGAAAATCGCCCCCAATTCATTCGTGGAACCGAAAACAAAGAACGATTCTTTCCTCTGTAGTAAAACGGAAGTAACACCCATGCGGGGATAGCTCAGTTGGGAGAGCGTCAGACTGAAGATCTGAAGGTCACGTGTTCGATCCACGTTCACCGCAAAGCGTTTTCTTTCCTTTTTTTTTCTTTTGAAAACTTGGTTGGCCGGCTTACTCTTTACTCATTTTAAGAATTTAATATACTTTGACTCTGATTTTAAACCACTAAGTATCTGTTCAATCTATGAGGTTTTCTTTTGATTTGTTTTGTTACGGAAACTTTGATTGATGTATCATGTTCCGTTCTTTAATGGCAAATGTACAACTCTTATTCAAATGACAGGTGGTTATTGGTCTACCGTTAGTAAATTTCTGTTTGCTGGTTACTTACCCACCAATAGAAGTCGATAAAATAGTTATGCTTAGTGTTGGTTTGTAAGTATAAATATGAGTCATGTAGTGAACAAGTGTGCAATGCAATTATATGCTAAATGTGTTCCTTAATCACTTTTTCTTCTTAACTCAATTACCTTATACTTGTTTTATGATCGAGCCTTGGATACCAACAAGCGGTATCAAAGCCCGCTCAAAATCTGGGAATCAAGTTTTGTTTATTAACTCATTAGTTTAGACTTGTTTTATTATCGAATCTTGGATATGTCAACAAGTGGTATTAGAGGCCATTTGAAATTTAAAAAAACAAGTTTTCCAAGAGGTAATTATCAAATTTAAACAGCTACGAGAAATTAAAGAATAAACAATGAGGGCAATCAAATTAGGAATGAATGAAGCAGTCATCCCTCCTCCCAAAACACGATCCAAAATCAGAGGGTATCATCAAATGAAGTCACAACTACAATGGGAAGTTAAGAAGGGGATCTTTCCATAATCTCTTGATGGAAGGTACAAAGAGATTGGTGGGGTTCAATGAAGTTTGAACCAGGAACAACATCAAACCCTATCATAAATCTCCCATGAGGGTCAAATTGCAGGTCTATTTCAAGTACATAGAAACAAACCATATGACTTTCGAGAATTAAATGCGGCAAATACTAGAATATCTTTGTCCAACCTGTTAAATTAGAAACTTGAGGTGTGATGAAATAGGTTTCATCGCAACATTGTTTAAAAAATATTAATATTTCATTCATTAATTTCATAATTGACTAAAAAGTCTTACCAGCACTATAAATCCTAATGCTAATATAATAAATCTCCAAAACTATAGTTTAATAAAAAAACATAAAGTAACAAAAACCTTCATACGTGATAAAGTACTTATTCTAGCTTAGTTATTATTCCCTGAAAAACATGTTAAAAAGGGTCAACTAAACAGGTTGTTGAGCTCATGGGTTTAGTATACAAGTATATATTTAAGTCTTCTTTCGTACATTACATAATACAAAACATACAATGATATAGTCACAATGGCCACAACCAAAACCCTGACTTCCTTGATCATATCAAGCGAGTGTTTATCATGGAACACATATATAAAATGAAAGATATGCAATCATGAGGGTAGTCAGAGTTGGCGCAACCAACTCATGAATGGGGTGTCAACCCTAATAATATAATGTTATTTTTTTAATGTGATAATAGACATACTCATTTAAAATATACCAATATTATTGAACATGTGTATAAAATGTTTGAACCTTTTTTTCTACCAAATAATCAAAATAGAAAAAAAAGCCACACGAATTTACTTGAACGCAGTCTTGATATGTGACAATATTCCACGAAGGATAATAGCAGGTTATGATTTTATTCAAGTGCTACAATACAAGTAGATACTTTTAAGTTCTAAGGACCAACCCTAATGTATGCATGTGTGTCTATATTTGTGTTAACGTCTTAGTTTCTAATAATGGTGATCAATGCTCGTTTGTCAAAAAAAGGTTTAGATGGTATTCCGACAAGTACGTTTGATAAACCTTGTCCAAAAACCTATGTAAGTGAAATGTTTTGATGAGATGCGGATTTGTGATTAAAGAATGTGTTAATTATGTCTTATACTTCATTTGATAATACAAAGTACGTAAGATACTTTTTAAGCCTAAAAATAAGGTTTTTGACAAAAATTTGACATTATAACAACCGTGACTATGTAATATCCCAAAATAATTTTCATCAAGTATCCAAAAAATCCTATCATAACAACATATGTATTAAACCATCTATTGACTATGTACACATCCAGCCCTAGGAGGGGCGGGCTACACAACCGTCTAGGACCCACTCACTCGCGGGGTCCAAAATATTTGAAATTTTTGTTTTTTTTTTTTTATTTTATTATATATATGTTTTTTAATAGTTATAACCAGTTTAACCTATTTAAAAATTTAACCCAATTACCTTTTAACCCAATAATCTTGAGGCATGTTTTTCATTAAATAAACTTATTAGTTACAACTTACAAGTCATTTTCATCAACCCAACTACAAACACTTTTCCGAAAAACCCAAATCTCAATTCTTGGCCAATAATGGATAAAAGGAAAATATTCCAAATCTTAATTCAAGTAGTTATAACTTGTTAAAATACGGCTTTTAACTCGACACATCTTGAGAAACCTAACGTATCCTCGTCGCAACTCGCGGAAGGGATAAAACTAGTTATACTAAATTGTTGAAGCTAAGATGCATATTTCAATAGCTACGGATCAACAGCTGACTATGTTACGGATCAAATGCTTGGATACATATGGAGTTCGGATGTGTTGACATTGTAGTTAATGAGTTGACTTTGAGTTGTGTTCCTGATTGTGTTTGTGCAATTTAATGGGGAACTTTGTGATACAAAAACTCACAAATCTCACAAACACAACTCAGAGCAATATTTAATCGATCTCACATAAATCGTTGTAGAACAAAGCAATACTTAATCAATGTTGATCTCACAGGGATTGGTCTCTCATCAACATGGATCAAATGTTGATCTCACAGAGAATGGTGAACAAAACCACTATTGTTGGTGAGAGACCAATCCATGTGAGGTCAACATCAATTGATGTGAGATTGATTAAGTATTGCTTTGTTCTATCCATGTTGATACCATTCCAGGTTTGTTATGAATTTTGGCTATTTGGGTTTAGTTTAGAGTCGTCTCCTCCTCAACATATATACACATAACCTTATACGTACGTTAGTGTATGTTGAATAAAAAGAAGTTATGAAATCTCCATTTATCTTTCAATATTCTAGCAGTTGTATATTCTTATTTAAGTAAACACTCCAATATAATTTGTAGGAACAAATCACATCACCTTCATCCAAACACTTCAAACTGACACACTCGGTGTTGTACAAATTACACATTCATCTGCTTCAGATAGCCACATTTTATGGCATTCATTTATTGATAGAATAAAGCTTATTGTGCCAAAACAAGATTCTACTAACCTAAAACTTATCTTGAAGGGTAATTCTGGACAAACAAAAAAAAAATCAAAGAGTGAAACAAAAGATTTGGTTTATTTAATTAACTAGGTATAACCCGCCCGCGCTTCACGGCGGTTACAATGATGTGACATTTTGAAGCCTCGGAAGTGTCGGCTCTTTACGGTTTCTCAACATTAACGACAACACGTAGCACCGCTAAAATTAAATATAACATCAATAGCTATGATCATGTAGCTAAATATAATCTTAATGAAAGATTTTTTGGTGATTAACAATCAAATGTTTGCGACTCCATTACAAGTACGTGAACCGTGATGTATGATAAAGGTACCTGTTTCAGGATTCGTGCATTGCAGTTCTTTACACCAATACATTTATATTGCATAAGAAAAAGGTCTGCTTGAAATGTCGAATGAAAACCATCAACCACAATTGTTGAATCCAACTCAAGTTGATGCTAGTAGTAAACTTCTACCACTAAAAAATGTGGAGACTGCCTACTGGAAACACATCCTGCAATAAAAATAAATCATTTGTCACATTGACATCACCCAATTGCGTGTATAAACATATAGAAATCCATCCTAAGTTAGTCACCACATTATTCAGATCTTGCAATTAACAAATATACCTAGAGTATAGAAATCCATCCTAAACATGCTCAAAAGGATTCAAAAGAGAACAAAACACCTAAGGAGGTAACTTGGTTTGGGTCACTTCAAATGATTGAATATTTTTTTCTTTAAATGTTTATCTTCAAACTGACTTAGAATCAATATAAGCCAATCACATGCTTAAAATCAAAGCTAGTAAGATAAATCTTTAGCTTATCTCAATGAATCTATTACAAGTCCTAACCTTCACTTTAAATCTGATTATATAAAGCAACAAAAGCCATATAACTTTTCTAAAGAAATCCTGCATGTAGGACCGAAAGAACACCCATCTAAAAAACATAAGAATTTGCATTAAATTGAAAAAATTACGTAAATATAAAGATGAGAAATCAAAAAAATACATTTCTTTCAGTTGTGATGTATATACAATCAATGTCAAAAAAGTGGATTTTAATGTGAGTGCAAATGACAATCTGCCAAACATGCAATCTAAGCTACTGCTTATATTAGTCATGAGTCCATTAAAACGACATTAAAACCACCATAAGAGGTAATAAAATGGGAAGGCTAATACTCACGAAAGAGGAGTAAGCTCGGAGTAATTTCTTAGACCGCAATTGGCTGTAACAAATGTTGCAAAGGGAAAACCTGACTTGTCGTGCTCTAATTCTGCCTCGCCAAACTGTTAATCCAAACTTGATCATCATAGTTTATCAAAGATTTAAAGAACTTAACCGAAACTACGTGTTAAAGAACCAAATCAAAATTACCGGTAAGACTCATTCAGTCATTCAATCATTCAAAAGAAACATCGTATTGAATAGGAACACACATATACCAAACCTGCATCACCCACCTGCATAATATGCCTAGGAACTTACAGATGTTGACAGAACAAAAACGTAAGACTTGTTCAACAAAAAACATATATAAACCAACTGAGTGCATCCTGCTTTAAAACCACTAGTAGGTTGACCCGCGCGATGCGGCGGGTGTCACAGAGCTGGCTTCTAATAGTGTGGATTTCAATGCCACCATCACGAGTGTAGATTCGTCTTTCTCCATTGTCAACTGTAACACCAGAGAATTGTAGTCATTCAATTGGGCTGTAATCTCCTCCATTTCAGTAACATTCATCAGCGCACTCTTTGTTTTCATCAGTTCAACTTCATAACTCTCTATGCTTATGCAAAAAAAGCTTCTCCTCATCAAACTTTGATCTGGCCTCCAAAAGTTAGCATTTTCTTTTGAAGTTAGCATTTTCTTACCTAGTAATTGATTTGAAAACCTCTAAAAAGATGAGGAAAATACATACCTGAGACCACCATAATTTCCAGTTAGCATACCATATAGTTCGAAAGCCTTCTAAAACAAATGAAAGACATTTATCAATAGGTGGTATATACTTATGTACCAATGAAATAAGTAGATGCCATTAAATTCAGTAACAAATGAAATACTCTAACAGTTGCTCCTGCAGTTTGAAAGCATCGCTATCATTCATCAATCTCGAGTTATCGTCATTCGAATTATACGAAAAGATAAAAAAAAACATTAAAAATATTGAATTGTTATTACATGTGACTGGGTGTGGGCTGCTGATCAGGTTTTTGAAGTTTTGCCAAATACAGACTTTTGGAAGCAACAAAGTCAAATGCTGTAGTTCATTTCCCACCTTACCTTTTTGTAAACCAGAATATTTAAGTATTAGTCATGGTGCTGAAAATTAACTATACTTCATGTTCAGGAAGGATTTAACATTTCAAGGTACTATATGAACAAAGAGAGTTGTAACATTTATGCCTTTAGTAACTTTCCCTTTACTTCTAGTGTTTTGATAGGAACACCAACTACAGAAACATACCACTAAATCAGTATATAACTAATAAACATTAATTTATTGTGCTACCTTAACCAAAGATACAAACTTTGTACTAAAAAACAACTTACCAAACAAAGCTTCAGGCTAGATAAAAGTGGAGTGTCTACATTGTTGAATTCAATGCAAAGAAACCTCCCTCCCTTCTAGAGTTTCAACCAGCAAAATATTCACATATTACTAAATTATTAAAAGAATTAACATATTGCACAGATATAAAAACATCTACTCATCAAGCCTGGAAGTTCTTGAGTTAACTATTAACTTAATAAAAAATATACATGCAAATACAGATAGTGTAGTGTTGTTGATAATGAGATCAAATACTATAAAACTAACATGACCATAACTTGACCCAGATGCCACATAATAAAAAAATATACACTTTGACCCGCTACTGTTAAAGTGTTAAGAATGTTAGGATTTTTTTGGTTATCAGGTTGCTCATCATATCAACAAAGAATGAAAAAGATAAAATTCACGTAACTGAAAAGTGAAAATTTAGTACACTTATCCACGCATTACTCGAACAATACACGTAGGGATAGCCATAATTTAAATAAAGGGTACACATAGGCTTTTTTAGATAAATGTAAGAATCACCTCAGTGAACACATATGGCATCAACAATTATATCCAAAACTAAATGTAAAATATGTATGTTTTCCAACATAGAAAGGTGTAAATTACTCAACAAAAAACTATTATTGTATAATAAAGGTTTGTTAATATAAGAAATCAATTTTCATGTTCCATCACAACTACTGCAAGTTTTTCAGTCATTGCTCCATTAATGTCAGTTTTTACCAGCCAGATTCAACAATTATGTCTTCTTTTTGTGTTAACTATATATTTAAATTGCAAGTGTTTTGTAACTCGTATTTTAAGCTCACATACACAAACAGTTATTATAGAACCTATGTTATTAAATAACTGATCTTATACATTATATAAAACATTCAGTATTGAGCCTTATTCTTTGTGTAAAGTACCTAAAATGCTACTTACTAAATGTATGAAAGAACACATGGTCTGGGAAGGCTATTTTATAATTAGTGTTTAAGCAAGTAGTATTTTGAAACACGGCACACGAAAGCTCCTAAATGGTCCCAACTTTTCTTTAAGGAAAGTTATCCAGTAGCAAGAATCATCATGAGGGGTACCTTAGATAATTACTCATACATGAACATGCACACACCAAATTAGCACATACAAACCCTATAAACATATTACAAATGATATAAAGCAAGGAAAACATTAATAAAGCTAAGAAAGATCTAAAGCAAAAGTGTAAGGAAAAACAAAATCAAATTACTGATAGTCAAAGAAGACAAAGGTTTATATAATCACATCCTTCCAAAGCCATCCTTTTGTTAGGTACACACAAAAAAAGAAGTTATTCAGAGAACTTAGTTAAATCAACACTAAAAGTTCGAAGAAACATATAACTTACAAGTTTATTCAAGAAAGCTGCATAAGTAGTTATATTACTATTAAAAACTGCTTTTGATCATGCTTCCCACACTAAAAGTTTGAAGGAATATCTGAAAACATAATTGAAGAACCACCGGAAACTATCAACCACAAGGGTAAAAAGAATCATAGTACAGCTCTATAAACAATAACTTTTTACCAAAATCACATTAAACATATAACACTTGATTTTAAAACATCCAAATTTTTAGGGGTACCCTTCTAGTTACTTATCATCTTCAATCATCCACCTCTAATATTTTCTACAAAGCAACATTTTTACCATTACAGAAACCATCGTGATCAAGGTTGCTTATAGTTCATTCAACTTTAATTAGACCTTATCCTTATCCTTTTGGAATCAATTAATCGGCTTCATCTAAACAAATAAAATCCCAATTTTATGCATCATATACATCAGATTAATTAAATAAAACTCATCATATAATTCACGTCTTAGAGGCCGTAAGAAATATATGCGACAAATCTCAAAACCCTAATAACCAAATATGAAATTTAAACTATCTAATCTACCAAGCTAAACAAAACTTACATAAAAAACAGAAGAAATCACAAGATTAAAAGAGAACGAACTAAATCTTATAATTTAGTATAGATATATTATACTATTCTTGGACTACAAGTTCAAGAATCTCCTATAGATGCTTTCAAACTAATAGTTCCGTATTTGAAAAGATCTACATGTTTTTAGTTTCTTCTGTTGTAAACTTAAAATGTTAATCTAGTGTTACTTTCTTGGAAGGTACATAAACAAAACAATCTATCAATAAACTCTTGTAATTAGCAGTTTTCAACAAACTACAAGTTCAAGAATCTTATTAGGGTATCAAAGTTCAGCTGAACTTCAAATTTGAACTAAATAACACAAGTTTAAGGAGCTAAAACCAAATCAAAAGCACACACATCAGTAAACATCAAAAAATCCTGCAAACCTTTTGCTTTAAAGCATAAGAACACTCACAGATTCTTGGTCACAATCAACTATCTCAACCATTTGAAATTGTAGTAGACTTCCATACATCACCAATTAACTGATTTTTTTTACTTTGCTGATGTTGTTTACAACCAAAGCTATAGATAATACATATTTCTGGATATCCTTTTTTACCACCCATGTAAAAATCAGTACTCACGAAATTGGAAGCCTGAAGAAATTAGGGGAAACAGTACCTGTGAACCACGGATTGAATAAACAAAGAAGAAAACAGCCTAGAAGAAGAATAGGAACCAAACACACCTTCAACACCTTAATCGGATGTATTAATCAACGACTGCAAACAAACAACAGAAATTCCAATGTACAATGGGTAGAAATTGAAGGAATTGAGGAGAAAGTACCTGTCAAGGAACTTGGTTTCACCAGAGGAGGAAGATCGGCGGTCGTCAGGAGCATCGAAGGGCAAGCCGATTTGGGGAAGGCGATCGTATGTGAAGAGGAGAATAGAACAACGGAGTCGAAGGGCCAGGGCATTGAATTGAGGCTGCGGAACGGTCCCTCGTAACTGAGCGACAGCGGTTGTGGGAGGTGAGACGACCATCGGCCGGACGGAGTAGGCGACGGCCGGAAGCGGGTGGGAGGAGATCAACAGGCGCGTCTTATGGAGAAGGGGAAATTACGTTCCTACCCACTCAATATGCTTTATATAGTATTAGAGATAACAGAAGTTGAATTCCAACAATTTAGTTTAATACCCCTAAAATCTATAAAATTCAAACTCTAAATGAAGTAAAACCCCAATAACCCCATTAATCATTTAGGCTTTCGCCTTTAAGGTTTCATAATCAATTTTGATGCATAATTTGGTTCCTGGTGTAAATCTAATGGGGTTGAATATAAAAAAAACAGGGGAGAATCTTGCATCAACTATTCAAATATGCACTCATGAGTTAAATAGGACGATGAACATAAAGTAGATAGAGGTGGAGAACGACCATCGAACATGGGAAAATAGAGGGAAAGAAATGCCCCGCCTCTGTGTTCTTTCTTGACCATCAATCTATTAAAGAAAGAATCCATCTTGATCGACAATCGATATTCCGACATTTCTCTTTTGTGTTCAATACATTCGTATGCTCTCAAGCAACCAGTTCTCAAAACGTCGTAGTTAAGGGTCATGACGGAAACCCCAGAAACGGGCATCGCTCAACCACTGCATCAATGTCATCGTCGAGGAGAAAAGGAAACACCAAAACCTAGAAACCACATCATCGTCATTTGATACGATCAAGAAGAAGAAGGACTAAGAAGAAGATTTAATTGATCAATCAAGCTATTCAATCATTCTCATTCCACACTATTATACGCATACACTGATCGTTAGGTCGTTAAGATCGACCGTTACATTCTCAATTAACTAAACATTTGTAACTAACCCCATCGATCTATCCATTTATTACAATTTCTACCCTGAACTACATATCATTCGTAAACAATACTTCCCCGATCAAAACATTCTTGACCTCAAGAATGGAAGTCAGGGAAACGCAATTGAAATTCTTCCAAATCTTCCCATGTAGCTTTCGTAGCTGGCAAGTGCATCCAATGAACAAGGATTTGAGTGGAAGCTCTATTTTGTTTCTTTACCAATTTACGATCCAAAATAGCCCTCGGTTTCAAAGAGAAACGAGGTTCATCCGGAAGTGGAATAATATGAGAATGGTCGCCATGAGCTGCCTTCAAAAGTGAAACGTGAAAAGTAGGATGGATTTGCGAAGAAGAAGGCAAATCCAATCGATATGCCACAGAACCCACCTTCTCCACAATCAAAAATGGACCAAAGTAACGAGGACCTAATTTTGAATGGCGATGACTTCTTAAAGAAGTCTGAACATAGGGGTGCAGTTTTACATACACCCACTCACCAACTTGAAATGTGCGATCCGTGCGATGGGAATCGGCTAGCTGTTTCATTGATTCCTAGCCTTGTCTAAGGAAGTCTTTAAATTGGTTAGTTTCAATTCTCTGGCTTGGAATAACTCTTCAATAGATGCCAATTGTGAATCATTAGGAATATAAGGAATGTGCAGAGGTGGTTTGATCCCATAAAGAGCCTCGAATGGGGACATTCCAATAGCAGAATGATTGGTAGTATTGTACAACCACTCCGCTAAGGTTAACCATTTATACCACAGCAATGGGGTATCCATAACCATAGCTCGCAAATATGATTCCAAGCATCGATTAAGAACTTCAGTCTGCCCATCGGATTGAGGATGGTAAGCGGTAGAATAGGCGAGGAAATACCTTGCAGCCTCATGAAATCACGCCAAAATTGACTGAGAAACAAGAATCTCTATCAGATACAATGGTAGATGGACAACCATGTAGCTTGAACACATTATCAAAGAGTACTTGAGCACATTGTAAGGCCCCGTTCCCGGGCACCTCACAGTTGGTCGTCATCACCCATAAAACATACATTTAATATAACTTAATAAAAACCATGCAGCGGAAACTTTGAATTTACTATAAATGCTTTTGCAAAGTAATACAACACCCATTACAAAATATCGTTTGTTTGCATTACAATACAAAAACATTAACAAAAGAATGCCATCCCAAAAGAGCTGAGTAGCCGCCTCGTGCCATCCTCAGCAACACTACCTGCCAACTGGAAAAACACATAAAAGTCAGCGTTGCTGAGTGAGTTCTAGTTTTATAATAAAACATACTTTTACTTATTTATAAGTATCCTTTCGTGCATGCGTTCATACATCATATGTACACAGAGATAATATTCGTTATTATCTTCATCATTTGTTATTCACGTTATCTTTAACTTCTCGTATGGATTCTGTCAGGCTTTACCCACTTCATAGCACTTGGCTATGATTACTGTGGTCGAATGACAAGAATCCCGTTCATACTTACTTGCACATTGAAAGGTGAATTGTACCAATACCATATGCTACACCCCGATCGTTATTAGCTACCGGGCCGAAGTCAACATATGAACAACAAAACGTATGCCACGGTACTAGAGGTAAGCGGTAGAGGTACCATGACCATGGTCAATCACAGAGAAGGACCAATCGCGTTATTCAATGCTTGCAAGACATAATTCGTTCGTTCATTAATGCATGTATTCATCATCATTCTTCTTTTCGTTCATTCGTTAATACATGCATTCATCATCATGTTCCTCTTTCATTATCTTTCACTTTACGTTACATAATACTTCATTTGTTCATTCTCGTTATTCGTAAAGTTTCAGAAAGATAAGCATACATAATTACAAGGAACATACACACTCATCATACATTCATCATCATACATTCATCATCATACATTCATCATCATACATTCATCATCGTACATAGCATCATACATACGTAATCACACATAGCATCATCACTCACATTCAATAACGTCCTAGTCAACAGTCAGGTGAAACCCTACTGCACAAACTCCAAGGGAAATATGTTAAAAAGTCTAAGTATTTTGGGCGTATGAGCCCTGTTCTAGGCGTTTCACCACTGTCGGACTCATCAGCTACACTTAGAAAAATTTCAGGTTCTGGGCGTATGAGCACTGCTGGGCGTATGACCCCTGTTGGTCGTTTTAGCCCTGTTGGTCGTATTAGCCCTGTTGGACTTCTGAGCTTACACTTAGAAAATTTTCTCTGGTCATACGACTAAGGTCCAGACTTTTCACCCTTATACTTAGTAAAATTTTCAGACTTATAAGTCTGGGCGTTTTAGGACTGTTGGACATATTACATGCTTTGGACTCATAACCTTACTTAGAATATTTCTAAGGCAATTTCCTGGGCGTATAAACACTATTGGACACATTACCTTGTACTTAGTTATTCTAAGTCCAAATTTCAGGCATATTACTACTAATTGGCTTGTTGGGCGTATTAGTAACCTGCTCATGTGACTAATTCATATTCCAATTCCCAAACATCAGAATGCCTAGTACTAAACATATACACATGATTCTAGGCATAAATCTAACATAAACATAAACATACATACATTCATATCATACGGGTATCAAACCCAATTTTTATAAAACATACTTACATGCATTTTCCAGCCCCAAAACGTTTAAAACAAGTAAAAAGGGGACCTAGAAACTCACCTTTGCAGTCTCTTGGGTATGACTCCTTCAAAACCCGTTTGCTACAAGTTGAACACCTATAAAACCGAACACAAAACACACATATAAGAACATGCATTCTCGGTTTCTTAGCCAAAACACAACTTAAAAACACTAATTCTTACCTTGAATCCGATTTCTTCTTCTTTCTCTCTCTAAGAATCGAAGTCCCTGCTGTTTCTCTCTCTAAAAACCGAATGCAAAGTAGTGTGAAGGGGGTTATGGGCGGCCATACCTTCTTTTACACCAACTTTTCAATGATTTTGTCCTTTTGGCACTTTTTACCCTTAACTTTAAGTTGACTTCCGTTTCCTTCCTTTTTCTTTCTATTTTATTCTTTTATTTCTTTAAAAGAAATTACGGGTGTTACAAGTCCACCCCCCTTATATAGGTTTCGTCCCCGAAACCTGTTATTCCTCAAACAGATGTGGGTAGTGCTGTCTCATTTCTTCTTCAGTCTCCCACGTAGACTCGGATCCCTTCCTGTGCTTCCACTGTACACGCACAAGAGGAACCACTTTATTCCTCAACCTCTTCTCCTTACGATCAATGATTGCCACTGGTTGCTCAACGTAATTGAGCCGTTCGTGTACTTCAATATCCTCTAGTGGAACAATCATATCTTCATCAGCTAAGCACTTTCTCAGATGAGATACATGGAATGTGGGATGAATTCCACTTAACTCATCTGGCAATTCAAGTCGATAGGCCACCTCTCCTACTCGTGCGACAATCCGGAAAGGTCCTATGTATCTCGGGCTTAGCTTACCTCTTTTCCTGAATCTAATAATTCCTTTCCAAGGTGAGATCTTCAACATAACTCGGTCACCAACCTTGAACTCTATCGGTCTTCGTCTCTTGTCAGCATACGACTTTTGCCTATCTTTCGCCGCCTTCATGAAGGCTTTGATCTTTTCCAGCTTTTCAGTCGTAGCTTCGATCACCTCAACACCTCCTAACTCTTTCTGCCCAATGTCTCCCCAGCACACGGGCGTCCTACATCTCCTACCGTATAGCATCTCGTAAGGTGGCATGCCAATGCTGGCATGATAACTGTTGTTGTATGAGAATTCTGCTAACGGCAGGTGGTTGTCCCAACTTCCTCCAAAATCGATCACGCACGCCCGAAGCATGTCCTCGAGTGTTTGGATCGTCCTCTCAGACTGACCGTCTGTCTGAGGGTGATATGCTGTACTAATGTGTAGTCTCGTCCCCATTGCATCATGAAATCTTTCCAAAACTTGGAGGTAAACCGGGTGTCACGATCAGACACAATAGACACCGGTACACATGACGAGCTACAATTTCTTTGATGAACAGATCCGCCAATCTTTCAGATGAGTACGTTTCGCGGATCGGTAGGAAGTGGGCACTCTTGGTTAATCGGTCACTATCACCCATATGGCATCATACCCTTTTGGGGTACGTGGTAACTTCGGGATGAAATCCATGGTGATGTGTTCCTACTTCCACTCGGGTATATCCAACGGTTGGATCTTCCCGTAAGGCTTCTGGTGTTCTACCTTTACTTGTAAGCAAGTTAGGCATTTACTCACGTACTCCACTACGTCACGTTTCATACCCGGCCACCAGTAATCCTTCTTCATATCGTGGTACATTTTGGTAGCACCGGGGTGAATGGAGTATCGGTCTTATGGGCCTCATCCATGATCTTTTCACGTAGATCCCCGTATCGAGGAATCCACATTCGCCCAATCGGATCTTAACACCTAGAGTGTTCTCACCCAACTCCGTCACTAGACCTCTCATCCTTTCGGAGTTAAGACGATCTTCTTTCAAAGCCTCGTCTTGAAACTCCTTAACCTGTGTCATCACGTCGGAGGTCATGATTAACTAATAAGCATTCACCCGGATCGGCTCAGGCCTTTCTTTTCGGCTAAGGGCATCAGCCACCACATTGGCTTTACCCGGGTGGTAATGGATCTCAAATCATAATCCTTTATCAGCTCCAACCACCGCCTCTGCCTCATGTTTAGGTCCTTCTGCTCGAAGAAGTACTTCAAGCTTTTGTGGTCAGTGAAGATTGTGCACTTCGTCCCGTATAGATAGTGCCGCCAAATCTTCAACGCAAAAACCACCGCGGCTAATTCTAGATCGTGTGTGGGATAATTGACTTCGTGGGTCTTCAGCTGTCGAGATGCGTAGGCTATCACCTTTCCACGTTGCATCAACACACAACCTAGCCCAGAATAAGATGCATCCGAATAGACCACTAAGTCTTCATTTCCCTCGGGCAAAGTCAAACAGGAGCTTGTGTTAGTCTTGCCTTCAACTCCTCAAAAGCCGTCTCCTGTTCTCGACCCCACACGAATTTCACGTCCTTACGAGTCAATTTTGTCAAAGGTGAGGCTATCTTTGAAAAGTCTTGAATAAATCTCCTATAATAGCCCGCCAATCCCAAGAAGCTACGAATCTCGGATGGCGTCTTTGGTGATTTCCATTGCATCACAGCCTCAACCTTTGCTGGGTCCACCATGATTCCCTCTGCATTTACCACGTGACCCAGAAATTGCACCTCGCGTAACCAGAAAGCACATTTGGAGAACTTAGCATACAGTTTCTCCCTTCTCAAAGTCTCCAATACTTCCGAATGTGACCGGCATGCTCTTCTTCGCTCCTCGAATAAATCAGGATATCATCGATGAACACAATCACTGATTTATCTAACATTGGCCGACACACTCGGTTCATCAAGTCCATAAAAGCAGCTGGCGCGTTAGTTAGACCAAATGACATAACGAGAAACTCATAGTGTCCATAACGCGTACGAAAAGCTGTTTTAGGAATGTCCTGCTCCTTTACCTTCAATTGATGATAGCCAGATCGAAGATCTATCCTCGAGAACCAACTGGCACCCTGGAGCTGGTCGAACAAGTCATCGATCCTCGGTAACGGATACCGATTCTTTATGGTCAACTTGTTCAATTCACGGTAGTCGATACACATTCTCATGCTATCGTCCTTCTTTTTTCACAAATAAGACCGGAGCACCCCAGGAGAGATACTCGGTCTAATGAAGCCCTTGTCAAGCAACTCTTGCAGTTGCCCATCAACTCCTTCATCTCCGTCGGAGCTAATCGATACGGTGCCTTGGCGACAGGTTGGGCACCGGGTATCAGGTCAATCTGAAATTCGATTTCGCGGTCAGGTGGCAATCCCGATAAGTCTTCCGGGAATACATCTGGAAACTCCGCACAACCGGAACATCGGATAGTTGTGGTGTTGGCGCTTCCACATCCTTCACGTAGCATAAGTAGGCACTGCACCCACGCCTCATGCACTTGCCTGCCACTGCCATCGAGATCACTTTAGGGATCATCGTTACCCGATCCCGTATATTGTTACCAGACTTCCGTCAGATGCCGTCAATCTAATCACCTTCTTTCGACATACAATATTCGCTTCATAGGTTGCCAACCAATCCATCCCTAGTACTACATCAAATCCACCTAGGGGCATCACATGTAATCTAGCAGCAAACCTATGACCTTCTAATTCTATGGTACAGTCCTCTATCACATCAGTAACTCTAGTGGACTTACCAATAGCAGTTTCTACATAAAAAGGCTCACTAATGCATTTACTACTAACAGGCAATTTAGCACAGAAAGTAGCAGAAATGAAACTCCTACTAGCACCAGAATCAAATAACACAGAAGCAAGAGTTTGATTTACTAGAAACGTACCTGACACCACATTGGGGTCCGTCCTAGCCTCTTCCTGCGTCATAGTGAAAGCCCTGGCGCTTGCTCTCGGACCTTCACTTCCCGTCTTCTTTACCCCTGAAGCCTCAGCCCTCGGCTTCTTACAGTCTCTGCTCATATGACCGCCTTCCCACAGTTAAAAACTTGCCCATCCAGCAATCCTTGATATATGTCCCGTTTCCCACACTTAAAGCAGATGTTGGATCCCTATTTGCACTCCCCTGAGTGCTCCCTTCCACACTTACCACACTTCCTCACCCCAGCTCCCGTCACGACCACACGGTGATCATCCGCCCTCGCCTTCTTGTTACTCGTCGAAGTATCACCCGACCAAATCTCTTCCCCTGCCAGTTCTTCTCTCCACTTCCTTTCTTGCTACCCTCAGCCTTTACCAACGCAGCCCGTTCATCGAATAACCTTCCGCCAAATCCACTGCCGACCTGAAAGTGCTTGGTCGGGCAGAAATCAAGTGCCAACGAATTTCAGCAGGCAACCCTGAATATACCGTTGATCTTTCGAGACACCGGCGTCACCTGCTCCGGCACCAACAGCGCCACTTCGTTAAACTTGGTGGTATATTGTTGGTGGGGTCATCGTCCCCGCCTTTAACTGCAGGAACTCTCTCTCAATTCTATCCATCTCCCGATGAGGACTGAATTCCTCAATCACCAACCTTTTTAACTCAGCCCACTTCATCTTCCCTATAGCCCTACTACCCTCGGCTGGACTATATTTTTCCACCAGCACAAAGCGACCCTGTGAAAGAGTGGGTAGCAAACTTCACCTTCTTGTCCTCCTGGCAATCACTAATATCGAGGACAGCTTCCATTTCCATCACCCATTGGTGAGCATCAGTAGCAGTACAAGAACCATCAAAGTTGGGGCTTGCACCTCATGAATGCCCCGAGTTACAACCCCGGGCTGTCTCCCGTAACTGTTCTTCTTCCTCTCCTCTTCATCATCGGATAGTACTGTTTCTGCTTCTGTCTGTTGCTGTCCACCTGAGGACCGATTCCTCCCTCGTCTCTCATCCTTATGTACTGCCTTTATCACCTCGGTCACTACAGACGGTAAGATCGTCTGCATGACCTGGTGCACTTCCTCGACCACTGCCCTCCTACCGAGGCTCTCAAATTCGCGCTTTCGTCTGCCTCCTCCTGATGAGGAGTCTCGTTTTCCTCATGAACTACTTTCTCTCTGTCCTAAGCTTCCTCGCGTGTTACGCGGTTCATCACCACGTCCACCGCCACGGGAAGCTTTAGATGATCTACCACCGACCATCTTCTATCACACTGGAAGATTTAAACACCAACACGGTCATTCAAGGAATAGCTCAATTTATGTCAAGTATAGTAAGTCCCCTAATTCAGTGGCCAGTTGTGATTAGCCACTTACTCTACTCTTCGTACCCGAGCATTACCTGTCCTGACTACATTAGTTTCTAAGTCTAACAGTACACATAACCCATATCATCCGCACGAAATCATGATTAACTTTAATAAAATACCTGATGGCACGTAACTACTCAGATGGCATTCTCTTCCTTTCTGTCCCATTTTCAGTTTAAGTTTAGGTTTATTTTAAAAATTTACCCATTTCACTTAAACTTTGGCTCTGATACCAACTTGTAAGGCCCCGTTCCCGGGCACCTCACAGTTGGTCGTCATCACCCATAAAACATACATTTATATAACTTAATAAAACCATGCAGCGGAAACTTTGAATTTACTATAAATGCTTTTGCAAAGTAATACACACCCATTACAAAATATCATTTGTTTGCATTACAATACAAAACATTAACAAAAGAACGCCATCCCAAAAGAGCTGAGTAGCCGCCTCGTGCCATCCTCAGCAACACTACCTGCCACTGGAAAAAACACATAAAAGTCAGCATTGCTGAGTGAGTTCTAGTTTTTAATAAAACATACTTTTACTTATTTAAGTATCCTTTCGTGCATGCGTTCATACATTATACGTACACAGAGATATATTCGTTATTATCTTCATCATTGTATTCATCGTTATCTTTACTTCTCGTATGGATTCTGTCAGGCTTTACCCACTTCATAGCACTTGGCTATGATTACTGTGGTCGAATGACAAGAATCCCGTTCATACTTACTTGCACATTGAAAGGTGATTGTACCAATACCATATGCTACACCCCGATCGTTATTAGCTACCGGGCCGAAGTCAACATATGAACAACAACGTATGCCACGGTACTAGAGGTAAGCGTAGAGGTACCATGACCATGGTCAATCACAGAGAAGGACCAATCGCGTTATTCAATGCTTGCAAGACATAATTCGTTCTTTCATTAATGCATGTATTCATCATCATTCTTCTTTTCGTTCATTCGTTAATACATGCATTCATCATCATGTTCCTCTTTCATTATCTTTCACTTTACGTTACATAATACTTCATTTGTTCATTCTCGTTATTCTAAGTTTCAGAAAGATAGAGCATACATAATTACAAGGACAACAACACTCATCATACATTCATCATCATACATTCATCATCATACTTCACCATCATACATTCATCATCGTACATAGCATCATACATACGTAATCACACATAGCATCATCATCACATTCATAACGTCCTAGTCAACAGTCAGGTGAAACCCTACTGCACAAACTCCAAGGGAAATATGTTAAAAAGTCTAAGTTTTTGGGCGTATGAGCCCTGTTCTAGCGTTTTCACCACTGTCGGACTCATCAGCTACACTTAGAAAAATTTCAGGTTCTGGGCGTATGAGCACTGCTGGCCGTATGCCCCTGTTGGTCGTTTTAGCCCTGTTGGTCGTATTAGCCCTGTTGGACTCTGAGCTTACACTTAGAAAATTTTCTCGGTCATACGACTAAGGTCCAGACTTTTCACCCTCATAACTTAGTAAAATTTCAGACTTATAAGTCTGGGCGTTTTAGGACTGTTGGACATATTACATGCTTAGACTCATAACCTTACTTAGAATATTTCTAAGGCAATTTCCTGGTGTATAAACCTATTGGACACATTACCTTGCACTTAGTTATTCTAAGTCCAAATTTTCAGGCATATTACTACTAATTGGGCTTGTTGGGCGTATTAGTAACCTGCTCATGTGACTAATTCATATTCCAATTCCCAAACATCAGAATGCCTAGTACTAAACATTTACACATGATTCTAGGCATAAATCTAACATAAACATAAACATACATACATCATATCATACGGTATCAAACCTAATTTTTATAAACATCCTTACATCATTTTCCAGCCCCAAAACGTTTAAAACAGTAAAAGGGGCCTAGAAACTCACCTTTGCAGTTCTCTCGGGTATGACTCCTTCAAAACCCTTTGCTACAAGTTGAACACCTATAAAACCCAATGAACGCATCCGAACACAAAACATGAACTTTAACAAATTTTTGAAACTAACTGCATAATCTTTGATTAATTACCAAGAATTTCAAAAAACATGTTATTAAAGGTTTAGAAACAAAATCACGTAGGGTTGAGTAAAAAAAAGTCTCGAGCAGAAACCAAACACAGGTCGTGCCCCATGAGGCATGCCCCCATGTTGACTAAATATTTCCCCAGATCGATTTTTCAACTGATTCAGATGAATATCAACCAGCACGGGTAGTGCCTCACTAAGCACGACCCTGCGTGCCACTACTACAGTCCCGAATTTGTTCTAGAATTTCATGATTTGTTGCTTTAACTTGTTTAATTGTAATTTGTAGGATGTGGATCATGCTAACCTAGTTTTAATATGAATCACAAAGGATGGTGTCATGATGGTTACATATTCTTCTCCAACGAGAAGAAAATACACCTTCGTGTAGAGAGAGACACTCTAACTTTATAGGCAAACTTGGTTATACGATGACTGGTAACACCTAACAGAGAAGGGTGTTCTCTCAAGACCATCAGTCTGTTTATGAACTATTTATCGAGTTCCTAGCTACATTCTGATTCAATATGAACAAAACAGATCCATGGGATTTATACTGGAATCATTTAGTTATGCGGATGATGATATTAAAATTATATAGCCCTGTTTGAGTTTATTTGGGTATTTACACTATGATAAAAATTAAGGAAGAAGTACTGTCGAGAATAGAGTTTATTTTATCAAGCCTAGATACGAAGCAAAACAGCATTATAGTGAGATGCGTAAGGAATTTTGGGGGTAGAGTGGGAAAGGAAGTTACAAAGCTAGATCAAGCTCAAGTACCTACTTCATCATTACATTCACCGTCCTCTTAGTCACTCGATACCGTATGAGGTAAAAGCGAGGGGTGTCGTAAGCTTAATGATCTTTTCATTCTGTATTGTATGGTGATATTGCTTATCTATTCTGAAATCTGTTTACTAAGAATGTTGTTGCAGGTGTTCCGACCTTGTTGTTTGGAGGAAGATTGATTATCAACATTTATAAAGCTATAGCGCCATATGAAAGGAACCAAGGAGTTATACCGGGTGCCCCAGATTTAAGCATCTGTCTCCGCATGAATATGGTCACTTTTTTTGTCAAATGTCAACCATAATTCATTGATTGAAAGGGAAAGTTTAGGATGCGGCTGATCTATAACATATTATCATGGACCTTAACATGCCAGCACAACATGAAGATACTGGCATCAAGTTCATGAACATATAAATTTCCATCCATGCTAGATGTCTATGAAGAAATTCAACCACAAGTGATTACACCCGCAAATCTTTCAAGTACTGAAAACAAATTTATAAATCGGGTAACAATCTGTCTAACAGAGTTGATGAATAGAGCACACCTACATTCGAAACATGATGTACAACAGTGGAGGGATATCCCCCATAAAGTCCTAAAGACCTAATCAATTTATGGGTTTGAGGCATAGTTGCTTCGTGCTGTTTTATCTTTATATTTTATGTCATTTTCATTTAATTTTATTATGTGTGTTTAGAACTTTAATGTTCTTTGTTTTAATTTATTTGGTTGAGCATTCAAGGTGGTTATGGGAAGATCAAATGTGAGGGGCATACAACTTTTAAGGGAGTTTTGTTTTCATTCTCAATTTAATCATATTGTTAATCATATGGAGGTCAATGTGAAATTGAAGTGCGGGAGAAGGCATATGTGCTTGATACTTTGCTTATAATTTGTCCAAAGTATAAATTTACAAAAATCACCCTAATTTTGATTTTTATGGCAAACACATCAAAAGCTGAATAAATTTTTATAGAACAAAATATAATACTTTTTTTGAGAAATAATAAGCAAATAATAAAAAGCCCAAATAACTTTAAAATATTCTTTGTGATATCATGAAAGAAAACAAGTGTGTTAAATATTCAAAGATGTAAAATAAACACTTATACATGATTCATCCATTGTATGAGTACATTTTTAAGCTTTAAAAGCTTTGCAAAAATGCATTTTTCTTTCACTATTAGAATTATTGAGAATGTCTTATGTTCGTGTGAATTTGAACTTGTTTGTATACATTTCAAGACTCTTGCATATAAATGATTTAGGCATTAGAAAAACCCAACATTATAGCCTCTATCATTTTTTAAATATCCTTACCTGAACGTTACCCTTAGTTAGCCTCGTCAATCCTAACTATTTTATTTTCGTCACTCGAACTAAAGTCATTAAACCAAAAATCTTTAATAAACCCCATTGTTCGTTACAGACACATTTTGGCTTATTAAAAAATAGAGAAAAAAGGAAAAACTTGGTAGTTTACTGATCAGATCCAAACGGCTGGATTCATCCCATTTATTTTAATTTGATGTGTTGTCTTCACCATGCCAAGCCCGAACTTCCCCTGCAAATCTGTGAAAGAATCTTTTCACTCACTTTAGATGCAAGATAGAAATGACAAAAGAATGACAAAAGAATGACAGTAGGTTTTTTTGTACCCATTTAGAGCATTCACAGCAGTACGATACATGTACACGTTGATTAATTTGTAACCATAAATTAATATCTAAGTTTCCTATCCTTTAGAGCATTCACAGTAGTTTTTTATTTTTATGTAATGTATTCATATATTACAGATGATGATTGTGAGTGGTTGCGAGAGAATACGGGGGTCGTACTCTGTTTCTCATATTTGGAGAGTCACGGTACAACCCACATAAAATTTTAATAATTTTAAAATGGTTGTGAGTAAAGTAGATAAAAATATAATAATAAATATATAAAAATATTATTTAGTTAAAAAAAGAGTAAAGTTTTTGATGTAATTACAGAATAGAATAAAAAAGCAGTGTGAACGCTCGCTTCTATATTTAGATGAAAATTTTTCTTATAATCTTATCATTCCATCTCATACGTCCAGTTTTTAAACAAACGTACACGTGGCATGTTACGAAAAAAAACGTGGACGTAATATTCGATGCCTGCCATCCGAACAAATTCTCAGCAATTTATAATGCTAAAATCAGAGCATGAAAAAAAAGTTTTTTCTTACGTGTTAAATGATTATACTTTTCAAGTAAGAAAATGACTCATCGGCATGCATTGATGGTTAACTGTTTGAACATCGGTGGCTCTGGAAACCTACATTTTTTCATGGGCTGCTTCCTTAAATTGGAAATCAAATTTATGTTGAACAACCACACACAAAAATGCATATACACACCGGAATTTATATTATGTATACATGTATATATATATGGTATATATATATGTATATATATATATATGTAGGGTTAGAATTACAGAACCACTTTTTATTTTCAGAAATACAGAACCATTGATTTACATAAATGTATATTAAGTCTGGTAATACTTGACCTGTTTTTACATATGTTTATCAGACATGAACAATAAACTATAAAAACAACTAATATCACCAGGTTTAACTTACATCTATGTAAACCAATGATTTTATAATTTACATTTATGTAAGTCAATGGTTCTTTTGGTTCTGAAAATAAAAATGGTTCTGTAATGATCCTGATCTATATATGTATATATATATGTATCCAGGGGCGGAGATAGCTTGTGAAGAATGGGGTCAAGTGACCCCACTCATATTTGTATTTCATATGTAGCATGTATTAAGAGATAATATTTTGACCCCAATCATTTTTTTTAAGGGTGACCCCAATAAAAATCTGATGAAAATAAAAACAAGTTCAGTTGTTGCTATGTTTAAATAGTATAATTTAGTTTTTTTCTAATTAAAGTACACACACTCTCTGCTCTTTCACCATCTATGTTGTGTGTATTTTAATTAGGGTGGACTTTGGAACAACGAGTAAAGGTTTTGTTTTATGGCCTTGAGATTATGAGTTCCACCGGTGAAAACAACCTCTTACACAAAGTGTAGGGTAAAGTTGTATATACAGATTGCTTCGCGATCCGACCCCTCCCTGAACCATACCCAAAGCGAGAGCTAAGTGAAACACTAGATAAATCTTCTTTTAGATTTCCCGATTTAGACTTCGTGAAAGTGAAAAGAGTTTAGTTTTACTTTGTGTGTGTTTGATAATAAGGTCTGATTTGTGTTTGTACTGTTTAATGATTTGTGTTTTTTCAATTTCACACATATAGTATAGTATTTGTTGAATATGTATGAAGTCATCTATATTTAAATTATATGTAAAACTTGATTCTTGGTTGAAACATGAAGCTTTATTGAAATTAGTTTGCGGAACTTTAGTGTTTTTAGTTGTTCTTGATGACAAATTTAGTGATAAAACCATCCAAACCCGACCCGAAAACTATAATGTCGAGTTGAGAGAAAACCGAGCACCGAAAAAAGTGACCCCATTGAATAAAATTTCTGGTTCCGCCACTGTATATCTATATGTATATGTATATCTATATATATATGTATATCTATATATTATATGTATATATATATGTATATAATATATATGTATATATTGTATATATATATATATTATGACTATATATATGTTATATATATGTCATATATATATGTAAATCTATATATATTATATATATCATCTTATATATGTATATATATAATTATATATCTATATCTATATATATGTATATATATAATATATATCATATATGTACATACATATACATATAATATATCTATAATATATATCTATATGTATTAGTATATATATATGTATATATGTATATATATATATACATATACATATATATATAGTATGTATGTATCTATATATACATATATATGTATACATATATGTTATATATAGGGAAATGATCAAATGTTAACTTTCTATTATTGCGATAACCGTGTAACTTTGTAAGATCAATCAAAATCATTATTTTTTTTATTGGAATAGTATCATTATACATATACAACATTATGTTCTTTTATGTATATGTGTAAATTCACAAGCGAAAAAAGTTACGACAAGTGTAAGTTACACTTAAATCATTAATTTTACTGATGTAAGTGTAACTTATGCTAGTATAAACTTTTTTACGCTTATGAATTTGCATATATATATCAAAGAACATATTTTTGTATATGTGTAATGATGTTATTCCACCAAAAAAATAGATTTTGATTAATATTCAAATTTAACACGGTTATCGCAATAATAGGGGTTAACGATTGAACCTTACCCTATATATATATATATATATATATATATATGTGTGTGTGGTGTGTGTGTGGTGTGTGCGTGTTGTTGTGGTGTCTATATATTATACATATATATATATATATATATATTATTATATATATATATATATATACACATATATATATATATGTTCCTTTGTTAACCCTTGTATATTACGATAACCCGTTAACTCTAATGTAGCGAACATTACACCAGTGTAACTAACTTTTACACCGCGTTACACCACTGATGTAACGATTTTTTCTCAATTTTCAAATTTTCCCTCCATTTTTAAAAACTCAACCCTTTTTTAAAACTTTTTAACTTTTTTGTATAATGTTTAGTTTTTAAACAAATTACATCATTAAATATATCTTTTTAATATCTTTAATTTGAGTATAGTCTTGCTATATTTTTTTAATTTTTTTTAATGTTCGTTTTGGACCACTAGTTTTACCACTGTAACTCTAAGTTACAATGGTGACGTGTGTTTTAGACCGTGTACGTACGGAGTACTAACTGATTCTTCGTTGTACCAGATCAAATAGTGCGGAATCCTATTTGATTGGTGATCCAATCAGGGAGAACGAAATCAAGATCAATCCTAACGATTAGAAAACGTTAAGAATGGCCTAGGAATGATCTGAAACGCTCTATGAAGTTGGAAGGGACGAACTGGACGTTCTGGGTCGATTAGGTTTTCAGTATTCGAAGTGTTCTATTTTTCCACGAATTAAGTGGTATTTATAGGTTACAGATCTCATTCGTGCGACTGAGCCTTGCGACTGGCTTAGTCGTGCGATTGAGTAATACGATTGATTCATTCGTACGCTTGAGTCAGTCTGATGACTCAACGTGCGATTGACTCAATCTCCTAGTTCAACCGTGCGATTGAACCATTCGCATGGTTCAGTCGTGCGACTGAATAAGATTCTTAGTCAAACACATTCTTGAACCTTTAATGATTCAGAACTGTGTCTCACAACTGTAAACCTATATAACATGGTCATATTATGCATATAACAACCAACAATATAATAGATATGACATTACGCAATCAAGCAAACATTCATTGAAGAGTTTTCATTACAATGATTAACCTTACATACGTGTTACAAGATAGAAGTCTATTACATTTGATCTCACTAGACTAGAACTAGGAACATGTGTACCAACAACTCCCCCTGGACCTAGTTCTATCTAAGATTTAACTTCTTTCTTGAACTCTTCATATCTTTTCACCCTTTCTTCTCCAGACCCCAGAATGAATATTCAGTGCAAAGCAGATACGTATAACATGTTGGAACTGCAGTGCTTGCACAATATCCTGTGTATCAAAAAACAGTGGCCACTTGAATAAGATAGACATCAGACTCAGACAAGTTGGTTCCACATCGGATCAAACACCCTTATCGTCTCGACCGTTCCTTCTTTTTCCAAAACTATGACGGCTTCACCAGTTCGCCAGTCATATAACCACCATTTGAAATGGGGTGCAAAGTCCTGAGGCATCTCCCTCAATGGAATACGCGACATCGTGTCGGAGGGTGCCATGTCAAGACCACCTTTGGTCTTCCTGAGGTGGGGTCAACCTCAGTCCTATGAAATAATCTTCTGGGCTGTTGAGGTTTAAAGTTGACCCCCCTTGTATGGTACTCTTTCTTCAGCGCCTGCTCAAACCATCCTGATATCTTTCCTGGAACAGCATATAGGAGGTTCAAGTTGGCTAGACGATTAGTTCAAATCCTGGGAGAGTTTTCAGATCATAAAAATCTGAAATACTCTATTCCTTTCTTTTCTCTCTTCACGGCATATACCTTGAGATCCTCAAAGTATGCCCACTGATGATCTTGCCTGACACCTTCTGATGTTTCTTAACCTTGTAGAGCTTGGTGTAGGCATTTGACTTGTTTGGCACACGCTGTTTCTTCATTTCCTCAAAGCCTAGCATCCATTCAGCCTTCTGGCCATACCATCATTTGCCTGAGAACTGAGGCTGTAGAAGCTTTAGCAGCTGTCATCTCTTCAACCTTGTTGAAGATACTACTGTCAAAAGTTTCCCCCAGATCTGGGAGAACTTCGCCTTCGGCGCTAGTATACTGAGGATACTCATCAGCAGTGATGTCCTCAATCTCCAGTTCATCGACGTCTTGTAATTCATCATCACTGACTATGTCGACCTCTGGAGCGTCTTTCACCAGCTCGTCAGGATTCAGACTAAACAGTTCTGCGATCTGTTTCATCTGTCAAGTCGTGAATAATTTCCCCTTCTTCAGCTGAGTAGCCCACTGACCGTTGTACTATCCCTTGAAGATCAAGAATCATAGTCAGCTTGGATTTGATCTGACGAAGGGGCATAACATCATGCTCATCGACTTGTTTGGTTGATCCTGTTAAACAATCAAATAAATGACAAGTAAGGACACATTGATTACATAACCAAAGTTGATTTACATTCACAAAATTTTATATATACGAACTTGGATACATAATTTCAAGTACAAAGTTTCAAATAATAAATAAACGTCTAGTCTTGAACTTTGCCTTGTATCTCTGGTGGGTCTTCAGCAGATTGGGAGGCTGATGGATCGGATGAAAGGTGCCCTCTGATCTTGTTTTCGCTTCGTCTTTGTTCGTGTGTACGATCAGAGGGTGAAGTTGCAGCATCTCCTTCATCATCATCACCTTCTTTGTCTTGATGTCCCTCACCTTCTGCATCATCATCCTCTTCATCATCATCCTCATCGAGTCATCAGTATCATCATCACTATCATCACCATCACCATCACCTTCCCCGATCTTGAGGGCTCACTCTGAGTGCCTTTCAGTTTTAGCACTAGAGTCTTATGAGCCGCCTCAGCTTCTCAATCTTTGCATCCGACTCAGCCTCGTGTTGAAGCAAGCCAGTGATCTGATCAGTCTGTGAGGTGATCAACTGGGCTTGCGAAGAGGTCAACTCCCTCAGTTTCTCAATCTCAGCTGCTTGTGATGAACTTTGCTCTTGCAGCTGGAGAATCTGAGCTGTCTTAGCCTTATCAGAGGCTAGCAGCTGGAGCACCATGCTGTTCAGAGCAGCAAGCTGCTTAACCACCAAGACAGGTGGTAGAACTGAGCTCGAGGGGGCAAATGAGGTTGGTTTGGTGAGTGGTGGTTGTAGTGGTGGCTGTAGTGTAGATGGGAGGAGATGGGATGGCTGTAGTGGGGGGTACAGGGTAGTGGTGGTGGAAGATATGTGAGTATGATGTGGTGGTATAGTAGTGGTGGTGGTTGGGGTGTTTTGGGATGTGGTGGATGTGGTGGCAGTGGTGATTGGTGTAGAGACGGATGTGGTGAATCTAAGCCTCTTTCCCCTCTTACCATGCGGTCTGGCCATGGTTTTCTTCCTCTTCCCCGTAGATACCGGGGCAGCAGTCTGTGTACTAGGTGCATCAGGGAGTATGCGGGATCTAATTCTGTTTGTGTAGCCCCCGATGTCCCCAGTCTGTCCTCCAACTACTTTAATTCCCTTCTCAGTGGCAACTACCTTGCTGCCATGCCTACGAGTCAACCCCTCTTCCTCACTCTCGTCCTCGTCGTCATCAGGTGGACTGAAGTGAGGTACAAACCCAGCAGTAGTAGTGTCAGTATGAGGAGGTGGCTGGGCTGTATGTGTGGAGGTGCCCCCAGATGTAACGGGAATCTCATTGCCATCCTGGCTGTCATCATCATCAGAATCATCTAATGGTATAGCAATAATCTCAGAATCAGAATCACTATCCTCATGACGCCACCTGCGTCTTCCTAGGGCTACATAATCAGCCCGGGCCAGATGCCCAATCAGTCTCTTCATAGCAGGCTTCACTTGCTTGCCTCTATACACTTTCATCCTTCCCAAGGTGGTGTCATCCATGATCTCAAGAGGCACAGCATCGCTCTTGTCCTTTGGGAGGTCGGGCAGCTTCTCATTGAAGATAAGCTGTAAGAATCTGGGTACATACAAAACCTTCCTTCCCCTTAGCTTCGAGATTCTCAATCAGGTATGTAAATATCATGTTGGAGAAGCTAAAAGGGTGGTTGAGAACCAATGCAACATACGCATTCTGAATTTGGTCCGATAAGTCATCGAAACCACCCCTCCGTGAAGCAATGCACTTCAGGATGACGTGTGCCAAGTACTTGTACGGGGGGCTCAGGTTGCTCTTGTTTAGCACACCTGAAGTGATATCCCCACAGTACCCTATCCTCAAGAAGCATCCACGTACAGTAAGCGGTGGATCTTGAGTGGGTGAGACTCATCATCATCAAACCCTAAGACTCTCCTGATGTCAGCAGCACGTATCTCAATCTCCCTACCGAAGATAGAACTTCGTATGTAGTAGGGCTCAGCTGATCTGTCCACTGTAGCACCTCCCAAAATGCCTGATGTACTGACTGATACGGTGTACAGGGTGTGGAAATAGCTCGGTAAATCCTAGATCTCCTCAAAAAGTCTATAATCCCGAAAGTCTCCTCCATTCCTTGAGGTGGAATCCAAGTTAGCACAAATATTGTGCTTTGGATTTATAGTCCACCTGTTAGCCATATTCCTGTAATCAATAGCAAACATACGTCATAACTTGAAAACAGAGTTTGACTAATTGGAAAGCAGACTGATTCAATCGTGCGATTGACTAACCGACTGGGTTCAGTCGGTTGGACATATATGCGACTGAACTTCAGTTTGGTTGATCATGTATGCGACCGACTTTCATTAGGATGATGAGTCATGCGATTTAGTTGACTTGTGAGACTGAACCTGCGATTGACTCGGTCGACCGTGAATCCATTCGCATGTTTCATTCGTCCGCTGGATGAATCGTCACTTTCAATCGTGCGATTGAGATTCATTCTGGAGTCCAGTCGTATGACACAATCAACCCTTCGTATTCTTCATTCGTATGATTGAGTGAGTCGCCCCGTTCAATCGTGCGATGAAGTTCATCAGGGAGACCAGTCGCATCGTAGAAACTGTGCCATTTCAAACTCAGATTTATCATTTTTACGAATTAGACATTAAGATCAGGCTTTTAGACTCGCAATCATGTACTTACTACTTAAATCATTTGTTTTAACATGTTAAGTGTTTAAGGTAGTCTATTGGTTGATTTTTGTTTCGGTTCAAAGTTCGGGCACCAATGATCTGATTTTGAGTCAGATTTCACACTTCATGATGTCATTTTGCCGCAGCGTACCTGTGAAACAACTCCAAATCGTCAGAAATCGAATATATTAAGGTTTTAGGGGTCAATAGAAAATCGGACAGCGTAACGGCACATTATTGAGAATTAGGGCGAATGAGTCTGTGCGATCGACTAGGGGGGCTATTTATAGCCAGGCTCAGTTCAATCGGCCGACTGGACTCATTCGCTCTGCTCATTCGGCCGATTCAAACTCAAGCATACGACCGAGACTAATCGCATGAATCATTCGTGCGATTAAAACTGGGTCGTACGATTCACTCATTCGCATGGTCCTTTCGATCAACTGACCTCCATTCGCACGTTTGACCTAGTCGGTCACTTTCAATCGACCGATTGGGCTCATTCGCATGGTCCAATCTTACGATTGAGTTCATCGTATAGCCCATTCGTATAAGCATACTCATGATGAGGAGTGCGATTGGGCTATACTTGTGCCATCTTAATCATTTCGTTTGCTGACACATAGTTTTCCTTAAACAGTTGATAAACATTATGTGTAATTGATCATCTCAGACATGATCATTTAACCACCCGATCACCTCAGACGTGATCCTTTTAACCACCCGATCACCTCAGACGTGATCCATTTAACCTTTCAGAAACAATCTGTTTAGATAAACATTAAGCACATTCAGTGATGTTTAGATAGATAACAGTATACACCGTCCGACATGACTCATTATCTAAGAAATAAATAAAATTAAACTATGAACAAAATGAACATCTTTTTGTGATTTTTGTTAGGGAAGGTTTGTGTAGCCTATGAGCATTGACATTATATCAGGAACAGACTCATTTGGAATCAGACAAGCATATACACCATTACTTGGAACATTATGAGTTGATTTCATTTTTCATGATGACATATCACAGTTTGTTCTTATCTAAGACTTCTAAGTACTAACTGGGAATCATGTTTAATATGATACGTAACTCACTTAGCTTGTCAACTTCAGTCGGTGCATACAAGACGATTGTCAGTATACTTGTCCACTTTAAATTCATACACAGACTTTTGACATACATTGGCAATGGATTAAGTTATATTATTTCAACACAACTTTTGTGTATCCCACACTTATATGGTAATCAGCATTCCTTAAAGAACTTTCGAGCGGTCTTTAGGTATTTTTGCAAGAAGAGACTATTCTTAGATCTTTCAAAGAGAAGCCAATCCTCAGGTCAGTGCCATCGCACAGCAGAGAGGCGGCAAACACACTGAAGTCTAGAATATATAGGTTATGCTTATCCTCAGGTCAGTGTCATCGCACAGCAGAGAGCACACAACCTATCTCCTTGTTAGAGCATTTCATATTTTCTTTTGCACATAGCACACCAACAACATAACGTTATTAGCTTGATTACGCTAGTATTCATTTCCTGCTTTTGCTCTTTTTGTGGTCATTTGCACACCTTTGGGGCATTTATTTGCTCGTTATCCCTTGTCGGAAGAACTGATTGTGTTAACCAGTGATAAGATGGGACCCACAGTTAATTGAACCTTTTAGTTTAGATTAAGTTTACCAATGAAGTCTACTCGTCTATTATGTTGAATCTACTGACACATCATATAATGAACTAGCACCTCCCTAGATCAACTTTCTCCTGTAATACAATAACAATCAAACGTACTATCATTTTCCCATTTGTTAGTAACTTAGACTTCTCTGATGTTTTACATTTTCAGTAAATTAATTAACATTTTAGATCTCAAACTCATTTTGTTGTTCCAAATAACTCGATGCCTGTGTACTATCATCTCCCACTTTTGTCGAGTCACATTTCCTGTTTTGTTGTCTTTACCTTTTCAGCTTTACTCACCTTCCCTCATTTTTTTATATGTAAGTAAATAAATACTGAGTTAAACCTAATCTCCCCCTAAAATTCTAAAATAGAAAATCTTTTTGTTTTTTGGATTTTATACGACATGGGAATTAAAAATAAAATAAAATAAAATGAACAAAAAGGAAAATAACAAATAGACACAAGTCGGACTATGTATCTGCTTCTTCAGCAATCACATCACTTTTCTTTTTAACGCCGTTGACCTCTAGCAAATATAAAATCTTGGTTTATCAAACGGTTTGGTGTAAAGGTCAGCGCGCTGAAAGTCCGTGTTAATTTTAATCACATCAATTAATTGTTTTTCATAGCAATCGCGTATGAAATGATATTTAATCCCGATGTGTTTTTGTTTTTGGGTGTTGAACAGGATTTTTAGTGACGGCTATGGTAGCAGAATTATCAACATAAATAGGAGTGTTAGAAAATTTCAAACCGTAGTCTCGCATTTGCTGTTGAATCCAGATGATCTGAGAGCAGCAACTTGCAGCAGCAACATATTCAGCTTCACAAGGTTGATAGAGCAACTGAGGTCTGCTTTTTGCATTGCCACGTGACTAACCGTCTTCCAAAGAACTGACACCCTGTTGATGTAGACTTGAAATTCATCTTGCAGCCACCATAATCTGAATCGCTGTAAGCAGTAAGCTCGAAGTCATCATCATGAGGATACCACAATCCCAGTGTTGGAGTACCTTTCAGATAACGAAAAATCCTTTTCACCCCAATCAAGTGATTCACTTTTGGCTTCGCTTGATATCTAGAACATAAACATGTGGCATACATGATATCTGGACGCGAGGCAGTAAGATACATGAGAGATCCGATCATCCCACGATACATAGTGGCATCCACCAAATCCCCATTCTCATCAGGAGCCACATCATATTTGTGGCGAGAGGGGTACCGGCAGCAGACACATTTTCCATGTCAAAGCGACTTAGAATATCGCCGACATACTTGGACTGATGTAAAAAATGCCGGTTGGTGTTTGATCCACCTGTAATCCTAGGAAGAACTTCATTTCTCCCATTGCACTCATTTCAAACTCTGCCTTCATCACAGATTCGAACTCTTTGCATAAAGCTTCATTTCTAGATCCAAAGATGATGTCATCCACATAGATCTGCACCATAAGCAAGTCACCATCCTTTTCTTTGATGAACAATATACAGTCAATCACACCCCTGCGAAAACCATGTTTCAACAAATGAGTGGAGAGCTTTTCATACCAAGCTCGAGGAGCCTGATGTAGCCCATACAGAGCCTTGTCTAACTTGTAGACTCTGTCCCGATGATAAGGATCTTCGAATCCTTCGGGTTGACTGACATATACCTCTTCCCGGATTTCCCCATGCAAGAATGCACTCTTAACATCTAGTTGATAAACTTTGATCTTCATGTAAGAGGCGTAGGCTAGAAAGATACGAATAGCTTCCATTCTAGCTACAGGAGCAAAGACTTCATTGTAGTCGATTCCTTCAACTTGTCTGAAGCCTTGAACAACCAACCGTGCCTTGTTTCTGATAACAACACCCTGGTCATCCTTCTTGCACTTTAGTACCCATTTGGTACCAATTACCTTGACTCCTTTCGGCCTGTCACTAGTGTCCAGACTCCAAGTTTCTTGAACTGGAGTAGCTCTTCTTGCATTGCATTGACCCAGGCCTCATCTTTCAGGGCGTCACAGACATATTTAGGCTTGATTTGTGAAACAAAACATGAGAAAGCCCCGTCATTGACATAACCCTTCTCCATGACTGCAGCATAATCTGCAGAGTACAGCTGATTTCTTGTCTGCACACCGGATTGAATGTCCCTAATGATAGACGTGGAGGGATGATTCACACTGATTCTAGTCACTGGTGTGGTAGGAACCACAACCTCAGAATCCAGATTGGTGACTACTTGTTCAGTATCGGATTTCCCACAGCTGGTTCAGCAGCTGATGACTCACTTTGTTGATTTGCTGTATGCGCAGGATTAGAATCAGCTGCTTCTTCATCACCTGATGAATCATCACTCTCGTCATGAGCAGGAGTTGAGGAACTTGAGGCACCATCAGTAGGTGTGATTTGCTTGAATCCAGATTCGGTAAGTTAAGAACATCATACATCATCTGGGTAGCACCTCATCCTCTGAATCAAATTGTGGAAGATTGAAGGATTTGAAAAAGCCATCATAATCGAAGAATGATGATGGACCTTTTCCAGCAGGAGGGGTGATGTATCTCTGAACATCCACGTTGCACCACACCTCTACCTGACCTGTCGAGTTATTGTAAACTCGCTTGTCTGGGATGCTGTATCCTAAGAATATTCCTTGATCAGCTTTCTCGCTGAACTTGCCATCCTGAGTCTTCTTCAGCAATGTACGTGGAGCTCCAAATGGTTCCAGATACTCCAAATTTGGCTTTCTCTTCTGAAGTAGCTCATAACAAGTCTTGCCATGCCTTTTGACTACTAACACACGATTAAGCGTGTAGCAGGCATTTGCAACCGCCTCATTCCAGAACTGAACTGGGAGCTTTGAATCAGCTAACATGGTTCGCGCAGTCTCAATTAAGCTCCGATTCTTTCGTTCTGCAACTCCATTCATCTGTGGCGTGTATGCGGAAGTGAACTGATGAACAATTCCCTTTTCCTTGCAGAAAGCATCCATCCACTGATTTTTGAACTCTGTGCCATTGTCAGAACGATCTTCCTCACCTTTAGGTTGTAGAGTGACTCCAAAGTCGTGACGAGCACCTTGAATGATTCAAACGTTTCTGATTTAGCTTTCAGAAACATCACCCAGGTGAATCTTGAGTAGTCATCTGTGACTACAAAACAGTACCAGTCCCCTGCTATACTCTTTGTGTTGACTGGACCAAAGAGATCCATGTGTAGTAACTCCAGAGGCATCTCAATTGAGTTGACGTGCTTAGTCTTGTGAGATTTCCTGGTCTGCTTTCCCTTCTTGCATGAGACACAAAAATCAGGAAGTTGGAAGTTCTTAACTGTAACTCTTTCAACTAGGTTGTTGTGAATCAGATGGTTCATCTTCCTGTGATTGATGTGTCCCATCCTTCTATGCCATGAGATGGATTCCTTCTCTGTCGCTTTTGATAGAAAACATTGAGCTGTAGACTCAGAGGTAGAAACATTAGACATATCCAATACATATAAATCATTGTACCTGGATGTAGACATCAAAACCTGCTTCTCTGGAATCTCCATCTCCTTATTCAGTATGTAACATTTTCGGTTGTCAAACATAACTTTGAAGCCCTTGTCATATATCTGAGACACTGAAAGTAAATTGTTTTCTAGTTGTTGAACAAAATTTACTTTATCAAACTTTACCTTCTCATTACCTACTTCGCCCTGAGCGGTAATGTATCCTCCTTTATTACCAGCAAATGAAACATGTCCCCCTTTAATTTGTTTGACATTGAAAAGGAGAGACTTGTTTCCCGTCATGTGCCTGGAAGCTCCGCTATCTACGATCCATGTATTTGTAGACGCACTATAGCGGACAACCTGCACATATGAGAAAATCATCAGTTAAGGAGGGGGACCCAAGCCTTGACTGGCTTGGGTTTCCCAGAGGAATCAACCATCATGAATTCGACCCACTGTCCTTTATCAGTGGGTGGAATCTCAACTTTCAGATTATCCTTGCTTTCAGACACACCAGCTGTCTTGGCTTTCCATAAACTATCCCTGTGAAAAGATTGTTTGTGGTAAACCTTAGACTGATTTATGTTTGAGCATATGGTTTAGATTCAGAAACAGGTTTTACCTCTGGCATCACGGACTTGTCGGGGACTTGTCTGTTTTGCCTTTGGCGAGGTGGAGACGAAAAGACCTAGAAGGTGTTTTAGACCTAATAGGGTTTTCGATCTAACTGGAGTCTTAGAACGCTGTTTTGAATCTATTTTGACTTTGTCGTGTAGCTCAACCTTAGTTCTTGGTGTCTGATAGCGAGGACAGTTAGTCGAAATATGACCGCGCTGACCACAAGTATAACAGGATCTCCATTCATCAGGGCTAGGAGATCTCTTGTGGGGCGGTGAATAAACTTCAGATTCTTTCTTTTTATTATCATTTTTAAGTTTTTCACCTCCTTTGACAAATTTAACTTGTTTAACATAATTTATGTTTTGTCTAGGAAATTGGTGATTATCTTGTTTCACTGGTTTAGCTTGAGTGATTTTGAAAATCTTAGGTTGAGTGGAAGATGATTTTTTACCCAACCCAAGAGATGTTTGAACATTCTCTTCTACTTGTTTGCCAGTGATTGTGTGCTTGTAGTGCTTGATCCAGAATCTGTCTAGTCAGGAACCGAAGAGGCAGTGGTAACTGCTGTATCCGGATCACTGACTAGAGGAGTTGTCACCACATGATCCTTTATGGGTTATCATTAATTGGACGTTGTTTGATGTTTAAAAAGGACTCATGTGGTGGTGGTACAACTTTATAACCCAACCCCTCCCCGTTGTTGCGTTCTTTAACCAAGTTTTTCAAAATGTGCGAAGAACTCGCTAAGCTATGTAGTTTTTGTTTCAAAGACTCATTTTCTACTTGTAAAACCGCTTTGTCCTTTTTAGTCTCCTCAATGGTCTTTAAGTAGTATTTAATGTCATTTTCTTGGTTAAAGGCAACAACTTCAATTTCCTTTAGTTGCTTCTGCAACGCATCTAACTTCTCCTTATAACTGCTCTCATTTTGTTTTAAGACACGATTAGCTTCTGAGCACAGTTTTAAGTCATTTACTAAGTTATCGTTGTGTTCTAACAACCTAGCAAATTTTAGATCAATGCTTTCCCTAAATTTATCACATTCAACACAAGCATGTTTATCAAATAATTCATCTTTAGATTGTATCTGTGTAGATGTCGACGTGCCAGCCATGAAAGCATTCTGAGACGTAGGTTGAGCTTCAGATTATGAATTCAACTCATTCTGGACAATTTCATCAACAGCATCAAACGTCTCTTCCAAATCAGCAGTATCAACCTCAACTGAGCTTTCCCCTTCACTTGCTGAGTCTTCGTTCAAGTCCTCCACAGACGCTATGTTAGCTTCATCAGACACGAATCGAAAGGACCAGTCTTGTCCTTCATCTCCTTGTGCTACCATAGCTTTAGAATCACTTCCCGTGGACGTTGGTTTCTTGTCTTTATCTTGCCTGTTGAACGAGGAAAATGTTGTCCTTCATCTCCTTGTTCCCAGTCTTCTTAGGCTTCGAACACTCCCTTTTAAAGTGGCCCTTTTCTCCACAATTGAAGCACGTGACTTTAGACTTGTCAAAACCAAAGGTTGTATCTTTAGTAGCCACGAGATTTTGCCCTGTTTTCTTCACAAATTTCTTGGCTCTTCGGACAGCACTTGCAAGAGCCCACATAATGTCCATTCTTTCTAGCTCATTCTCATCTACTTGCTTGTAATCTTCATCAGCAAGGTGGCAATTACCAATCTTGCCCGCCACCAAACCATCATAGAGTGCACAACAGCAGCAAGTAGATCCATGTGCTCTTTAGCAACCTCCACTGTTAATTTTCCCAGATTTTCTGTCGTCAACTTTGCAGACTGAGTAACAATGGGACTTTGAATAACTCCAGATGCACCATGAGACTCATTTGCAGATGATGAGCCTTGTTCAGCAATTTGAGATGCATTGGACACGAAGGCTGTTTGCAGAGGAGCACCGGAAGACTTTGCAGCAGGGTTGGAAGTAGGAATGACATTGTAGAGTGAGGGGTCTTGAGCATAAGAACCCTTCTTTGCCTTGTACTTGTTTCGCACTTCTTCCTCTTTTAGTTTTAGAATAAAGTCATTTATATCCAAGGTTTCTAAACTGAGTTCTATCGCAGAGTGGAAATGAATGAATCCCACTTTTCAGGTAGACCATCTGCCAAGCTTAAAACTTTGTCTTCCATTGATGTCTTAATACCATGAGTGTGAAGTTCACTCATCAGATGATAGAAACGATCGATGATTTCATCCAAGCTTTCATTCCCAATTGCTGAGAAGTTATCAAACTCCTTCTTCAACGCTTTACCTTTCAGTGCCTTTAAATTAGAATTTCCATCATACCTCTTCTCAAGAACTTCCATCAGTTTTTTACTTTGCTTGTGCTCTGAGTATTGGTGAAAAATGGGCTTGGGAATGGACTGAGTCAAATAGCATATGCCTTCTTTTCTGCATTGTAGGCAACCTTCTGTGTATCGGTGAGTCCACTCAAAGTCAAAGGAACACCATCAGCTCCCACGGGTATTTATAACCAACCTCAATAGAGTTCCATAAGTTAGTGTCCACGCCATTAAGATAAATCTCAAAACGTTGTCTCCATTGTGGAAAGTCCTCTATAGTCAATAGTTTGGGTGGGTTGTTATGGTTTCCTATCTCATTCTCCAGTAACAACAAGTTCTGTATCCTCGAGTCCTTTCCAGCTGACATGGCATAATTTTCTGAGTCCATTCTTTTATTAATTTAACTTGTGAATTAAACTGCTAATGCGATTGGGATGTACGACTGGGATGCGACTGACACTAGCTTTATGCGATTGGACTCAAACTAACGAATGAACAGGCGACTGAGGTACTTAGGCGACTGAACAGACCGAACGACTCAGCTGGGTGACTGGAGTTGGCGATTGACTCAATTGGGCGACTGGCTAAACGACTGACTCAATCGGGCGATTGAACTGGGCGACTGGACTTCAGTCGTACGATTGAGCTAATCGTGCGACTGAGACTGCAGAAATCAAATTTTTTTTCAAACTTTTGACCTAAAACAAGGTTTTTTACACCATAGACGGCTGGAAGTCGAAAAATACTAACTTTGTAGAACATGCACACGTAAAGACTCAGTTTTGAGCAGAAAGAACTGATCTTTTCGCTAAAAACGTAGACTTTTGACAAAACTTGATTGAATCGAACGAAGAATCAAGAGCCAATGCTCTGATACCACTTGTTAGGACCGTGTACGTACGGAGTACTAACTGATTCTTCGTTGTACCAGATCAAATAGTGTGGAATCCTATTTGATTGGTGATCCATCAGGGAGAACGAAATCAAGATCAATCCTAACGATTAGAAAACGTTAAGAATGGCCTAGGAATGATCTGAAACGCTCTATGAAGTTGGAAGGGACGAACTGGACGTTCTGGGTCGATTAGGGTTTTCAGTATTCGAAGTGTTCTATTTTTCCACGAATTAAGTGGTATTTATAGGTTACAGATCTCATTCGTGCGACTGAGCCTTGCGACTGGCTCAGTCGTGCGATTGAGTAATACGATTGATTCATTCGTACGCTTGAGTCAGTCTGATGACTCAACCGTGCGATTGACTCAATCTCCTAGTTCAACCGTGCGATTGAACCATTCGCATGGTTCAGTCGTGCGACTGAATAAGATTCTTAGTCAAACACATTCTTGAATCTTTAATGATTCAGAACTGTGTCTCACAACTGTAAACCTATATAACATGGTCATATTATGCATATAACAACCAACAATAATAATAGATATGACATTACACAATCAAGAAAACATTCATTAAAGAGTTTTCATTACAATGATTAAACCTTACATACGTGTTACAAGATAGAAGTCTATTACATTTGATCTCACTAGACTAGAACTAGGAACATGTGTACCAACAACGTGGCTTGCTATGGACCACTAGTTGGGTTAATGGGTTATCGCAATAAACAAGGGTTAACATTTGATCCCTTCCCTATATATATTTGTGTATATATATACATATATATACATATGTATATATGTATACATATGTATATATATATATATATACATATGTATACGTATATATATACATATGTATATATATATACATATGTATATATATACGTATACATATGTATATATATATATACATATGTATACGTATATATATACATATATTATACATATGTATATATATGTACATATATATATACATATATATATACATATGTATATATATGTACATATATATATACATATATATATACATATATATATACATATATATATACATATATATATTATATATATATATAGGGATATGATCTTTGTAGTACCATATTTAAAATCAGAACTGAAAGAACCATTTCTATCCCTTGATTTTGAGAATCAAGGGTGGATGTAACGGTAGAAAGTGAAAACTTAGTACACAAAACAAATAAGAAAACTAATAAAAAGGGCAGTTTGGTCTTTTACGTGATTCCTAAAATTGGAAGTTGCCGGTTTTTAGAAACAAAATCCCCAAATCATAGGGGATACGGTTACATAATCGGAAGAACAGCGAACCCTATTGCGATTGCATCAAAAGAAAAGCTTGAAGAAGTAGGGCTAGTGATCGATTCTGAAAGTTGAGAAGTCTCTGTTTGCGGCATTTGGCTTCGAAGAACAGTAGTAAGTAAATCTGATTTTAGTTTTAGGATTATGAGTTTACATATTTGTAACCCTGATTTCTACTTTGTTTTGTTGGTCGACGGTAGTATGTAAATTGTAAAATAATGGTTATTGATGCAAGGTAACAAATAGTACGGTACATAGGGTTTGATTATTAGTAATGGAGTTAATTTGTGCGTTTGGAATGTAATGTTTGTGTGTAAGGATTACAAAATCATAGGGTTTGGACGTAAAACTGATATCTGAATAAGTTTAGGTATGTGCTGAGGAATACATATATGTAAATCAAGCATATGGTATTCAATGTCGTGTATATGTTTACAATGTGTACAATTGCTGGTAGTTTATTCAGTAGATGAAACATTGTTGTATGGAATTTACGTACATGTAAACCTGTATAAGTTTTTATATTTGATTTGTACATACAGTTGTGTAAAAAAATGGTATTGTTGAAATAAGGAGAAACCTGACAAAATACGTTTTAACTGTGTACAATGATTGTAGTTCATTCAAATCAATATACTTGTTATATAACATAACATACATGTAAATTTGTTATATGTTTTATATATGTATGTAAATACATTTGTGTAAATTAATATGTAAAAATGTGCATTATCCTTCTTTGTAGCAAAGTGTACAGTTTATCTTTAAAACATATA